>CM021732.1:33789326-33822415 GCA_011075105.1 Heteronetta atricapilla | reverse complement strand
TTTTTTTTTAAAAAAAAAATTTTTTTTTTTTTTTTTTTTTTTTTTTTTTAATGAAATGGTTTGTCAAATACTTCCTGACCAGATCTAGTTTTGATCTCCCCTCCTGTAAGGAAAAAGCAGGTATCAGGCTCATTCTGCAAGCTAAATCTTCTATAACATAACAAAAAAAGTGATGTAAGGTTTAATTTTAGAAAATTCCTATCATGATCTTCCAAAAAATGGAATAATCCAAACTAGAAAAAGAAAGACCTAATGACTATCTCGTCCACTTTCATGACCATTGTTAGTCCAAATTATGTTACCCAGAAGATTATTATTTTAAAATGTGCTGCAGAGCATATTAATTTATATTCAGGCACTGTAGACAAGGTACACTTACCTTGCTTGGTTTTAAAACAAAACAACAAATTCTGAGCATTGGCATAATTTTATCCTTTCTTTGCATAAACAAATTACTTCTGGTTATACCTCAGTCTGTCACATTAAGTCACACTTCACTGAGTTGTCTTATTGCTGTTTGCATTATAGAAGTGCCTAAAGACCTGGACAAAGATCGTGGGCCTTTAGCGAAGCCTACACGCGAAGGATGCATTATTCTTTTGGGTGCAGATATACCTCTCCTTGTAATTACATCCTGAGCTGTGACAAAGTGGCTGCCAGGCAACACAGCTGTCAAAAGCACATTGCAGGGCAGTTGGAGAGCACAAGTCAGATGAAATAATAGAAGTGTTTGGGACACGAGGGGTTGCACAGAACAGCCAGTGCTCTTCATGTTCCTCGTATCTGATTACACAGCACAGCCTTGGCTACATTGTGTTTATGGCTTTATCTCACTTGCCCTTTCAAAAGGGCTGGAGCTGATGCTGCAAATTGGGGCTCACAAATCTCCCTGGCATTTTGGGGTTGAGGCTTCTACCGGGCACTTGACCCAAGTTAGGATTGTCACTGAATAGCACATTCCTGCCCTTTTTCTGTCTTTTGCGTCAGCTATAGGTTTCGTGTGATGGGCTGCATCAGCCAGCTAAAATAGTTGAACATTTTTTACAGTTACCTTTCAGGTGGATTAGTTCTGATTTGGCTCATGTCATGGCCAGTGACTGTTGGTATGAGTAGGAAGGAGGTGGCAGCAGAAAGTGGCTGGACAAAACCAGCCCTTTTCAGGAGTACCCGGCTCAGCCTCTTTTGCACTGCTCATGAAGTCACATGCAGAGGATGCAGATGAGCTGATTTAATGATGGATGGCTGCAGAAAGGAGCAATTATGCTTTCCCTCACTTCCAGCTTGCTGCCTGCCCTGATCCTGCAGCTGTGTGGTCACAAGGTGGATCAGTTCAGCTCTCTGGCCAATGGAAAACTCATTATTCCCTGAAGTGTAATTTTTCCACCAGATTGACCAGCTGACTGGAGTCAGATGGGTACCAAATCCAGTGTAAGGGGTGTGAGGGCTGTACATGTCCAGTGGCTGCAGGCAGGACCACCTTTTCCTGGCAGCCTGCTGTCAGGTCGGTGTAGGCAAAAAGCCAGGCTGCTGCATCCAGGGGACAGACAACCCAATGCCATGCTGGTGCTGGAAGGGGCTTTTATGCACCTCTGCACCCTGACACGGGCTGTGCACATCTGCACATCTTCCCCTACTTCTGTGATCCCAGCTGAGTTGGTTTAAGAAGCAGAAGTGAGGAAAAAAATATTTTATTTTTTGTAAGGTTAGTTGCATGGTTAAGGAAGCTCCCTGCGGGGCGGGATGAGCAGTGGAGCTGGTCCCTGAGATCTGGATTTCACAGGTGGGACAGGGGGACAGCTTTCTGCAATGTCTCCGTGAGAGTGGCTTGATTACAGTGTCATTTATTGAGACCTTTAGGCACCGGTGAATTCAGCGTGGAAGAGCAGGTCAGCGTTTTTTGTAGCTCTGAGGCAGGAGATGTATGCCAGCGGAGCCCCACCTTACACTGAGGGCTCTGAAGGACACAGAAAAGAAGAGTCTGGCAGCAAGGGAGCGACACCTGCACCACTGCGAGGGATCAGGCAGGGGTGAAACAGCACCAGCAGTTCAAGGCACGGGGTTCCCATCGCCTGCCTCCTCCCTGCACCAGGAGTGAACGGATCGGCTTCTGGCACTGAAGGCTCCCTCCTCAGCTCTTCCAGGGATTACCTGAAGGACTGCAAGCCAGCTGTCCCCCGGGACGTGCCTCCTGCTCCCCCGGCAGCAGCGCGGCGAAGAGACGGCCACCTCGGCCACCTCGGGTCCCCCGGCAGGACGTGAGGGCACTCTCCGGCCCCTCGCAGCCCACCTCCGACCCCAGCCGGTCCCCAGCCGGCGCCGGACCTGAGCGCAAAGGAGTTAACAGGACTTTCTGCCTCTTCCCGCCCGCTCCTCCTCCTCCTCCTCCCCATTACCTGCACTTTATCACCGCCGGAGCCGCGGCGCGGGGCGGGGGCGGTGAAGGTGGAGGGGGGCCGGCGGCTCCCCCAGCTCCTGCCGGGGCTTTGCCGCCCGGCCGGCGGGGCCGAGGCGTGCGGGGGCCGCGGGGCTCCGCGCTCCGCTCCGCTCCGCTCGGTGGGCGGGGGGCAGGCGGAGCGGGGCTGCGCGCCGTGAGCCCGGCCGGGATGCGGCATGGCTGGGGGCTCCGTGAGGATGCCGCCGCCTCCGCCGTGTGAGGCTGCGGAGCCGGCCCGCGGCTGGAGGAGCCCCGGCGGGGGAGCCCCCGACCCGCCGCCGCCGCCGCCGCCCGTGCAGCTGCGGCAGAAGCTGCGGGAGCTACCGGCGCTGCTGCGGAGCGGGCTGACGCTGCGCAGGAAGAGCGCGGCCGCCGCCGGCCACCGGGTGAGCGGCTGAGGGAGGACGGAGGGAGGGATGCGGGGAGGGAGGGAAGGATGGAGGGAGCCCGCGGGGTGCGCCCATGCCGCGGCCTGCCCACCGGGGCCGGCCCGTGGGGCCCGGGGCGGTGCCGTGCCCGTGGGGCCCCGGCGGGGCCGTGGGGATGCGGCGGGGGCGCTCCGCGGGGGGATGCGGGGGGTCCCCGGGCGGCGGGGGCGGCCCCCTGCCGATAAACCAAATAGCGCCCGCCGGTGCCCCCCGCGGCCATGCTCGTCCCTCCTTCCCCTCCCGTCCTGGCAGGACTCGCGTGGGCCGGGCATGTGTGGGAGCCTCGGGGCCGAGGTCGTGGCCTCGAGCGCTCGAAGCTCGGGTGGGTTCTAGACCCCCGATGGCAGAGAGAGGGGTCGTGGGGATGGGGGCTGCGTGGGGATCCCCGGTGTGGGCTCGTTTGGTTTGAGGAAGGCTGATGCAACAGCTTTACCGGGCTTTAAAACCTCCCCGGTTGTGCTTGGAGATGTATTGGGTGGGACTGGCGTCAAGTCACCGCAAAACTTACACAAACCTGGCCTCAACCTCACCATCTGGTAGCTGAACTGAAGGGGTTGGCGTCATCCCCACGGCCTTGGCTTCATCTGCGTGGGGAAGCAGGCGAGCTGCTGTGGGGCTGTGGTGCACCGATAGCCACCTGTGTAGGCAGTGGGGAGAAGTCTTTACGATGTGTGTCTGCACCCAAATCAACATTGCAGCACTCTACCCTGTAAATAAACGCTTTCTCTGCACGGGGAAGTTGTTGTGAAATCGAGTAGGGTGTGAATTAAAAATGAAACTTGCTGTGTGACTGCTTTGTTGTAAGAAGATGTATGTGTAGGGAAGATAAATGGGATTAAGATAGTAGGTATATTTACAGGAAAAGAGGTATTCCTGAGCAATGTTTTGTTTCAGAGCCTTCTTCTAGAGTAAGTTTCTTTCCTCAAGTGAGTTTAACCCATGGAATAAAGACTAGTCTGTATGGAGATGCCTGATGATTTTTATTGTTCGGGTTAAATTTTAATCCACTTGGCAAGCGTCCATCCAAACACAGGGCTAAGGGGATTCAGTGAATGTTACATGGCCGAGTCCTTTCTGCCCTAACAGGAAGCTTACTACAGGTGTCCATCTTCCAGTGAAGACGAGACCTTTTCTGAATTCTGCTTTGAGCTTAATTTATTCTAAAGCACCCCAGGAGAGCAGTGGAGTGAGCCCCCCTGTCAGGAGGCGAGAAGTGGTGCCCAGCAGCTGCTGGTCCCTGTGCTCATTTGGAGAAGGTCTGAAACACCATTTTAGCACAAGGGGTTTGTACCACTTCAGGGAGATGCCGTGTAGGGCAGGCCAAGGTTGATCATCGTGGTTACTCTTCACTGCTACTGAAAGCATTTGATAAGTGATCACTATGAGCATTTGCTCTGTAAATATTTGGAGTGGGTGAGCTAACACCTCCGTGAGATGCCTGGGTGGCTCCTGGGTTGTGCAGTTCCCCAGTCATCCTTGATGAAGTCTTGATGCTGTCTTGCTTCCTAATAGATGAGGTTCAGCCTGTCTGTGCTGATGTGCCCAGTTACAGGCTGCCAAATTTCCTGGTGGCACCATCTGTGGCTTTGCTTCACCCCATGGTTCACCTTGCAAAGTTTTTCTTCACCTGTCTATCCTGACAGGCGGATAGCTGGAGAGAGTGTGGTGAGTTTGTGAGCTTGTCTGGAGTCAATCCAGCAGATCTTGGATAAGTGGGCAGTGCTGCACGGAGATCCCATGTGGCTCCAGCGGGACCTTCTGGCTGGTGGCTTGGTGCCATGTGGAGAGCAGGATGCTGTGCTCTGCCAGCTCTGGGCTTGCAGGGATTTTCCTGCCTCTCCCCAGGACTCAGCTGGAATTACTCAGTGGTGCAGGTTTCTAGTGGGGTGTCATGGGGTGCAGGCAGGGCTGGCAGCCCAGTAGAGGATGTCAGTGTTGCTTGTTCCCTTCTGAAACAGGGTGAACTCTTGGGGTGCATGGAGGATCACTTCCGCACACATGATTCCCCAGGGAGAAGTCTGGCTCTGTTCGTGCCTGTGTCGATTCCTGTCTACACCCTTCTCCATGTGCCTTTTCCCCCCAGAAATGTAATTTTAGGGGGATGGCACTTTCCATGTATTCCCACTTCATTTGGAGAATAAGTTCAACCCTGAAAATGTCAACATTTGGGATAGGGAATAGATATGTTAAATTAATAAACTAAAGCTTTTTTTTTTTTTTTTTTTTTTTTAATTATTCTTTTCCTTTTAAACCTGACTCTCAAATTGGAAAAGCCTTAAAATAAGGTTGGGGAAGGGTTGAATAAAACAAATATGCAAAAAAGATTTATTAATTCCACCTCAGCAAAGTATTCCAGGTTAATCCAAAGTTCATTTTTGGAGGGTTTTCTTTTGCTTGTTTATGAAATATCCATTCTTCCCCCCCCCCCCCCGTTTTTTTTTTTCATCTGATCATAGTCTCTGGTGACTTTTTCTTTGTGCTTTTTTTTTTGTTCGTTTGCACAATCACCAAGCTGAGAGTCTTATTTGTCCAGCTGGATTCATCAGGAATGCTGCTCACTTAGGTGTGCTGTTTTCAAATAAATGCTGACCAGCTGAAATTCTGGTTTGTTTAATTTCCTAGAAAAATATTATGACCTGAAGAGGGGGGGTCTCTCTCTGATGCTGACTTGCTGAGGGACCGCCTGCAGTGCAGTTTGCTTCCTCATCTATAACACAAGGATAATCTGCATGCATGCATGCTTGGAGGGTATGGATAATAAAGTATAATGGAAGTGTTAAGGGTGCTATAATTATTTTAAGGATATACTTCACTGCATGCTGTTAGAATACTTCCTGTGGTGCAGGGAAGGGGGAGAGCACTGAGTAGTATACAAAAAATGAAATAAATTTTGCAAACCAGTATGGGGTGGAATAATATTTTTTAAATCTGTTTAGGCCTCTCAGTCCTTGGCACCAGGCTGTTTGACAACTTGTGACCAGAGATGGGGATAATTGAACAATATGGAATAAAATAATGATAAAACAAAGCAGTCATTCTTCTCTCAGTTCAGTGAACCCCAAAACCAAAGTACAGGAGGGTGTTTTTGCCTTTCTGTGACAGAATTTGTCCAATTTTAATACACTTGAAGAACTTTGAGTTGGAAAAGCACCTTGTAGGAAAGCTGCAGTAACCATCCTGCTTGCACTTTCCCAGGTAAATGGGAAATGTGGACCCAGGTAAATACCAATACTCTATAGCACCTTAGTCATTTAGATAAAGCTAAACTCAAATCCCTCTGCTGGGGAAGCCCAATAATTTTTTTAAAGCTCCTGATCTTTGCAGTGGATGTTGCTGCTAGCCCTGACTGTGGATTTTCTTAAATTCGGTCTAAGGGCAGGTCTAGCACAGATGTCTGAGGTGGCATTGGAGGTTTTGTTGCAGTTTCACAGGGAGCTAAGAGGGGGCTGGATTTTACTCATCTTTTGCTGTGTTAGATTTATTCATATATATATATATGTATAATTTTTTTTTTGGTGGGGTGGGTGGATTCAGCTGGGTTCCTTGCCTAGTAGACATATTGCAACCCACCAGAGCTTGTGCAGAGGCAGAGAAGGGATGTGTTATGTTGGCTAAGTGTGTCCTACAGAGCTGTTTCCCTCTGCCACATGCTTTCTGAAAATTTTTGGTAAGTAGAAGCCTTCTGTTTTTTTTCAATTTGCCTTCTTGAAGCATATATTAAGTGTACAAGCAGTAAGCATGCATACACAAGTCATGAACTGGCCTTGCTGTCCTTTCTGGCACTCAGAAATCAGAGGGACAGTTACCCTGCAAACATTCACAGACACATACACATTTTAAACAACCTCTTCTGCTTTCTAGGTTTACGCTCACACACAACCAAAACGGTGTTGTTATATGTGAGTGTGGATGTTGCTTTTTGTCACAGTAGTGCTGCTGGAAAACCTTCTGTACATAATGGTGCTACTCTGATATATTGTTTCTCTGATACTGCAAAATTTTCACCATGGACCATGCTGTGTGACTTGCTTGAAATTGAAGAAACACCATGACTATTTTCTCTTTAAGATCATGTAATGACTTTTGTGAGGTTCCCAGAGGTCTTCAGCCAGGCATATGTTCTCAGATGGCCTTCACACTAAGAGACCCTAGCTCTGCTCTGAGTGACAGCTTTGCCCTATGTGTATATCAGCATTTAAGCTGGATGTAAGGCTACAGATTGAAAATAAACTAAGGAGTTAGGATATGAAAGCTAAGAGTTTACAAGAGTTCAGGGGAGACTAGGGAAGCTCATCGAAATTTATTGAACATAAATAATCCTCATCAGGCACAGAAAGTTCCCAAGCTGAAAATAGTTGGAGGGTTGGAGGGTATTAGAGAGATCTGTCATATATTCTGGCACTGGCAGCTGTCGTGCTATTGCAGAGAACTCTTCTTTGGCAGGGAAAAAACATCAAATTATATGCAATCTGTTTTAATTAAATGAAGTATCCTAACCCCTCTTAGCCTACATTTTTGTAAACTTTTATTTGTCTCTTGTAAGAAGCTTTCAGCTGCTTACCTCATTCAAGTTATTTTCCTTGAATCAGTTCGTGCTGCAATTGGGGAAACCATAATGTTGTAAATGAGGTTTTGCTAGGACATTAGAAATTCCCTGCTGGAAATATTCAGAATTTCCAGTACTTCTTTTCATGGCTACATTGTATTGGTAATTCATAGTTACCCTTTGATTGAGACTAGCATACAGATCTGCCTTGTATTCAGTTAATCTCTCACCAATGACTGACATTTATAGCAGTCCATATTCTTCTTCTTTGAAGCTCTTCTTCTTGTTATTGTCAGTGACTTTGTATCTCAGGCTGCTGAAGTATATCCTTCTCCTAATATATTGGTCCTCAAAGTCACCTTATCTACTTGTATGGCATCCTGTCTACATTTGTTTCGACAATGCCTCCTGTTTTGTGTGATCAACACATTTCATTAGCACATTTATCCTTGTTTGACCAGGCTTGTTAATGAAAAGAGTAGGAAAAAATTAGGGGAAAATTGTGCTGGTACCTATATATACACGTGCTATAGATGCTTTACTTTTGGAGTTTTTCCTGCTTTAAAAAGATGTGGTGTTGTGGTACTGATTGAAACCAGTGCACAGAAATACTGGATTGGCTCAGTGAATTGAAAGTTTTACTGTCACAGCTATTATTGAAGTGGGCTGATTGATATAGGTGACATTTTGCTTTAAAGCCTGCCATAAGAGTTCTACTCAGTAGCTTAATACCCTGATCATTCTGGCAGTTATTATGGGGCTAAAAATAGTTTCAGTAAGTAGTCTTGAATTTTTTCTATTGTAATCAGGCTTATTATGTATTCCTACTAAATGTATTTGATTAAGATAATTGTCTTTCACAGTATCCTTTAGCTTGTCAGGTCTGTGACTGGTGACACATGAAATGTTGAGTAATAAGTAAAATATCTTAGCGACAGTGACCACAGCAGCTGACAGGGAATTTCAGCATCTCGTGTTTATTTGCATAATAATTTGTTTCATAGTCACTGTTCAGTGAATTACTAAATTGAGAATACTTCTTAATTAGCCCATGTGTTTTGACATCTGAGATATTGTGCATGGCCTTTATTAACTACAGCTGAATGAGACCTAAGGCAAACCCATTCCTCTGCCCTACAGAGTAACTGGGGAGGCTTTGCAGAACCCAAAGTTATGCTGCCTGTGACTGTACTGGTCCTGGAGGTGCAGCTGGAATGCCAGGGCTGGTATTTCAGCTGTTTTCTGGCACCCCTGGTGGGTGCAGGTGCTGCTGCCCACATGCAGGGCAGAGGTGCCATCGTGTGGCTTTTGCTCATGGAAGATGCACAAAATTTCTGCTGATGCAGAAAATGCACCTGATTGCTATAGGGTAGGTTACTACCTAGTTTCCTTGCCCTGTTTTGGCCAGATTGTTTCCTGGTGAGTCCCTCTTTGATCCATAGTCAGCTGCTATAAAATATGGTCTTTTCTTTAACCCCTGCTGCAAAATGAGCTCAAGCTGAAAGCACCTTGAGTAAATTTTGCCCATGCTCAGCCTTTAAGTGCTGCTCTTTTGTGTTAGTAATAAAATTTTCAGTCAGACACTGATGAAAATATGGATCAGTCATGTATGTTTTAGTAATTCTGGTTGAACAAGGATATCCCTACTTTCTCTTTCAGCTTTGCCCCTGTTTCTGCAGGACTTGGCCTGTATGTTCTCGGGTGGGATGCCACATTGTGTGGCTTAGACAATAATATCTCTATATAAAATAACATAATCTCAACTGAAATTAAAAGGAAAGTGTTCAAGTATTTGGAAAATTTCTGCTAGCGTTGCATCTTGAGGAGAGAAACATTACAAGTTTCTCTGAGAGAACTGGGTTTAAAGGTGGACATCAAGAGGTGGAGTACTTACTGCTGCAGAGTTACTGCGCCAATAGGCCCAAGAACTGGACAAATATTTCCTACATGGTTGTATCTGAAGTGTTCCCGTCCATCTATGATTTCTGACCTTTCCTCAGGCAGGTGATGAGCATTGCAGTTGCTGTATGAAACGATGGGGTTCAGAACATGGCCTGACTGTGCTCAAATCCTCAAGATACTAGATAAGTTCTCTCCATGTTTCTGTGTTGGATCTCCAGGCCAACAGATGCTGTAGTCAATTAGGAAAAGGGAAACATCTTTTCTAAGCATTAGTTGGGGCTCATGATGGTGCTGTAGTACAGGAAATAAAAGGGGGCACCCTCTAACCCTGGGCAGTGTGAGACTGCCCTGTTTTTGGTAGCCCCTAGTGCTGGTGTAGGCAGGCTGTCCATGACCTTGCTCTGCTGAAGGCAGCCAGTTACAATTCTTTGTGCACAAACTCTGAAACATCATTCTCCTTACATCTTGCAGATCTCTTAGAATCTATATGCATGGATTGATTTCAATAGAGTCTTTTATGTTGTTTTTTAGTATTTGCTGCATAAATGTTATATATGTGACACCATTGATTTAAATATTTTACATTGTATCTGTGCTTTTGACAAGAGTTTAAGGATAAAAATGAAGTCACTGAGGCTCTGAAATTAAAAGCCATTGAAGCAGGATCTGAATATTATCTTTTCAATTTTCCAGGTGTAAAAGACAGTGCCTATTCATAATTGTCATGATATCTTTTATCTTGGTTAACTTCCAGTTTGTCTTGGGTTAGTCTGACCTTGTAAAATGATCTACCTATGGCTGTAGTATTAAGCTATGGTCAACTATTTGTATTTAAATCCTATGGTATACTTTTTATTTTGATGAATTCCTTTTTACGAGATACTTTCCTGGAGAGGACACAGCAGGCTAACTGATTAAAAGTCAATATATATATATTTTTTTTTATAGTGCTAAAAGAAAATATTCTGCTGATTTAGGAGAAAATCCTTCAGTGTATATAAATATATAACAGTAGAAATGCATTCATAGAATCAGTAATGATTTTTTGAGTTCAGTTTTTAGAACTGAATTAAACCAATAAATCTTAAAGCACAGAACAATTTCTAGTTTCCCCTTTTAATTGGTTGGTTATGAGGAATGAAACTTTCTTTTTCTCCCCCTTAATTTGGCTTTTGATGAACTCTTCACACTTACCATGCATCACCAGACCACAACAGTTGAATTTTTTTGAGCACAAATATCTAATAATAATTTTATTTTCAAAATAAGTTTTTTAGTAAATATTTATTGTAGTGCTGATAACTTATACATCTATAACTTAACTTCATGATTGGTTATGCATATTTTTTAACAAATCAGAATGGAGTTGTCAATGTGTGAAAATACTTGGAACGCTACCAAAAAGTCATGACAACATACCAAGAATAAAATGCCACAGATTGTGTTGTGCAGTTTAGATGCTCTCTCAGTAAACTGAAAGCTAAGTACTGCATCCTTCTTGGATTTCTATTCACTTTGTACATCTAATTCCTTTTCAGAAGCGGTCTGTTTCTCCATGGAATGTATTATCTAAGCAGGTAGATGCTGGAAAGATGTCATCAGATATTTGGAGAGGAAGAGAGAGTTTGTCCTGGTTTGAGAATTCTCTTTGGTTTCCTTTGATCAAAGAGGCCTGCCCTTCTGTCCTTGCTTCCTGAACCTCCTACCACAGCCCTTGTATGACTGTGAGACAGATGGACTGGGAGAAGTAAGGAAAGAAATAGTTCAGAGGCCAGAAGCTGCACTGATGTTTCATTATGGAGTGAGTTTTATATTTGTGTGCGTTTCATCTGCTGGTAACTTCTCCTACTGCTGTTTTTTTCTGAGCACCTCTGCAGGTTGCTTGTCAGAATTGTTACTGGGACAGTGGAACAAGTAGCACCAAGGAAAGGGCAGTGGCTGCTTGCAAAGATACTACTGTATGTATGGCAAACCATATCCTTGCAGTAGATAGTATGTGATCCACAGGTCGGTGATGAGGAGTAGCCAACAAGTGGAAGTACTGCATTTCTTTGGATTAAAAACAAACAGAAAACTGAGGTCCAGACCACTTTTGAGCATCAAGAGTTTTTGATGTTGCTTTGTTGGGGAAGAGGGAAGCAGAACAGGTGTTTAGGTTTTGCTTGTTTATTTTTTAAGAAGTTAAGCATTTAATTGTGGTTTTCTGGCCAAGTCTGGCTTAGATAGTTACTTGGTGATCCTAAAATACTTTGTGATTTCAGTTGAATGTGGTAATCATTTACTGTCATAGACTGCTACTGCACACTGTTAAGCAAAATGTCTATTCATCCCATAGATGAATGCACTTTAGTGCTGCATAAATTGATCTTTTTAAATATGGAAAGAAGGGGAGAAAAACAATACGTATGCATGGTTGGCTCTGAAAGTCACAGAACAGCTGTTTATTTACTGGCTGGCTGAAGGAGTGAACTGGAAGAATCCATTAGATCTGATGGGGATCCCAGCTCGTGTGCATCCCAGTGCTTTGTTGCAGTGTGTCATTTCTGCATCGCCTGAAGCCACTTGGCAGAGAAAGCAAATCTGGGGTGTGTGGGCTGCCAGGCTGTTGCTGAATCTGTGTTAAGGGATGAACTGAGGCTTGCAGTGTTTGTGAAGATAGGCCAAGCTCATGGGAGATGCAAGTCCTAAATGAACAAAAGCAGAATCCAGCAATTAGCTGCCAAAGAGGAAAGGTGGGAGCACGTGTATCCCATGCTTCAGAACGTTTTGGCTTAACTGGTAAACTGTAACATATGTCTGTGCCAGCACTGAATCCACTCACTGTAATCATGACACAGGAATTCTGTAAAGTAGTCTTCCTCAACACTTTGTTGGAAAAAAAACACTTAAATATAGTAATCCTGCTGATTTGTTATAAACACATTGAAGACTTAACCAGAATTTGACTTCTATTCACTAAGAAAGGCATTATCATGTCCAGAGATGGAGCCTAGATACTGTTGAAAACTTATCCTACACATGCCTTCATAAAACTATAATCTGTTTTCTCGAAGAGTATTTACAAGTGATGAAAAGACCTGTTCTCTTTATAACTCAGTATCCACGTGTATGAAAGAGACTGATAGAACTGGTCAGCCTGCTAGGGTGTAGTCATTCATAAACATTGTCTTTGTAATTGTCTTTGACAGCAATTGCTGGAACAAAATACATAAAATGCAAAAATAATAATGGCAGTTAAATGAGTACATCTATTTATATTTTTTATTGTGTTCAAGACTATGAAGAACATTCAACAGATATTTAATTTCTAGTTTTATCTCATTAAGCAGACAGTCCCAAAACAAATGAGTTTCAGATTAGTTTTACCAAAGCTATTTATCTAATTATGGCTTTCACTGCACTTGAATGAATGGCTGCAAATCAATAGGTCTCTTAAGTTGCCAGGACATGCATTAGGACTGGTGAATCTCTGAGCTGAATAGCAGGAGTGATGTCTCTTGTTTTGTTTATTTCCACTGAGATGTCTGTTTTCAGTTCATACAGTGTATGCATTAACTGAGAATTTATCAGAAATACTGCTTAAAAAGTCTCCGTTTATTATTTGCATTTCAATGTGGTAATCAAATATTTACATAATACTGGTAGAAGTTTTATTTAAATAAAATATGATTATTTCAAAGGAAGCCTGTGTAGATATGAAACATAGTAGTGGGTCAAGATGATGGCTCATCTGGTTTTACATCCACAAGTTTTAAAGTTACAATAACAGGTAACAATAGCCGCAGACAAAAGTGCTTTTTTCTCTCTCATGCAAGTACTTGGGGCAAATGTTATATAGTCTGCCTGATACGTTGTCTTTTTCTGGACTCAAGTAGCTGGAGATACCTTATATTCTGATGGTGACTGTTACTGTGAACTGCTGTAATTACAGCTGTTATAACAGCTGTTCATGTTACTCATAGAAATCCAGCCTTTTAATGAATCTGGTTGGTGTTTTGGCTTCAGGCTCATCTTGAAACTCACGGTTTCAGAGCTTGAGTGAGGGGTTTGGTGATAGTGACATTACAGGGGAAGGAAAATTAGCTTTTATTTTCTTCTGTTAATTAAAATATTTATTTTTGATTGGTCTTGAATATCCCACCTTTAATTTCAGTGACCGTTTTGTTCATTTCTCCTGACTTCTGCACAGTTTAAGTATTCTTTTTTTACAAGTGGCTTTTAAAGCTAGCAATCCCAGTTTCTCTAGATGACAATCTGACAAAAATCTCATTTTTCAGAGGTGTTTTTGTTACCTTGTTTTGAACTCTCTGGTTTGGCAATGTCCCCTTGAACTTGTGATGGCTTGTGCTGAATATAATCTAGATGAGACTGCACTGCTGATTTATACACATTGTACAGTTTTTTCCCTCAATTCATCATATGTGCTTTTCATCCTAAAAAATTGTTATCTTTGTAGAGTTCCTGGTGGCATAGATTAGTTCTTCACTGAAATGTCTTCACAGTCATTCAGATTGCTTTCTTTATGTTGATACATTTTAATTTAAAACCACAGAAGGTGTCAGCATTTTTTCCTTTCAGTGGACATTTGCATTTGATGTTGATGAACATAATTTAATGTGGAGTTGTCCACATATCTACCTTGATTAGGTCCACCTGAAGTTGTTTATAGACTTCTGATTGTGACTGACCAAAATAATATGAGCAAATTTTGCCTGTCTTGCTACTATATTTTATTAAACAGCATTCACCCGGAGATGTAACACTGGGACATCTTCACATTTTCCTGCTCAGAACTGTTTAATCCTGTTCTTGTCCTTAGTTACTTTGCTATTGCTTGATCAGTTACAGTATTTTGTCTCTTCAGAATTGACTGCTTCATTAGGGGAATTCTCTGTTAGCATGAGTCTGTGCTCTCTCTTGAAGCTGAGGTACAACAACAGGGTATTGCTACGTACATTGGCTCTGAACATATGAGAAAAACAGCTAATTTCATATCAGTCTTAACCTTGTTACAAAGTACTGTGTCAAAGACTCTGTTTAAAAATAATAACAAAAGTAGACTTTGTAAATGGTGAAACTCTTATTAAATGAATGCTTGGAAGGTGCTATGCAGACTGCTACCCAACAACTTTGTCAAATGATCACTGAGCAGGGCTCTGCAAGAGTATCTTTTGGCTCTGCTACTATCAGTATTTTCTTTAAAAGCTGCAGTGATAGACTAATGAATATGCTTACTAAGAACTAGCTACCTGTCCAGTAAGTCAAAGAATGGGTGGGGAGGAGGAGAGAATGAAAGCGTTTTGTTCTTTTTTATTATTCTGCTTTGGCAACTTTAGGGCAAAACTGTTATTTGGAAAAAACTGTCTAACAGAAATCAGTTACCAAAGACTTCTGAAGAATGCTGCATTACTGACAACTGTTCTCAAAGCTTGCAAATCTCTCTATTAAAATCAGAGATACAAAACATATCTGTAGTGAACTGTTGCATCTAAGCACAAAAGGTAGCTAGCATAGCTACATTGCTATTAAAAGCTGTGCTCTTATTAAACTTAAGGTCTTTGAAAACCCATTTCTCAAGGCTGGGGAAAAAGACCTACTTCAGTTTCTTATTAATAGCAAAACACATTACAGGAAAATTTGTGGCAGGATGATGGGAGTGGATAAGGACATATTACATTCTTTTGTTCTGTAAATAAAATTAATTTCAAAGAAGCCATCCAGAGACAATAATAATCACTCTTTATAAACCTGAGTTAAAAACTGTCATATGGCATTTAAGAGGTAACAATAAGGTTAGTAAGGCTTCCCAAACCAAAAACTTGCTTTATTTCTGTGTTTGTTATTTACCTTGAGTTAAGAAAGAAAACTGACTGACTCTTCACCCCTTGTTGTAGCAGTTTTTGGTGTTATCTGACTTTTAGAAACAAAGCAAAATACTGCGGGTCTGTGAGTCATCTTCTGTTCAGCCTGAGCCAGCTAACTCTGGTTTCAGTGTGTATGCTTGTTTCTTTATACTGTGACTTTTTCCCTTGTGAGTCAGTCATTGTTATCTCTTGGCACAAATGGAGAAGTTATAAATGTCAACAAGCATGAGGCATGTGAAAAACATGCAAACAAACCTCCCATGTAATCTCCCAAACCCTGGAGCATTCCCGTTTCCATTGCTTTGTTGTTGATGAACCCATCTGATCTTTTGATCGTATCCTGGTGAATGGAGCAGGGATGTGAATTCCAAGGCAAAAGTTTGCTTACCAGAAATGATGTTGTTGAGGCCCTGCAACTAACTTCTGCTGTTTTGTCCGGTGCTTCTAACAGACTAGCAAAACCTGTGGGTTTCAGCATGGCAAATCCAAACCCAAGGAACACCAGGAATGTCTTGATCTCTCTTCGGTGAGAGGAAAAGCATCTTGACGAGGTGCTCGCAAGATGAGGATGATGATCACACCTGTTCTGTACCCAACACTTCCCATATTCCTGCATCTTAGTTTTCCATTCCTGTTCTCTTCATTCCTTGTCTCCACATCAGAAGCATCTGTGTATGTATACCGGTACCAAGAAGGTGCTGAAACTGTTTATTTTGCTAGTTTCTTTTGACAACTGGGAGGTGACCAAAAGGTATTATACTGCTAGCTTAGGTGAAATTGGTGAAGCTCATGTGGTTGGTGGTAATGAAACAGCTGGTTTGAAGTCTTCTCCAAAAAGCTGGTGTGGAAAAGGATGGAGCAGTGAGCAAACTGATTAAAGATGGTGTATCTCAAAATGACGGTTTCTTACAGTAAGCTTGGCAGTTTGCCATTAATCTGCCCTAGCACCAGAGATTAGCCGATGGTTTAGGCGTCTCTGCTACAAAGTGAGTTGGACAGGTGTCTCTGCTACAAAGTTGAGGTAGACAGGCTTTTGAGATTGTTGTGGTGAAAGGGCTGGAAGAGGCTAAACAGGTGTTACCTACTAGTAGGTGTTACCTACTAACACTAGTAGGTGTTACTTTTGTAGGGCACCAGGCTGGGCCCAGGCTCATTTGGTGAATTGATTAGGGCTAGCTGTTAAGTTGTCACTGACATCTTGGGTTTTGTTAGTGTTTATGGAAACATCTGTAGAGTATGACTCCTAGTTTCAGACAGATTGATAATGGCAGTGGGGAGTCCTACAGTGTATTGATTTTTTGGATCATTTTGCTTTCCTGATTTCAGTCAAACTTCACTAACAAGTTAGCATCTTTTGTGAACATATTGCCTGAAGAAACTTTTAAAGACAGCAGGTCTCCAGCAGCTCCTCTCTTTCTCTCCCACCTCCTGCTTTGCGTAGGTCAGAAAACATTTGCTGACTTAAAATGGTATTTATTACTGACTTTTAAATCTGGGTGGGCTGGTAACCAGGATACAATGGGCAAGGGGAAAGAGGATAACAGCATATTGAAAAGATCAGAGTTGCAAGCGTGGGCTATGATGCAGAATATTAAAGAGTAGGAAAATTAATTCTTGTTGACCTTAGATCTGAATAAATATGGTCAGTATAATTCTTTAATTTCTAGGGGACAAAGCATCCTTTCAAGGATCTCACCATTCTATGATTTGTCACTCTCTACAGCTACCCAAAAGGAGGCTTCAGTAAGGAGGGTGTCATTCTCTTTTCTCAGTTGACAAGCAGTAGGATGCAAGGAAGTGGTCTCAAGTTGTGCCAGAGAAGGCTTAGATTGGGTATTAGGAAGAATTTATTAACAGAGAGTGTGGTTAAGCATTGGGACAGGCTGTCCAGGGAAGTGGTGGAGTCCCCTTCTCTGTAGACACTTAAAAGACATGTGGGTGTGGCACTAAGGGACGTGATTTAGTGATGGAACTCAGTATGTCAGGCTGATGGTTGGACTTGATGATCTTGAGGGTCTTTTCCAACCTAGCTGATTCTACGATTTTGTGACTCCTGGTAAAGTAGAAGAAGGTGGCTCAGGTCAGAGCTCCTGCTTCACATAGGATCCCAGAAGAGTCTTGGATAGTTGTGCATGCATTAGGGTGAGGAGGATGCAGCACCAAGCAGAACAGGAAACATTTGAGCTGCTGCTTAGTCTGATGGTCAGAAGTTCCTCAAATGTGCATTTCCTAGGAAAGACCAGGCCTGACTGTCCCCAGGTGGTGGACATGTGACCCTGTAGAAAGGCAGTGATGTATGAGTTCTTTCCTCTGATTGTACTGCAGCATCAGCAGACCATTTTGCTGGCTCCTTGAGGATGCGTTGTTCAGGATATGTTCAGCTATACTTTGGTTGTGAGTAATGCAGAGGCTATTCTACTTTTTTTTTTTTTTTTATGTGATGGTTTACACAATTTACAAGCTTACTTATGTTCACTTTATATTCTTCTGTTTCTCTGTTATGTGCTTTAATGAGTATAATTTCCTTAAATATAGTTGTACTGCTACCACTGATGTTTTTAGTGGAGGAATGGAACATCTCTCTGAGCTGTAACTTCACATTCCATAAGTGCAGGCTCTGGTTATTTCCTCATGTATGTTTTGAAAAGACCTTTAAAAGGTGGTCCACAACTTGCAAGTCAAGAGACAAGTACAGATAAACAATTGAGTAGGAAGGCTACTTACTACAGTTCTCACTGGACTGTGCCAATTCAAGTTAAACACCTAATGTGATCTTCTGATCCTTGCTCTGCTGTCATATTGTGGACTTCTTTTTTCACTGCACATATTTATCTCTTCTAATGCTAATTTAGACTGTAGCACTCTTTTTTCTTTTCTTTCTTTTTACATATGCCTTTGAATATGGGAATAAGATTGACTAGGATGTACATAGACATCATATGGTAGGACTTCTGTTGGGATGCAAAACTAGATAATAATTGCAAATGCAGTTAAAGGTTAATGAATTCAGATCACTTAATCGGATGTAAAAATAGAAAAATCTTCTAATCCTTTTACTTTCAAACTTTTTTTTTTTTTTCCTTGTTAAGGAATGGAACCTTTCTTGTAAAGGGGAAAAAAGTGCCCTTCTATGTTTATACATTTAAAGGGCTCCTAATACATATAAGAAATTAATTGAAGAGAGGAACCCTGTTATCTAACTATCAGGTCTTGGTTTTCTGGAGAGTTATTTTTTATTTTTATTTTTTCTGGTTTTGCTTTGTTTTCCTGAGGGCTGGGACATTGTCAGTTTTAATGACCTGCTGTGGGAGCAGTTGAAGGAAGATATTCATATTTATTCAGTTAGAGTTTAGGCTTTGTAAAAATATGTATTTATATATATATATATAGAGAGAGAGAGAGAGTCTCCAGAAATGGTTTAGTGCTCTACAATTTAATACTTTCTTTTCCTAAGAATTTGAGTAGGGCATCTTTAGAGGACATTAATCTCACATGAGCAGTTTGTCAAATTTTGTGACTTTTTGCTTAAAGTCAGCTTGGTTGAACACCTGTGCTGTGAAGCCTGATGAGAGTGCTGGCCTTCTCTGATCTGGTTCATACTATGCAGAAAACAAATGGTGAATGCAGAGAGCCCCCCTAAGGGTTCTTTAGGGAACCCTAGTAAGGGGTGTATCCCTTATCTTTTCAAATGTCTCTCGATGGAGCAAGGTCTTGCCCTTCAAAACTGCTGATTGAAAGGGGAAAACTTCAGGGTGTTGAATCCCTGCTATCAGCTGGAAAATCTCAAGTGGTCCCCAGCCCTCATACAGGGAGAATGGACTTCCACAGCAACAAAAGGATGAACTTTGCCTTTAAGATGTAATTGTGCATTACCACGAGTAAATTCAAAATAATGTAACATAGGTAAATGATGTACCCATGTAATTTAGTAGTATGAAATGTATGCAAAAAATTGTTATACGAATAAAGAATGAAAATAAAAATCATCTACTTTAGGAGAAAGGCAGGTAATTAAAATTAAGGGTAAGGAGTGCCATCAGGGAAATCTGCTCTTTTGGTCAGAAATCTTGCCTAAGTTCAAAGACTTTTTTTGTCCTTGAACCTGGAACCTGTATTCATGAAGGAGGTCCCAGTCTAAAAATGCCTGAAATGTTTATGTAACATTACGGGGATGTTGAGCACATCTTTTACTTTCCTGATAACTTAATCAGCACAAGATATGTCACATATTATTTGGATATGATCTTATCATACTTGAGTAAAACTTACATCCACTTGGCATTTGAGCTGTTTTTTCCGTGCTCAGAAATTTGCAAGACTCATCTGTGTCTTTCATCTATGCTATTTTCTGATCAAAGTCTACTGAAAGATGAATTTACCTAAGCTGCTTTTAGTAGTTCATGTATTTTAAACTGCTATTCATGTTCTAACCCTGTCCTAATGGTTGTTGCACACTACATCCCATGTTACTCTAGATACTGTATGTGCAGGATTAAATTACAGGTGAACTGCCTTGTTTTTCAAGTCTCTCCTCCTCTCAGTGTTAACAAGTTTCCCTTTGGAGATGGAGTGCACTTGGGTTTTCATTTGTTCCTGCTTCAACAGGACTGACAAACCAAAGGTTTTAAAGCACAGAAAATGATGTTATCAAGGTTAGTGTGAGCAGGGTGTTTGAGGGTGCTGGTCACAGATCTCTAACAGAGCACAGATTGTGCTGAGAGCAGGTGGGGAGTTCTTGAGTCTACTTTGTGTAGAAACTGTGTGATTCAAGGGAACAGTTCTTGTTTTACATACTTGTTTTCATTGTGTATTGGTTGCTTTTTAAGCTTCTTGTACAGTGAAGCTTTGGCTGCCTTGTGTAACTAAAATAGTTGAACTTCAATAGTTTTTCGACAAACAAGTAAATTACAGCTGTTCTTCTGGAAGTGGTTAAGAACTCCCACTGTTCAGTCCATAGCAGGTTGGCACCAACTTGTGCCAACAGCTACTGTCAGTGAAATTAATAGTGTTCCCCAGAGGTTGTGTAGCGGACTGTTGCCAACACAAACAACAAAACTGCAGATTTTCCAACTGTTAAGATTACAATGTGAGCTCCTTTAATCGTAGCTTGTTCACATGGCTTGGAGGCCGCTCCTACTCTTTGCAAATCTAAAAAGTAAGAAAAGTGAAAGCGGATAGTTTCATTTGAGCCCTCAGCACTGTTGATCTTGACCAGCAGGTCTCAAAGTGCTTTGAAAAACAAAGTGGTCATCATTGTTCCCACAGCAAGTCATTTGTCTTCCCGTGCAGGAAGTTGATACCAAATCAGTGAGAGATGCAGGAGTAAGGAAAGATGCACTGAGCGATCTGGTGCTTTGTCCAATAGGTCAGCCATTCTGCAAAATCAGAAAATCATTTTTTTAGGAACACGAAATAAAGAATGTCAACATTTTGTTTAGGTGTCTCGGCTAGCAAATGCAGAATGTGCATCTTGTACCTGAAAGGAATAATTGCAATCTACTTTAAAAAAAAAAAAAAAGTTTGGGAAATTACTTTGTGGCCTCTTTATGCTGCAGGCAGCGGTAAATGTGGGGCTCTCTGAAATAGTGAGGAACAGGGCCATTAAAACATAATTCTATATGCTTGTAATGTAATTCATGGACTATTTATGTACAGCTCATGGGAAAAAAAATCACAAATATAGTCATTTTTCAAAAAATAAGCTAAACTGATGCAATTTACTGCAAGTTATTTCCATAAATCATAATGAACGCACAGAATTTTAACTTTGTCTTTTTGTATACGAAGCGTTAAATATGCTGGAATTATTGAAATCTATAAAAATGTTTCTTTATTTGTAAATTGCTTTTGAATAAATTAAGATTTTAATGGATTTTCTTATTGAATAATATATGCTTTGTATTGACATTTTAGCTATTTATTCTGTCAGGATTGTTCACAGTTGATTTGCTGAATATTTGCTAGTATTTGAAGTTTTATTCCTGTGTCTATGGAAAAGGCGTTCCCTGAAATAGCTGTAGCAATTTTAGATATTTTTGCCCTTCATCTATGCGTTACAACTCTTGTGGCAGAGGTGAGCATCCTTGCAGCAGAGTCATCAGGGCAATTCACAGGGATGCTCCCAAGTCTGAAATGAGGAGAATCAGCTACCTAACTCTGCCGACTTCATCAGATACCACCATGGAGGGAGTGTTAGAATTTACATCTGCATGATGGGTGTTGTAAGTGATGGGTGAGATGAATCACTTGTTTAATTGATTGTCTGCTTTAAGATTTTATTATATTTAATCTCTGACAAATGTGAGCTGCTGAAAGCGGAGTTCTGGCACCTATATTATCTGCAGCAGCATTGATAGCAGAGGTAGGTCCGTTTACAGTGACCCTCAGCATATCCAGCAGATGAGACATGACACATCGGGTAATGTATTGGGGAGAACTGTTGGTGAAAGGCTAACAAAAAAGTGTCACTTTCAGAGCCTTTTTTTAAACGCAGGCTGTGTCTAAGAAAGTGTTCACTTTTGAGAAAATTCTAGCTGTCTTCTCTGTAGCTCCTTTTGAATAGTGGAAGGTGGCATTAGAGCCCTCTTTTCACTCCTGTCTTCTGGCTGGACCAACCCAATTCCCTCGCACAAGTGCTCTGAAGGCTTTGCTCTTGATAGTCAATGCATTCCTGTACTAGAGTACCCCAAATTACTCTGTGCCCCAGAGGTGGTCTCATGACCCACAAATAAAGGGGAATAATCACTTCCATCCACCAGTGGCTAACTTTTATTCTCTGCAGGGATACCTTACTGGCTTATGTGATCTTTGTCCACTGGGATTACAAGGCCTTGGTACCAGATAGGGAATGCAAGAGACAGAAACCCAGTAGTGCAGGACAGAGGAGAGAGTCAGAGGGCTGTCATGTAGCTGATAAGTTCTACATGGGTCTGGTAGATCACTTTGTAATCTAAGAGAATGTTTTTCTGTAGGTCTCAGCTCTGCAAAATCAACATCTGCCAGCCTCATAGAATGAGGCTTCCCAGACAGTCCCAGCATCCTCCAAGAACCACTAGGAAATTTAATGGGTTTTCTTGTTTTGGCAGGTTGGGCTGATGGCAGGGGAGGCTACGAATAGCAGTTATAATGACTGCATGAAATCCTTCAGTCCTCTCTGACTCTGAAATACAACCCCATGAGGAGGCAGGGGCATAGAGGTGACTGTCAGCAAGGCTTTTTTTTTTTTTTTTTTTTTTTCCCTTTCCCCCTCTTCCCTGAAAATTTATTTGCAGCAGCCTCTGTGCTACTTGCACATGCAGCTGCAGACCTGCATAGCCATAGTCTGACTATTGTAAGCATGATGATTATTTTAATTTTCAGTCATTCTAAATGTTAACCATACTGCTGGGACAAGAAATAACAAGGGGAACAAGTGTGACAGTTTAAGGAGTTGATCAATGTATTAGGAAGTGTTGGTTTTACAAAGTCAATAACCCGAGCAAGTATTTGCATTGATGAAAACGTAGATAAGATTTGCATGTCTCAAGAGGCGATGGTATACGAGTTTTAATATAGCTGTTCCGAGAGAGATGGGAGCTTTGGGGAGGTAAGGAGCTTGCATATAGTGCATGTGTTTTTCAGGATGTGCAATTTTCCCTCATTCTTTTTGTAAGTGCATTAACTGAATTTCTGAGTACTTACGTTTGGCAGGTTAAGCCTTTGTCCTTCTCCCCCGCCCCTGTTTATCCTAAATTTGAGAATAGAATAAATTCAACATTTTTATTATATGAGTTACATGTAGAGTACTATATATGGAGTGAGAACAAACTACATAGATACATGTGTCTAGATGAGATACTATCTTAAGTTATTTGATTGAAAATAAGAGCTGTGCAGAGTTAAAGTGCTTTCAGGGGATGCACCTCTGTAAAAGTGGAGGCCATACAGTGATTTTTTTTTTCTTCCATGATGCCATTTTTCCATACTAATGATGAAATCCTTTACCTTGTTTTTTCCTAAATTTATTTTACTACTGTGTGCTTGTGAGTCAGGCTGAATGGCTTGCAGAATCTCTTTGCCAAGCTCTTGTGCCATTTTGCCTTTTTTGATGTTGTTTTTTATTTGGAAATGCCATGAGCAAATATTTTGCTGGCAACACAAGAGCTGTGTCAGCAGAGGTACTTTGTCTGCTTATGTAAAGCTTTTCAATCTACATTTTCCCACTCCTGATCTTTATTTCAGTGTTTTGTTGACTTCTTCATTTAGATCTCTGTGAAGAGAAATTGAGAACTTTGTTTATTTATAGTGTGAAATATCCAGTGTGCATTCTTTTGGAGGCTCCAAATATTTTATTATTAAATTATAACATGTACCACTTATATTATTTTTTACATAATATTTTAATAATCATGAGAAAATACCCACCTGTTCTTTTGTGCTACCCTCCAGAGGGAAACCAGACCAGATGCTGATGGTCTGGAACATGATGGTAGGTTACAAAGAACATCTACTGTGTTTATTAAGTGCTAAGGTTTAAAGAGAAATAAACATAAGGATATTACTCAATTTTTATTCTACAGCACCTGTTTTGTGCTGAAAAAAGGGAGGATGCTGCTTTGCTGTAAAATGCTGACAGCCAGGAAGAGAGAAATACACTGGGAAGCTTTTTAGGGAACATTAAGGAACGGTATGACTGAAACTTCAAGCTGGAACACAAATGCCGAAATAAAGTTAGATTAAACACAAGTAGTCAATTAAAGGTATTATGCATATTTTAACATTATATTAAACATGATAACAACAGTAAAACTATTTTTCTGCTATTTGTATTTTTTTTTAAATGCTCATTGCAAGCATTGTATTAGCATATAAATTTAAAATTTTCACTATGTTTTTATAAGAAAGAATAGCAAATGTTTAAGCTCTGTTTTTATGCTGTAAACTATGTAGCATACTCAGTTTACAATAGCTTTATGGAGTTAGAGGTGAGTTTTTTTGTTTAACTTAGATGATGTACTCATGAATATGCAGGTGGGAGGTGAAGTTCCACATTACTAGTGCTTTGCTCTGACACCTTTGAATGTTGTTCATGTTAACAGAGACGTTAAGGATTTATTAGATGTATTCCATGCCATTGTTCCTTAAAGTGTTTTAATTCTGCATAAACAAGTGCTTCCTCTGAGCCCAGCTGTCCCTTCCTGACTCCCTACACATCCCACTGCTTTTGCCTGTGCTTCCTCTTGCCTGTCTTGCTAGCAACAGCAGAGTGAGGGGTTAAAATCAATCATTACTCATTAAGCCAGTTTTAAACTACCAGTACTTTGGCTTGTTTGAGTAAGTGGCTTCACAAACACGAGGGGTAGCCCAAGGCAGAGGGTGGCAGGGATGGGAAGAAGAAGCTGGAGGTGGAGGAGAGGCACACACA
The DNA here is from genome assembly GCA_011075105.1 of Heteronetta atricapilla. Lineage (NCBI taxonomy): Eukaryota > Metazoa > Chordata > Aves > Anseriformes > Anatidae > Heteronetta > Heteronetta atricapilla. The sequence continues at coordinate 33,797,838 of CM021732.1, read as the reverse complement.
ACCTGTATGTCAGCAGCCTTGTTTTGTGAACTGCATCAACACCAGGAGAGTGGTCATCTCCTTTCTTGGAGGGAACAAGCCCAGCCATTCCCCTCCAGTGGTTCACCACTCCTCTATTTCTCTTGAACTGGTTTGGTTTCAGTGGCAGCATCCTGCCGCTGTAGTTGAGGCACAGGGCAGGTACAGAGGAGGTCTGGGAACTTGTCAATGGCTTCCTGAATCTGGATTTATCCAGAGCTTTCCTCCCATGATAAAGCTGGGTGAGAGGGAAGAGAACAACTGACCCATCCTTCTGTATTTTCTTCTATCACTTTTTATTCCTATTCGTAACTTATTTTGGGTAAAGAAAAGTGTATTTCAAACACAACTGGTTATTGTGCAGTAAATTACAGTCCTTGCTAGGATATGGAGGCTTTAAAACTTTTAAAGTGTCTTGTGCAAGATTTTCTATGCTACAAAAAAAACTTTTTTTTAGTTATATTCAACCATACTTAGCTTGTTGGGTACTGAAAAGTATAGAGATGCTTCTAATTGCATTGCTATAATGACTGTCTCAGAAATAGGTCTGTAAACCTGAAGAACATTGCTTGTCTTTATAAGTAATAGCCATTTTCTTCTCAGTTCTTGTTCATTTTTGAGGTAGGCAAGAATGAACCAAGGTTAGTAGGCTTTCCTTTTGTGAAATAACTTATTCAGATTCATGCAAGTTTTTATACAGAAAACAGGCAAGAAAGCACTCCTCTGTTTCCCTTCACTAATGACCCATTTGGGTGTCTCCAGAGAGCTCTTCAGTCTCACCTGGGAACCCTAAATTGCAAGCTCTGCTGAATACAAATGTCTCATTTGATAGTTTTTTGACCTTCTTCTGATACACCTAAGTATAGGAAGTTTAAGAAGATCAAGGCAATTTCCTTTATAAAGAATTTTATATTTCATCTTTAATATTAATGTGGGAAGTTTTTCCATCAGTTGTTCTTCATTATCCATGGATTCTGATGGTGGCTTTTGAGTAGAGCAGTGGGGAAGATTGTTTGCTATGATATTACTTGGCAGAAAGTCAGGCATATTCTACATTTCCTAAGAACGATATCTGCTGAAAGTCAGCTAGCTGCAGAACCAACTCTGCTTGCTGTGCCTTAGCAACCACGAGTAAAAATCTGCTGGCACATGGAAACGGATTGGGATTCATGACAATACTTGCTATATGCAGCCACCGTCAAACAGCAGTAACATTTCATCTGTTAAACACAACGCCTATATCTAGTTTCTGCTCAGAAACCCTATAGAAGTGAGTGATATCAAATGCAAAAATGTGAAGTTGGCCAAGCAATAACCCAAACTGTACAGTGATTTTTCTTTCCCTTCCCCCCTCTTTGACTGGAATAACCAAGTACTTGGATTAAATGAGCATTTTACTCGTGCAGAAATTGCTGCGTTCTTGGGTTGCGCACTGGGGATGGATTGTCAGGAAGGTATAGCCCAGCTTTCTGCCAGAATTCATTTTCATATCAGGGCTGGAATGGAAATTCACTTATTATTTAGGTGCTTGCTTTGAGCAAATCGAACAGTTTTTTGAAGGAACCCCCCCCCCCCCCCCAACTTCCATCAGTTGAATGTTTACAGTCCTTTCTATTGTTATTAGGATATTATCATTTTCAGGGTTCATAATGAGAGAAAGAAATCTATGTAGGAAAAAAAAAGTAATTACTTTTTGAATTGTGTGGAGTGGGAGAGAAGCCTGAAGGAAATTAATAAATACTCCTGGTGGATTTATTTATTTATTTATTTATTTTTCCTGAGCAGCAGTGTTAGATTTGAATGATTAGTGGAGAGAGAAAAACACAAACATATGTTTGTTTTTGAAAGTGAATTTGGACTCAGCTTTGTGATCTTATATACACTGTCTCTCGTGGTTGGAACGTGAGAACTATCCAGTGTGAATACTTGTGAAAGTGTATTTTAGGTTTGGATGCTTAAATGCTTTTTGGAAATCCATCTGAATGTATAATTTCCTTTGTGGTCACATTAGTCAATTTAGGATTCAGGTTTTGAGCAGTTGCAGAAATCCCCCTCTTAGGGAATAGAAATGATTTCATTACCAGGTAGTCTGGGCTATAACACATGTGTTTCCAAATCTGTTTTTTTTTTTTTTAAAATTTATTTATTTATTTATATTTTTCCTCAGGCTATTTATATTTAGGAAAATAAGTCCTGATAGAGCACAGCACTGAAGCATTTATTTAATTTTAAGCACACCAAGTAATCCAATTTGGAATGCACGAAGTACTATGTTAAATTCTTTAGGGACATAGTGTTAGTGCCCTGAAACTACAAACACTCATTTTCTTATAATTATACACAAAAATGTTCTTAGAACTGCTTATCAGTATGAAGATGATCATGGGCACGTTCACAAATTAAGGCCTGATCAAATAGACAAATACATATGAATGTTTTAAACTGCAAACTGTTAAAATTTGATTGTGCACTGAAAACTCTTAATCCAGATTTTGGTAATACAACTAGTTGAAAAGCTAATGATTTGAAAAGCTTGAAATGGAAGTTTAAACAACTTGCTGGGGGGGGGGGGAATAACACTGATTCTGCCTGTTCTTGTTTCTTTGAGGTTTAAAGGTGCTTAAAGGTTTAAATCCCACTATGCCTTCTTCTAAATATTTAATAATCTTAATAAAAATAAATAAAAAATCCTTAATTAATATAAAAGACACAAATCTTTGTTTTCTTGCTAGCTGCACAGAAATACCAGAAGCTCCAGAATACCAGAATAGAAGAAAGACAAAACTCTTGAATACTGTATTTGTAATTATTATTTTCCTAGAATTTCCAAGTCCTCTTCTGTAATGTTAGTGTGACTTCTAGTGTAGACAGGTTGTTGGCTGCTACCACTGTACTAAATCCCAGCAGAGGAAAGCACTTGAATTGGAGCTTCAAGCACTGTTGCTTTGTGTCTTTCTGAGCATGATGGGGATGAAATTGCTAGCAGATGTACAGAGCATCGCTGAAGCTACTGCAACTGCATTGCTGGCAATGGCAGAAATATCAGCAGTTGTTGGAACAGCTTGGGCAGGAGGGAAAGCACAATCAGCTAGTAGACAACATCATCTGAAGTAGGGATGAAGCCAAATCAAAATCCCAGATTTAAAAACTAGGATAAAATTCAAATGCATCCCCAAAAAGCATGACTGAGAACATGCTCTATATAGCACCTTTATCCTGAGGTTAGAACATTAACTAGTTTCTAGTAAATAAATGGGGAATTTCTGTCATGGAGCCAGTTCAATACTCTGTCAAATAAAGAACTAACACAACGTCTCACAGTGCTGTAATGCCTGATCTTTCAAATGAAGACTCAAATGTGCCCTCCTTAGTACACTTTTTCTTGTATGATATGCTGTGGAGGAATTTTTTCCAAACCCTTCAAAAACCAGATTGTGCTCATATATTAAACTATTTTCTTCAATAACTTTACAAGTTTAGCTTTATGTAATGGGAGAGATTTTCAGCTTGTTTAAAAATAATTGTCCAGTTCACAGAATCACAGACTAGTCTAGGTTGGAAGAGACCTCCAACCTCTGACCTAATGCTAACAAGTCCCCCATTAAACCATATACCTAAGCTCTACATCTAAACATCTTTTAAAGACGTCCAACCCTTTCAGTAAAGAAGTTTTTCCTAATATCTAACCTAAACCTCCCTGGCACAATTTTAGCCCATTCCCCCTCATCTTGTCACCAGGCACATGGGAGAATAGACCAACTGCCACCTTGCTACAGCCTCCTTTAAGGTACCTGTAGAGTATGATAAGGTTGCCCTGGTCGCCAATCACTTCCCTGGACCTGCTGGCCATACTGTTTCTTATACAAGTCAGGATGCTGTTGGCCTTCTTGGCTGCCTGAGCACACTGCTGGCTCATATTCAGCCAACCAGGCAGCTTTCTAACCACACATCTCCCAGCCTGTAGCTCTGCTTGGGGTTGTTGTGCTCCAGGTGCAGGACCTGGAACTTGGCCTTGTTGAACTTCATACAGTTGGCCTTGGCCCATCGGTCCAGCCTATCCAGATCCTCCTGCAGAGCCTTCCTACCCTCAAGCAGATCGACACATGCACCTAACTTGGTGTCATCTGCAAACTTACTGAGGGTGTACTCGATCCCCTTATCCAGATCATCAATAAAGATGTTAAAGAGGACTGGCCCCAGTACTGAGCCCTGGGGGACTCCACTAGTGACTTGCCTCCAACTGGATTTGACTCCATTCACCACAACTCTCTGGGCCTGGCCATCCAGCCAGCTCTTAACCCAATGAAGCATATGCGAGTCCAAGCCATGAGCAGCCAGTTTCCTGAGGAGAATGCTGTGGGGAAAGGTGTAAAAGCCTTACTGAAGTCAAGGTAGACCACATCCACAGCCTTTCCCTCATCCAATAAGCATGTCACCTTGTCATAGAAGGAGATCAGGTTAGTCAAGCAGGACCTGCACTTCATAAACCCATGCTGACTGGACCTGATCGCCTGCTTGCCCTGCAAGTGCCGCATGATGACGCTCAAGATAATCTGCTCCATGCACTTCCCTGGCACTGAGGTCGAACTAACGGGCCTATAGTTCCCTGGGTCAACCCTCCAGCCCTTCTTGTAGATGGGCGTCACATTTGCTAGCCACCAGTCGACTGGGACCTCCCCTGACAGCCAGGACTGCCGATAAATGATGGAAAGCAGCTTAGCCAGCTCTTCTGCCAGTTCTCACAGTACCCTCGGGTGGATCCCATCAGGCCCCAACAACTTGCATACATCCAAATGCTGTAACAGGTCACCAACCATTTCCTCGTGAATTGTGGGGGCCACATTCTGCTCCTCATCTCCTTCCATGAAGAGATACTAATTTAAACCCAGGTATAGGCCATACTTGGTAACATCAGTCATTAAATTAGCAACTGCTTTTAAAAATCTAGATGGAGTGTTGAGCTGGTCACATGAATTGTAATGAATTAGGTCCTTCTGTTTGCTTTTAATTAATCTCTAATCACTTTATTCTAATCGTCTCATTTTTTTCAGTGTTATTTTCTGTCTCCCTGTGTTTCTAGGGGTTTTAAATATCACAGCAACATTCTTTATAATGTTCCCCAATTTCAGACCACATTATCTGCGGTGTACAGATATGTGGATCTTAGCAGTGCTATTCCAAAGCCTTTTCCTGAGCCACCTGTCCCATCTGTGCCCTCCTGTCCTGTGCAGGCCATGTCCCCAAGCTAGGCTGCCATCCCCATGCTCTGTTTTTACTTCATGATCACCCAGCCCAAGGTGCAGCTCCCTGTTCCCTCCTTCCTGCATCCCCTGTGGGGAACCTGAAGCCACCTGTGTACACCTACTTGTGGATTATATCAGAGCCCTCCCAGAGTGTGCCCAGTTCTCTGGGCCTGCTCCTTCCCCATCTCAGGACCAAATGTGTCACTGCATCCCTATCTCCTCCCCGCCTCATAGCTTGGCACAGCTTCTCCTTGGGCTGGCAGAGCATCTCTTGGCACAGGCCTTGGTGCCTCTTCCAAGGTTCTTGTCACTAGGGACAAGTTGTTCGCTTGACGGCTAATGAATTTGCTTTAAAAGCACGCTTTGGCTCATTCTAATATTTATTTGCAAATGTGTTTTGAATTGGTGTTTGTGGTGGTTGTGGCGAGTCATTTGGGAAAAGCAGCCTGTATTTACTAAATACTTTCAGGGAGGAGTGGTGCTTCCTCCTTGCAAGCATCAACAGGAGAGATCACTTTTCTTTATTCTATTCCGGAACACCACATCCACTTCTTTGGGGGTCTTGTGGCTCTCTTATGCAATTTCTATTTTCTTTGTAGAATTTCAGATATGTAGGTTCCTGCCTGACATGCATAAATGTACTCTCTTAGGCTCTGTTTTTATGCTTGCTCTGGGCTGATCTGGGGTCAGGCTACCACCAGAATAAGCCATTGTCCTGTCTTTTCCTCTCCTCTTTCAGGGCTGTGAATTCCTTCTCTCTTTCCTGCACCAAAACTAGTGTCATGTGGTTTGAAGGGTAAACTAGAAAACCTTTTTCTCTAGTTTTCAATCTGAGTCACCTTTTACAGACTCTTTGGAAGTAATTCATAGCTCCAGCCATCTTCTGACAGCTGAGTACATGCCAAAATGGGCAACATGATTTCAGTTTTTGTGATGTCCAAGGTCTTCTGTGGTATGGAGGAAAAATGGACATTGCCCTCATGGTCATTTTCTCTGTTTTGTGAACTGACTCTTCTTGTTGTGTGTAGTGGCTTAGTAAGTGCAACCCAAAAGAATGTCTGACTTTGAATTGGAAGTCAAAGTTTTACTGCCTGGTGCTTTTTCATTTTGTAGGATGTAATTAGTGCCCACTGATCTGTGCTGCCTAAGCCAGACTAGTTATCTTGGTGGCTAGGGCAGTAAGCCCTAGAAGGTGGCAAATTTGGACCTAGTCCAGCCTCTTAAAACAGACATGAAGCAGGAAGTGTAAAGGTATCAGCTTCACCTGAAATTAGCTCAGAGAGAGCACCTGCAGGCACAGATGAAACATGACTGGGCACACGTATCTGAGGTACCAGGGGTGCATGCAGACCCAGCCTGGGGGTCCCCACTGCTGATGAGTGGGTCAGGCTCCCTGCTGCCAGACAGGGGAGCTCTTGCTGCCCTTCTCTTTCCTACTTCCCCTCATCTCTACTGACTCCCCTATGCAGCCTTACACTGGCTCTGGAGCTCACCCAACACTTTGAGAGTTTCTCCAACTTACTGAAATGTCATACCTTTATTTCCAGTCCTTTTTTAATGAGATTTTGCCCTCCTCTTTAGTGAGCTGGGCTGACAAGTGGCACAGGTAGCAAGAGGCCAGTGGTGAGAGCCAAGCAGAGAGAGGCAGGGAGTCTTAACTCACTCCACCTCACAAAACTAGACCTCTGGGTTATCATTCCCACCAGCATCACTGGAATTGGCTTGCAGATGACAACACCATTAGCGCCAGCCTGCAGGGAGGGGGGAAATCAATGTCTGAACTTGGACCATGATGCTGTAATAAGTGAGGCTTGTTGAATGAAAAGCTTGGACACAAATCAATTGAAGCATCAGTATGTAAGGCTGCTGCAGCATAGAGATGTTAATGACATGCCTGCTAGAAAGAGTAAGTGGGGCCAGAGGAAACCTTGTGGTCTTATGACACATTTGTTGGGGATAGGCGAGGGGAATGAGGCTCTTATGTTACAGTATTTCCGTATGGGTGTGCTGTTATGCATGGAACTACACTAACATTTTTGATGGGCATGGAAGTGTAAACACTCTTTGATACTTCTGTGGTTCCTTGTCACTTCCCTTCCCTTTCTAAAAATACAGTACTAAGAATATGGGGGGCAGGGTGGAAAGCAGGTGGCCTTACTGAAATACGGATTCTGTAATTCTTATGGTGTGTGAAGGATGATTTTCCTGTGATTATAATGTACCATGTGTGAATTGGATCCTTCTCAAAGTGAGGAATTAATTATCTTGCCTGCAAGTTGGAATAATGTGAGCAAGCACCTCACAATCCTCCTATTGTTCTGCCAGTGCACCTGCATGATTTCTTCTGTTCCAGTTCCAGGCTTCTTTTAGGCAGTGTTTATTTGTATGTTGTACAGCTTGTAGTGAGATAGAAATTATCGGTAAGCACCAGAGTAGGCCAGGTCATGTCTTTTAACACTGATAAGATATGGAAGTATCATGGTGAATATGAATGAGATAAACATCCATACAAGAGTCAGGTTATCTCCAGAATTCCACTGTTAATTCTATGAATTTGAATCAACAGTCTTTGCTGAACACCAGTAAGACTTTGGCATTTGCATTTCCCAGCAGTAAAGAGTTGTCATTTCCTATTCTATCTCTTCATATATGAAACCTCTATAATTTCACCAAGTAATCTGTTATTCTCACATTATATAAAACAGAGAGCAGAAAATCTGTCTTTTCTCTGTGCTATTTCATTATTTTCTATAATAGCATTATTTCTCCTGCAATTAATCTCTCCTTTTTAAGGTTACTAATCATAGTTTTTTCTTTCTCTTCTAATCTTATAATTTATCCAAATCCTTTATTATTCCTACTAACATTGTTGTCTGAATCCCCTCTAACTTTGGAGCATCCATTTCTGAGATGCTGTTACCAATGCAACTTGTGGCATGATAGAGGTAGTGCTGATATCCATTAGAGCAATGATACATTCCTAGTAGTCACCTTTTGATTCCTCATTTATCCCTATACAAGATAAATTTTTCCCTGTAATTAAGAATATCATTTAAGAAGAGTGGTGTTCCTTGAGAATTACAGTGACCCTGAGGTGTCTTTACTGAATTGTTAGTTTGTTTTTAAAAGGTATTAGGGCACACATAATTACATTTTCCTTCCTCTAGTGCATGCTGCTTTCATGATAATGTTTTTTCACTTCACATTTTGTAGGTTTATCTTGAAACTCTTCATTTTCATTTCTGTCCCTT
>CM021732.1:33719779-33788926 GCA_011075105.1 Heteronetta atricapilla | reverse complement strand
GAACTCAGAAGTGAGTTTACCATGCTTTTTTTCCTAATGTGAAATGTTTTAGTTGGAGACTTACTTAGACTACTCAAATGACTTGATAAATTATTCTTACTTAGATGGAATAGCTAAAAGACCGAGATTGCTGTTACTTTTTTATATACAAAAAATAGAACAAAACTAAAGCTCTACCGAACTGTCTTACAGACCCTGTCCAGAAGAATTTCAAATCCATACCTGGAAACTCCTTCAAACAAGGTACATGTCAAGCTTCATTTTAATTCCATTTCATATAGCAACATATTAGGAACATCTTTGCCAATAGTTGTTCTTGTTACTGCTTTGTTTTGTTGGTACTGGGAAGAAATGTGAAAATGTATGCCTGAGTTAAACTTGTCAGTAAAGAGTAGTCTGTAGAACCCAGGTGGAACATCTTTTTATGGAAGATGGAATTATGTCTTGTTTTGATAGACATATCGGCAGCCTTAAGGTGCAAAGTACAGATAGGCATGGGGGGACCAAAACCTGTAGCCATTCTGAAGGACTCCATTCTCACAGCAAGGTGCAAATGATCTGATCTGTAGCTGTTACAGAATACCCACAAAGTTCCTAAACAAAATGGAAAAAAAACACCCTATGAAATAGCATTTTAGTATGTATTCAATTATTTAACACAAATACATGTGGAACAATTATAATTTCAACTGTGTTTATGGCTTTGCAATGGTTAAGTCTTTCTCTTTCACTATAATCATTTCTGTTTTAATTTAGGTACATCTGCTGTTCAAAGGTAAAATTGTCAGACAGTAAAATCACTGCTTTTCTAGGCAGACATAGTCATCTGGCCCATGGGGGCAACCAGTGATGAGAGTAGGTATGACAGAAGTTGGGTTGCATTTTCAATGAGGCTTTGACAGTTTGCTAGTCATTTATTAGGGGAGAAGTCATAGCTCAGGGGGAATGAGTGGACAGAGGCGAGACAATTTACTGCAATGGGAATAAATCCCTGTTTGTTACAGTTTTCTATTTCTCTTTTCATCCAGATTTATGGAGAAAGTTCCTCCTGTGCTGGGAGAGCACTCAGGAATATTTTCACACTACAAGCTTCTGACCTGATTAAAGACCGGGTGTACCTTACTGGAATTTGCAGGTAACCCAAGATCGTTCATTTTAATCAACTGGATGGGTTTTATTCTCATTTGTCTATCTCTTTATTTGAAAAGAGACTAAATTCTAAGTAGGATCTTGTGTGTGTTACTAAGAAACTAAAATATTCTCTTAAAATTAAAAACCTCATGTATTTTAATATTTGTTTTCTTATGTAACCTTGTCAGTTTTTAGAAAGCAGTGATGGCCTGTCTGTATGTCCATTAATTTAACTCCTTACAGTTTCATATACAATGGTGTTTATTTTGCTGAAAAGAATGGTAAATTCGGTCCTGGTCTGGAGTTATAGAAGAGGTTAATTGGATTCCTAGGATTTAGTTGACTTTCTTTTTGCATATAATTTATGGAATATTTCTGTAATGAAGTGATTTTCAGTTTATGTTACACTACAGCATAAATGCTTCCTCCTATTTTCGGTTATGCCAAAATATGTAGGTCTTGATTGTAACACCATTTATTTATATCCATATTTGAGGAAAAAGTTAAATTTTTTTTTTAAGAATTAAAAAGAAAAGTTTACCAATCACTTCATGCAAGATGAAGTATAATCTAGAGCAACAGTCAAGGTCTTGCATATATGTTGTATAGTTGTGTTGCTTATGCCTATGTGCTGAAAGGAAATAAAATCCTGAGGCTAAAAGCTGGATTTTAGTTAGTTCTTATGTGTCTTTGTATAACTATACGCAGCACAAAGTGATAAAAATATTTTATATTGTGAAGTGTGCTACACGAATTAGGTATGTAAAGGAACTTACTCATCTAACATGAGTTTCCTTGTTGTAAGTAGGGGCATCCCCCTGAGATTTGCCAGAATAATCCCTTTCCTTGAAATGAATAGGGTTACCTAAAACAGTAATTTAGACAAAGGGTTTGTGCTGCTGGACAAAAGGATTACCTCTTAAAAAAATAACACACAAAAATGCTGTTTTATAAAATTGCATTTTAACATAACATTACCTCTTATAATACAGAAATGCTTTGTCTATTTTCAGGAGAAGCTGTGTTGGATCAGAACTGGTAGACTGGCTGTTGGAGCACTGCCCATTTGTTAAGTGCAGATCTACAGCAGTTGGAGTGTGGCAGCTGCTTCTGGATATGGGCATTATATTATCAGGTCAGTGTTGATAATGTAAGGAAGGTTATCGGTTTCTATTGCATGTGGTAATATTGGTAATATTCTTTTTTTTTTTTTTTATGGGGGAGGATGAAAGGGGGGAAGCAAGCTGATCCATTTTTAGTTACACTTGTTTATTTTACTACCTCTTCAGTAGGCTTACCTTTGTGACCTTTCATTTCATAAATGTCAAAGATGAATCTCTCTTCTTAGGCAAGTTCCTTCCTTTGCTTTTGCAAATGCAATTGCCTACTGCCAAGTTGCAGATAGTGTGCATGTCTCTTTGAGCCTTTTTTTCGCCTCTCCTCAACCTCTTTCAGTTTTTTCAGAAGACAGCAGCTGTTTAGTTACTGCAGATCACAGATTCGCCAGATGACTTCTCTAGCAATTAGCGATTTCCCCTTCCTTTCTCTGTTTTCCATAGTTTTAGAATACAATGGACTGCAAGAGCATTCTGCTCCTTGAAGTGGCTGTCATTCCAGGTTCTTCCCAGCTGACTTCCCTTCCACCCTGGTTTAAGGGTTTGGTCCAAATGATGTCATTGGTGATAACCACACGGATAACCAACATCTGGAAACCTGAGGGACTCCAGTACCACTGTAGCTGTTACTACTTGCATAGCTTAACTCAGTGCATTCCCAGCCCTGGGGTCTGTATTACACAATTCCCTTTCCTCCTTGTTAGAGGGTGAGGTGTTACGGGAGACTTCTCTGTGTGCAAGCTGACACTGAGTATACTTGAAGTTTTTCTGCTGCTACAGCTATACTGATGGTGTCTCTGATAATGTGGCATCAACAAAGATTCAGAGACTCCCCCAGTAGGAATTTGTGCTTTTGGCTTTGGAACCTGTTGTATGAACCCAGTTCAATCCCAGTTATGCCAGGGAAGACAAGGGCTCTTAATATCACTACATTATGTTACCCGGGTTTATTCTACAGAACCAGTATCCTTGAATTTGTGCAGAGGCTGGGATAAAGATGTGCTAAGCATCAGCTGAGTGGCTTTAAAAGTGGTGAATCTCTGAGTGTGCTATGAATACAATGTCAGCTATGAAACTGTTATAACTCTTTTTCAAACTAGATTTTTTTTTTTTTTTTTTAGCTGGGTGTACCCTTTAAATCTGCATTATTGAACTTTGTTCACCAGTGCCTGGCCATTAACAAGAACAGATTAGAAGCTAATGGAAATCAAAGCTCAGATATTTGACAAGGAAATGTCTTCTCTCTTCCAGCCAAACCCCCTAATTCGAAACTGATTTCAAAATTGATTACTCAGCAGTCTTAATGCTTCAGTCTCAGGAACCTGGAGATCTTCACACTGAGTTTTTGGTATTGCTCTGTTTGGATGTGTTGAATTAATACTAGAGGACAGGATTGCTTCTATACTCTTTTTGATTCTTTTGCCCTGTGTGGTGGTGCAATTCATAATTAAAGTCAGATGCAGTACAGAAGGTGTTAGGACACAGAGCCTTCAAATGCAAAAGGTTTAAAGGATATCTTTTTTTTTTTTTTTTTTCTTTTCTTTTCTTTTTAAACAGTGGACAGACAACTCTATTTTCAAGATGCTTATGCTTTCTACCAGTTTTCAGCAGACGAATGTACCTACCTTTTCTGTGAATTTGAGAAAGAGGAAGGCTGGAAGAATGGTGTAAAGCTCCTACTTCAACTACTGCCATTGGCTCCTCCCAGGATTGACATGTGCAGTCTGTAAGTAGTCATATGCAGCTGTTTTAAACTTTTGCTGACTGTTTGTAAGCAGCTGGCTTATAATGACACTGTTTATACCCCAGCTACCTTGCAAATGAGTCAGCTTTCTTTTCAGGGTTGCCAAACTTTGAAGAGATGGGCTTTTCTGTGATCTGTACTGTGATTAGTATCTGAGAAAGTTGGGGGTGCTAGGTAAGTGAGGGCACTCAGCTTGGGGTTGTTGAGATACTGTGGTTCTTACGTACTTGTTTGCTGCCTGTAGCTTGCTCTTTTACCTGGGCAAGTTGCTTTATTTTTTTGGGGTCTCCTCTTGCATTTGGAAGTTTGGCACTAATTTGGCAGCAGACATTCTGATTCACTAGTAGACCAGATACCCTTTTCCTGGGTGAAGGTCAGCGATCAGATGGATAGAGAGGGTGACTATGAACATGGTAACTTCTGTTGTCTTATTTTTAGTTTGCTGTTGTGTGTTTGTCAGAGCCCGGTAGTCTCTCATTGCTATTCCTCATGCAGAATATGCCATTTAAGAATTTTCCTTCCCGTATATCTGCTCTTATACCCGACTCTTGGTTGTTAACATACCCTCTGTGCTGATACAGCTGCACTCTAAACATTGTCTATTTAGAGCAGCTAGAGAGAAACCATACTTGTTGGTTCCACAGTGAGAGGCCAAAATACAGAGGAAAAAAAGACATCAGTGAGGTCTGGAGGCTTGTGACCTCTCATGCCTTGGCAAAGCTGCAGGAGCTGGCCAGCATAGACAAGTTGGGTTAAATTCTTTCATTGTCACTAGCGTGATGAAGCCTTAAACATGATACTTATGTTGTGGAAAATTATTACTCTGGCAGCAGGAGGATTATTTTCTCTTTGATGCCAAAGAAAAAACTTTTTTCTGCCAGTATTTTTCTTCTCTACATAGTAGATTAAAAAAGCACATTCTCTCAAATATGTCTAACAAATCTTTTAAAGGAGTATAAAAGCAAAGTTGCTAAAGTGTCTCAATTCCAGTTACTTAAATTCAGATATTCAGTCTGAATCTTAAGTGTGGTGAGCTGACTGAAAAAAATCTCAGTAACTTCTCCTCTGCCTGGCTCAGGTCAGAAACTTGATCCCTGCCCCTCTTGCTGACTGCCCTTACCAACAGGAAATGGGCAATTCTGGAATAGGATTCCCTTTAAAATACATTTATTTGGTCAGCTTGAGTGAGTGCAGACAAGTGACAAGGCTCTCAAATTTGCAAAAACAGGGTGTGAATGTGATCTTCTAAGCAGACGACTCATATGGGACAAAATCTTTGAATATTTTTGGAAATAGAAATTCTTGTTTTCTAGCCTACTACGGCATTAAACAGTTTGGCCTTTCCTCAAATATCAGTGTGATTTCATCCTGATTTCTGTGGGAATTTGTGGTTTTCCTCATTTTCACTGCAAATCAGGTCACTTTTCATGATTCATGACTACTTGTACAAAGGTTTTGCATCAAAAAGACAAACCAGATAGTTTGTACTGATTTGTTACTTGAAGGATGCTGGCTGGGCAAGAGAATACATTGAAAACTTTTCAGGCTCTGAGTTAAAAATGTGCCATGCATGCTGACCTTGTCCAGAGAGTTCCCCTATTTTACAGTCTGCTTTGCTATTTCATTGTTCCAGTGCAACTGTCATTTAGAGTGGAGGCTGCTCCCTGCTACATGAAATGAACAATTATTCATTAATGTACCTTCCTGCTCATATTATTCAAATTTTAGTCAAAGTAGGATTCCTTTCGGGAACATTGTCACTGAAGAATATTTTTTTTTGGAAGTTTTACCTGTCAGATTGTGAGGGTGCCTTTTCTAAAATACATATTGAAGGAGCTGAATTTTAAGTAATGTTATAGTCTCCAGGGAAGGTGATATTAAAGGGAAAGGAGGCTTTTCCAGTTTCAAAATTCTCTATGCCTGATGCAAGTAATGAACTGCTAAAACAGTATCTGAAAAGAAATAGATGTGATGAAGTGCGTGTTAGTTATCTCACTAACGTAAAATAAACCCATATATTCTTTTTTCATGAAGAAAGAAGAAATTCTAAAAACCTTTCCTTGCAATGAGCATTCATCTTAGATAAATGTATAAGTTGTTTTTCATACCATTAGATAGATGATTTGTCTTCCTTGTACTTTGATATTTTTTTAATTCATTTTTCTGTTGTGTTTTCTAATAGTCTGTATCGTTAGCATTAATTCCAAAAGGACACAGGGACAGAGAAATTCTTTAATGCATTAAGTAGCTTTCCTGCTTCATCAGAAGTGACCGCCTGCTTGTGTACCAGGAGGCAATGTTGGGCATCTCACAGCATGCCTAAGTACTAGATGAGCTGTCTCCTTTGCAGCTGGCAGGCAGCAGTCCTGCACGTGCCTGGGCTTCTGGGTGCATTGGTGGGTCCCTGGAGTACCATGTACCTGCTCACCCAGCAGCAGCCTGTAGACTTGATTAGATAGCAGCAGCTCTGGAGGCTTCCTTCAGCACTTCTGGAAACAGGCAGGGCTCTGGTCCTGCCTTGCTGTACAGATTTTTTTTTTTTTTTTTTTTTTTAATGGATTTGTTTGTTTCTGGGCAGTATTAATAGTATTTCCAAATAATACTGGAGTAACTTCAGCAATTAAAATAGTACTCTGCATGCTGAGGTGTGCTTGCAGTTCCCAAGGAAATGCTCCCTGTTGCCCTTTGACAGTGTCAAATTCCTTGCATTAAACATAGCATTGGGCAGGAAAACATCTTGGAAAACAAGATGGGTCTGAAGGATATTTCAGCGGCTCATGTTAAACTGAGGGCTGATGTTATTATGTGTATTTCATAACACGGAGCCACTGTAGATGTTGTCAGATGAGGTGGGACTAATGCTGGGGCCTCTTGGGGTCATTAGACACCCAATGGTAATCACAGCCAAATTCTACTTGAATAGAAAATAAGTGAATATTGGCTTAGCCTGGGGACAAAAGATCTGTATTCAGAGCCCTGCTGTGGACTTCCTTGCAGCCTTCAGCAGTCACTTAGGCTCTCATCCAATGCCTCCTGAATTCTTTCCTAGTGACTGCAATGGTATTGTATCAGACATTTAATCTTTATGTGTTTCTATTTCCTTCTTAGTAAAAGGGGGTGTTTATACCAACACCTAGTTCCCAGTGCCACACTTCTAGAATGCATTGGGTGCCCTGGCTACTGGAAAGTATCCAACAATTTTTGTAATTATTTGAAGAAATGTTAATAGGGGACACTTTCTCCTTTATATCTTATTGTTTATTTTATTTCCAGAAGTTTTATACTATATTTTGTATCTTCTGTCTGAAAATAATACACATTTATTTAGATAAATAACCTCTTTTTCTGAGTAAATTGCTTTTAATGCAAATGTTCAGGATGGGATATTTATTTAGTCAGTGCCTTTTGAAGTTCCTGGAAAGCTTTTGCTGAATGCAAATTGCTCTCAGGTATCCTTGGGTCTCTTATTTGCATTGTAGGTGGATTGTAAAGCCAGCATACAGTACATGTTGTGGCCCTAGCCCTACATTGGTTATTGGAGGTGCTGTCTGGGCATGGGACTGTGGGCACAGCTGTATTGCTTCCTCTGTCAGCAGGTCAGGAAGCAATGAATTTGATTTCAGGTGGTGCATAGTAATAATTGTACCTACCTGTCCTGCCTGCCTGAAGATCTAAGGCAAGCATCTCTGCATTTTTGCTCTGCTCAAGTGTGTCTATACTGAGCCGTACAGCTATTAGGCTTGTTTGTCTGGGCTTTGTGCTCCTTGTTCAGTACCAGCCCTACTAAGCCTTGGCTGGTCCCTTTAAATAAAAAAGTGCTAACTGTCCTGATTCTGTTTCTCAGTATCCATTCTGTCTTATTTTTTCCATTAGCTTGGTTATCAAAATACACTTCTCTGATTCTGGAAAGCTGACTATAATTTTTAGTACATTAGTGTTTCCATAAGTGTTTGATGCACATATGCAGATGAATACTGGGAGTATTTTAAAATAGAAGATGAAGTGATTAAAAGCCCAAGATGGAAATAGCTGTGCTGTATGCTGTTCTGGGCTTATGGCTTGTATCAGTGTCTGTGTACCAAGCTGCTGTCTTTTGCCTCCAATTTAGAAGAACCTAGTCCTGTCCTCGTTCTGAGAGATTAGAAGAGATCAGATGTGTAGGTAAACGTAGGCATCTAAAGAGGTCGGATATTTTAATCTCATTCCAAATTATGAAGAGAGAGACTAAATCAGGCTCTGTAAATGAAATTGTTTGTTTATTTCTTTTGGGTGATTTATAACACTTAAAATGTTAAATCACGTTTTTCTTTGGACAGGATAGGCAGTTGTGAAAGTAATTGTGATTTCTTGCCCCCATACAAATACATGTGTCATTCTTTGATTTCTGACCTTAATTTTTTAATTTGGTAAAGAAATTTTTGGACATGGGAAGTAAGAACCTTGAATACACCAGCTGCATATTCCAGACATGTTGTCAGCTCTCTCCCTAAACACTTCAAGTCATGTGAGCAATTAAATAATTTAGCCAAAGATAGAAGCTTCTTTTAATACCTGGGATTTATGCTTATTACAGCAGCTGGAGTTTTGCATATCTGCTCAGTTTGCTGGCACACCACACTTCTTGAAAAACATAAAAAGTAAAAATCTCAAGAGTTTTTTCTTTTTCTTCTTCCCATAGTAATAATACTGTCATATTGGTATCTATCTTCTGATTGTTGTTTTGTTCTGAAAGAACAAAAAGAAAAGAAAAGAAAAGAAAAGAAAAATTGCTCACGGATGGTTTACTGGTGGGAATTAGACTGTTTTAAAGAAAAACAGTTCTATCCCACAGCAGCTTTAGTGTGGCTTACTCCATGTGGGCCAGAATTCTGTGACAGGTTCTGGAAGGGTTCTTCCTGCACCGCCCCATTTTTGTAAAGACACAAAGTCCCTCTGTCTCATGAATTAATGTCAATGCAACCTAATAGTGTTCTCAGGTGTTGCTTTAGTTTGCTAATTTATAGCTTCTTACATGTATTCTTTTCTTTTCTTTCTTTTTTTTTTTTTTAATATCAAACCTCATACGTCGTGTATTGATTTTGATGTTGTCTGCTTTTATCTATGTGAGCATGCCTCCTATTGAAGGTGTTGCTCCACAGTTGAGCAAAGCTTGTTAGCAGGCAGATGGAAACTCTTAGCTCTGTTGATGGTGTAAACTTTTAGAAGAGCAAAATATGTATTCAAATAAGCAATGATGAGTCAAAAGGGTCCCACGTTCTTCAGTTCTTTGTCATGTTTCTATAGTTGAAGAATTCTCTCACTGTTTTAACAATTCAATCAAAGAGTTCTTGACAGCAAGGGACAAAGAGTATACTCTGTCATTACTGACACAATTAATTATTGTCATGTTGCAGTGATCTTTTTGATGCAGAATCTCAAAAGCCCTTTTACATTAGTGCCCATGGCCACAAAGTTCTGTGCTTTCCAGGAATCAAAAGACGTTGAAACAGAGTGAAAGAAATAATATAATCTTATTTTTATTTTTAAGGCCTGATCAAAAAATAGAAGATACGGCAGAAACCAATGCTGAAATTCTTGCTCGTCTCACCTCTGCGGTAAGGTCACTGCATCAAAGTTTGTACTGATCATGTTTGACACACTACCATGTTTTGGATCCTTTCAAATTAAAGAGTCAAGCCTTAGTGAGCAGGTGTTTATAATGCAAACTACTTTTTTGTCACTGAAATGAGGTAGCTTTACTAGAGTAAGTGTGTAACTCTACAGCTATTAAAATCAGTCCAAGGAAGGATCACTGCTGTCAGCTTTCTTATAATCCATGCCTTTCACGGCCTGGAAAATACCAGTTTAGAGGATCATGATGATTTTTCTGCCAGCTAGTTTGCACTCAGATCCTTTTGATCAAGTGAACATCAGTGTGAACACAATGATGAGCTGGGGGACAAGGGGAGAGTCATAAGTTCTGAGGAATCTCAGCTGAGTTATTTTGGGATTTGACTTCCCAGCTGTGTTTAGCCTTGGTAAACATAATAAATGACACTTTTTCCTTTCTGTGCTGGAATTTGGTGCATCTTGTTTATCATTTAAAATTGTTGTTTTAAGAAGACTGGACTTCAGGAAGTTTAACTAGATTCACTTGATCTCATGTAATATGATGACCTAGATGACGGGAGAGAGCGTACTGTCAGCAAGTCTGCAGGTGATGCAAAACTGGGAGGAATGTTTGATACAGCAGAGGGCTGTGCTGCCATTCAGAGGGGTCTTGGCAGGCTGTAGAGATGGGCCAACAGCAGTCTGTTGATGTTCACCAAAGGGCAGTGCGAAGTCATGCAATCAGGGAGAAATAACCTTGTGGCTCTGTACAGTCTAGGGGCTGGCTGGCTGAAAAGGAGCTTTGCTGAAAAGGACCTGGAGTTTGTGGTGGACAGTAAGTTCAATATGAGCTGGCATTGTGCCATCATAGCAAAGAAAGTCAACAGCCTCTTGGGCTGCATTAGGACGAGTGTTAGCCTCAGGTTAAGGAAGGTGATTCTTCCCCTCCTGTCAGCACTGGTGAGACACATCTGGAGTGCTGGGTCCAGTTTTGGACTCCTAGCACAAGAAATGCATGGACATACTCCATGGGGTGCATGTTGCAAATGACAATGAAGATGACAGAATGATAAATGGATTAGAGTATCTGACATAAGAGGAAAAGCTGAGAGAACTGGGAGAAACTGAGAGACTGGAAAAGGCTCAGGGAGGATCTTATCAGTGGGTATAAATGCCTGATGAAACAGAATAAGGACAGAAACACCTCTTCTCAGTGGTGTCCTGTAACAGGACAAGAAACAGTGGGTACAAATTGAAATTCAAGTAATTCCATTTAGACATAAGAAGAAAATTCCTTGCTCTGAGGGTAATGGAACATCCGAAAAGGTTGCCCAGAGGTTGTGGACTCTCCATCCTTGGAAATACTCAGAACTCAACTGGCTATGGTGCTGTGCAACTTGCTCTAGGTGACCCTGCTTTGAGCAGGGGAGAAGATCAGATGATCTACAGAGGTGCCTTTCAGTCTCAGCCAATTCTGTGATCATTAGGTTCAACAAACATCACATCTCTAAATCATAATAATAACAAAATATAGAATTAGTGCTAGTTCTGTTTTCTGTACCTGAGAAGGTACCTGAGATGACAGGGAACCAGGCAGGGTGAAGAAGTTTTCATGAAGAAAAGCATGAGGAAGAGAGCTATTTTAAGTAAAATGAATAAAGTGATATGATGAAACTCTGAAAAATTAAAAGGAAGGAAAATTTGTACTAAGTTTTGTAAAGATGAGTGGTTCTGAATGATCAATACACTATAGAAAATAATTTACAATGTAACATTAGAAAATTTTGTGGCTTGTAAATTCTTTATTTTTTATCTTTTTTTTTCTTTATTTTTTAAAATTTTCTTTATATTCAAATTCCTTTTTTTTTTTTTTTTTTCCCTGACACTGAA
The DNA here is from genome assembly GCA_011075105.1 of Heteronetta atricapilla. Classification (NCBI taxonomy): domain Eukaryota; kingdom Metazoa; phylum Chordata; class Aves; order Anseriformes; family Anatidae; genus Heteronetta; species Heteronetta atricapilla. The sequence continues at coordinate 33,777,457 of CM021732.1, read as the reverse complement.
AATGAGAGAAGAAAGAACTCAGAATCTTGGTTTCCTCCATTTTTAATTTTCTCCATTTTTAGTTTTAATGGAAGATAAAGTAGAAAAATACTTATTGCAAAGTTATATCTTTAAAACAAACATACAAAAAAATCTCACTCAAAACCCACCAACTCTACAAAACATTGTCACTATGGCTCAAAAACATCACCTCTAAAAGCCAGAAGAATAATATATTTTTATAAGTTTAAGAAAAGGAAGTGCTCAACAAAACACGTTAACATGCTGAGTTTAAGCACTGGATCTAACTGTTGCTGGATACACTTGAGGAAAATGCATGTCCCTAAACATGTGAGTAATTGACAGTGAGTTCAGAGTACTTCACATCTATCTTGCAAGGTCAAAACTTTGAACTACATCCTTGGTGATTTCCAGCAACAGGGCACATGTTCAGTTTTGTTTTATTTTTAATGAGCTGTTTTATGACTGTAGCTAACTAACTGAAGAAAAATTAGGCAGTTGCATTTCCAGATGGCCTGAGGCCCATTCATTGCCACGGTGGTGTCAAAAAGACTGATTTTTTTTCCTGCATTTTCTGTTTTTCAGAAAACTCTACAAGCGCTCATAATGATTTGCTAGTCCAACCCTAGGAAGAAACACACACACACACACACATTGAGACTAGACCAGAATCCTTCAAATATTAACATTTGTATATGAACTTATCCCTCTAAGAGAAAATGGCATGTAATATGGAATATTGCTCTCCCCCTTTTCCTCCATCCAATTGGCTGGGAACTGAAATACTCTCTAAGACTTTATGGGGAGTCTTCATGTTTCTCAAGGCATTTTGAACCCTCAGTTTTCACTGTTCCGCAGAATACTGTCCTCACCAAGGTATAGGTTCTCAGTATTTTTGGCTGACAGCCTTAGAATTTGTGATGGGGAGAAAAAAAGAGTCCAGTGAGGAGGAGCGGGAAACCAAACATGAGGTTCTTAGTCATGACTGAAAATTTGTTCACACTGTCTTGCTTTTTGGCTCACTAAATATCCTTGTACCTTCTATAGAATCACAGCACACTCGAGGAATCCATACTTCAGAATCCTGCTTACAATACTTATCACAGAATTTCCACAGAATTTCCAGGTTGGAAGAGACCTCAAGGTCATCGAGTCCAACCTCCAACCTAACGCTAACAGCCCACCACTAAACCATATCCCTAAGCTCTACATCTAAGCGTCTTTTGAAGACTTCCAGGGATGGTGACTCCACCACTTCCCTGGGCAGCCTGTTCCAGTGCCTCACAACCCTTTCAGTGAAGAAGTTCTTCCTAACATCTAACCTAAAACTCCCCTGTCTCAACTTAAACCCATTCCCCCTCGTCCTGTCACCAGGCACGTGGGAGAACAGGCCAACCCCCACCTCGCTACAGCCTCCCTTGAGGTACCTAAAAAGAGCGATAAGGTCACCCCTGAGCCTCCTCTTCTCCAGGCTGAACAAGCCCAGCTCCCTCAGCCGCTCCTCATAGGACTTGTTCTCCAGGCCCCTCACCAGCTTCGTCGCCCTTCTCTGCACCCGCTCAAGCACCTCGATGTCCTTCTTGTAGCGAGGGGCCCAAAACTGAACACAGTACTCGAGGTGCGGCCTCACCAGAGCTGAGTACAGGGGGAGACTTCAGACTAGCATTTCAGAAGTGAAAACCTTATCTACAGACCAGCACTAAAATAGAAATAGAAAGACCAGCCTAAAATAGAAATCACTGTTTTACCGTCTGAAAGGGCAGGGAGAACTTGTAAGCATGCATGTGCGTAAGGTCTAATTTTTATTTCTGTATTTCTGTAGAAGCTTTTGTTGTTGCAAAATGTGGAACTCACTTCACCTAAATATAAGTGACCATATGGCAGATATCTACATCTGATCTAGTTTTCCAAGGCACTCCATACAGTCAGTAGAAATAGGTGTTTTTAGGACGCTGAATGTGTAATTCATTTTGGAAGTCTGCTTCTGTGAATAATAATCATATCTTAGGCTGCAATGATAATGTATTTAGTCTGTATAAAGGGAGTATAGCGTGACTAGCACAGACACAGGCACTTGTACAAGTTTGGCAAAATCCTTATTCCACCTCTTTTTGTTTACTGTGGTCTGTCTTTCTTTGTTGGCCTTTCTCTTATTACTTACTCCCTAGTGTTCTTTGTTACCAGGTGTTTCTTTTGTATAACTCCACTTTTTGCATTCACTGCACAATTCGACATTTTTTGATGATTCAGCCAGTCTCAAATGATTAGTTAGGGAAATGCACTTTTGGTTTCAAACAATGGCTATTGAGATCATAGAAGATAACAGCAATAGCTGAGGCAAATGATGCCAAGTCAGTAGGGCTGTAAGAAAAAACTGCAGAGGTTTCTTTCTCATCTTAATTTGTGCATAAACCATGCAATACAGCTCTTTGAAGAGCAGAGTATGACACAAAAGACAAGAAATTAACTTGGTGGGCTCTCATTTTTTTCTTTATGCTTTGTTCTGCAGTGAAAGAAGCAGAGTCAGTGAAGGTAACTGAATGGAGTCCATCAAATTTTATGCTCGTATCATATGCTTCATTACAATGAGACACTGACAACATTAAACTTAACCCGCAAAGACAGTTGACATGCAAGCAGTGTAAAATGCCATTTAAAATAGGTTTGCATTGGATAATCTTTTGAGCAGTGAATTTTTAAGAAAAAATACTGATTGTTCCTGGGTTTAAAGAAACATTCCAGAGCTGTCATGCATTCCATGTCACATCCCCAAAAGCAGTTTCATATTCATTGTCTTGTTGAACTGTCTGTTAAAAGCAGAGCACTCTGGGATGGCTGTGAATTCATCTGCTGCAATGCTGTTACATCACTTTGTGATAGTATAGAAAAGAATTTCAGGATGTTAATGCAGTGCATCTGGGAAATACGGTTCCCTGGTACTTTAGAAAGTCACCCAGGTACTACGTTTATGTAGAGTCCATCAAACTTTCATTACTTAAGGTGCAAAATTGTGAATTAAACTCTTTTTCAAAACCCCTCTGTTGAGAGCTTTCTGTTGCAGGATTTCATTTTGAGATTCTCTAAGGATTGCCACTTTATATCTAGATCTGAAGTCCTATTTAGCAGGTTGAGGTATGAAATACTTTCACAAAAGACTGCTCTAGACAGAAAAAAGTAGAGGTGGTATACATTCTTCACTAGATTCAAAACTATGAGCTCTATGATAAAATGACCTGATTCATGGATAAGAGAACCGTGTAGAATCATCGTAGAATGGCTCAGATGGGAAGGGACCTCAAAGACATCTAGTTCCACCCCCCTGCCATAGGCATGAACACCATCCACTAGATCAGGTTGCCCAGGGCCTCATCTAACCTGGCCTTGAACACCTTCAGAGATGGGGCATCCACAACCTCTCTGGGCAACCTGTTCCAGTGCCTCATCACTCTCTGTGAAGAATATCCTCCTAACCTCTAATCTAAATCTCCACTAAATCTCTTATATTAAAACCATTCCCCCTTGCCCTGTCATTATCTGATTGAGCAAAGAGTTGTAGTTTGAATGGCTGGACAACTGGACAGGTTTATATCTGTTTCTGTGGTGTGACTCAGAGGTTCACAGCTGACGAACCATACTCTACCTGGAGGCAGGCAATAAGAGGGTTGTTTCAGGGCTGGTGTTTGTCCTGTTAAGTGTCTTTGTCAGTGACCTGGAAGAGGTGATGAAGTCTTCCTTGCTCATCAAGTTTGCAGAGACCAAGCAGGGGACTGTATGCTGGAAAACAGGACTGCCATCCAGAGAGGGCTGGACACGCTGGAGAAATGGGCCAACAGGAACCTCATGAATTTCAGAAAGGACAAGTGCTGAATCCTGCACCTGGAGCAAGCTAACCCTTTGCACCAGTTCAGGTCAGGGTCTGCCTGGCTGGGGAGCAGCTTTGCTGGAAAGGATATGGGAGTTCTGGTGGATACCAGTTGAAAGTGGGCCAGCTGTGAGCCCTGACACCAAATACAGCCAACATCCTGGGCTGTACTATACGGAGTATAGCTAGTAAAGTGATGGAAATGATTGTCTTCCTTTACTTGGCACCCATTAGACCACTTCTAGATACTGCATGCAATTCTGGTCTCTCAGTACAAGAGACTGATAACCTGGAGCAAGTCCATTGAAGGTTCACCAAAGTGGTTGGGACTGGAACACTTACGTTATGAGAGGCTGAGGGAGTTGGGCTTCTTCAGCCTGGAGAAGAAAAAGCTTCAAGAGGACCTAACAACAGCCTGCCAGGGCCTTTAGGGAGCATATCAAGGAGATGAAGCCTGGCTTTTGGCTTGATTGAAATGAGAGATTCAGACTGAATGCAAGGGAAGAAAACTTCTCATTGTGAGGACACTGCAACAGTGGAACAGACTCTCAAGAGAGATTGCATTTTCATTGTTGGAGGTTTTCAAGATTAGACTGAGAATATCTTGGGATTTTTCTGAGAAAAAACCTGGTCTATTCTCATAGCTGCCCCTGCTTTGAACCAGAGATTGGACTAGAGACCTCCTTAAGTCCCTCCCAACCTGAATTATCATATGATCCCTATGAAAACATCACCCCAGCTCTCCAGGTTTCACACTTGTGTGACTTTATTTTTGTTATTAATATTATTTTAGTTTTTATTTTTTAAGAAATCTCTATCTGCCATTTAAAGGTATGAAGATTCTCCATATAAAATATCATATGTATTTAATCAAGCAAACAAAAGCAGGTACTTATGTGAATATTTTTGCTATTTCTTGTTTCAAAAAGAAAACTTAGCTAGATGTGGTAATATGATAACAACACATAGAATGTTCTCTTTTTGACTGGTATAATATGTCAGTAAACATGGTGTGGTAAGTTAACATTTAAGCTGAATAAATTTTGACATCTGCATTACTACTCAAAACGGGATGCTATTTAAACAGTATTTGCTTTGTAGCAACAAGCTGCATGTATAAACCATTTTTTTTTTTGTATTTAATATTTCAATTTATTATGGTAGGCATAGCTCTTGTTTGAATATATATTTTACTTTGAGTCTAGATTATTATCTGCAATGTGAAGTGCAGCTATCGATTTTGTCAAACAGGCAGTAACTGAAATCCTATTAGGAAGAAGTATGATAATGTGTGGCATGTGTGCAGTGAGGAATGAATGTTGTACACAGATTTCCATCGGTGTAATGATGCATAGGAATTGCATGTCCAGCAGAGATGCCAAATATGCTTACGCTAAAACAGACAAAAGCACATAGATTATGAAATCTAGGGGCACCAGGCAAAATCTGGTGCTCATCAGTACCAATTCTTTGTGATTTGGGTGAATCCTATGAGAGGGAGCTCAGACAGACAAGATGAAACCCTTTGGTGAAGGAACATTTGCTTAATATTAAGACTAGAGGGACATTTTTTCCTACTGCTTCAACTTAATGTTTTTGCTCAGATCAAATTCAGTGCTAGCTGTACACTTGGCACACAGTAAACAATGAGGTATTTTGCATAACGTGGAGAAAATACAGAAATATTTTCTATTATTGCAAGTGATGTTAGCACTGTCCTTCAAGCTTAGAATGTACTATGTTAAAAGCAAAAGCAATACTGTAAATATAATCGCTGGATGGCACAATGCTGTTTTTTCTTCTGTTTTTGAGAAGAGGGCATTTTTCCAATTCTATTTGATTGGGTTAATTGGAATGTTTACAACTGTTGCAGATTGTAGTGTCTCCCAAGGCTAATCTTGAGATAATGTATTTTTAAAACACTAAAAGATAAAGATGAGACATCAGTGCACTGTTTTGTACTGTCAGTAACCTGGGAGAATAGACCAGGACTGGGGCATTGATGTCGGCACCTCCTGCTGAGTTAAATGAAGGGAGAGATGTCTGAGCAGTTTAGCCAAGAGAAATTCTGGTGTTGTTATTCAGAAACAACTTGGGCTTTTATTGAAAATCCCACTCTAACTCTGGATATCATGCATGTATCATTACAAGTGTATATTAATTGCTGCAAGTAAGCACACAAGTTGTTTTGCCAAAAAAAACAAATGTTCTTTCCCATTATACTTGCAGTTTATGCTTACATTAAACATGATTAACAGTTCTCCAGACATGGGAATGAGTGTACAGGAAGGAAGGAAGGGAAGGTAATACTGCCAGCTTGCACAATTGTGCTGGAAACAGGACGACATTTAAGAAATCTGTGGCACTGCCTTCGTATTTTCCTGCTTGGAGTGGCAGAAAACTCCATCCCTGTCCAAGCGGTAGTATCAAGGAGTTGAAAATATCCTTGTACCTTGCAAAGACAGCAAAAAAGCTCCCTTGTCCTTTGCCATAAGGGAAGGAAGTATGCAAGTAGAGGAAGGATGTGGCCTCTGGTATGGCTGCTTTCTGCTCCATGTAGAGCATGTTCCTGGGTGGCTGCTCTGTATCTGATCAAGAGATGCAGGGGTTGCCATTGTACTGAGAAGTCCTGGGCAATTTTGTCTTCTCCTATTAACCACTGCACTCTGTCTTTTTGCTCAGAGCAATGTAAGATTAACTGTTCTGTGTTCATGTTTTCGAACTTTTCTTCTGAGTGGTGAGAGCGGCATGTTGCCAGTTGTTAGTGAATGTATTACTACAGGGACTCTTTGTGGGAGTAATGCCTTATTCTGACCATACCCAGTGTCTTGCAAATGATGTTTTAAATTTCAGATGTGCTCAGAAACTGTATGTCAAAACTTCTGCTTCAGAACAATGTTGAGCTGTGCATAGGTCTGTTAGGCAAGATGGCTGGTATGCAGTGCAGGAGACTTTGTACAGAGAGATAAGACAATCCCTAGAAAAACAGTTGGAGTGTCCCACAGTTATTTTGTTATGTTAAGGATGGGCTACCTTGGGGAATGTGGGAAGGTGAAAAAAGCTGCTGGGTGTACAAAAGAGTCAGAGAGTATGAATAAGACAGAGGAAGAGTTGTGGTGTATGCAGGAGAGCGTCTGGGATGTTGTAGGTCAGATGAAGAGTACTTGAGGCAGCTGCAGGGTGATAGATGATGGCAGTGAGAAGCATAAAATATAAAAATAATGCATAATATGGAACTTTACTGATAGAAGGAACAGACCTACAGAGGGAAGTAGGTATAGGGCAGAGCTGGGCAATGAGACTGTCTGGCAGTGTAGATATTATAGATAAAATAAAGGGAATGCAGAGGCAGGAGGCTGAGGAAGGGAGTTGTCTAGCATGGCAGGGTTATTTCATCACAGTCTAGTAAGATAACCCGTAGATGTGGAAACAGTATAGCTCCTATTTCTGCCTGTTCTTTTGAGGCTAAATTTTGGTCCTGAAATACTAAATCATGCTATTAGTTGAGGTTGTTCCCTCCTGAAGGCTCCAGAAATAAACTTTGGTTATATCCACAAACCTCAGCATGGAAAATACACCTATGTTGGGGTTGCACAAAAGTCCAGCATTACAAGTGTGCTCAGTAGAGGTAGAGCAAACATTTAACAAGGCAAGGAAGAAGCTCTAAGTGTGTGCTTGTGAAGGAGATATGCTGCACAAATAAATTGCAGGTCAGGCTACTGAAGTGCCCACCTCCCTAAGGAATGTGAAGTATTTATATTAAATTAAAGTTAAAAAAAAAAAAAGAATTCCCATCTGAAGAAGAAATAGATTTGCTAGAAAAAGTGATTTAGTTTCAAAACTATCTGCATAACTATGTGTACAGTTTACTGCTCCAAAATCTTGATAGCCGGTATCTTACCAATGTTGCCTTTTTTTTTTTTTTTTTTTTTTTTTGGTGTGTGTGTGTGTCTGTGTGTTTTATTATGTATCAGAAACAATAACCATTATTTCCTTTCCTGGTATTTTAGGTACAAAGGGAGCTGGCTGCTGTCATTGCCTTGAAAGCAAGAAAGTCAGGTGAGTCAGATTGGACTTCAGATGGGTTTTTATAACATTGTTCCCTTTTGCTATTGAAGTATTTGAATTTTCACTGCTGTCTCATTAACATTGGGAAGCAAAGATAGCAGACCTCATTCCTCTCTCACAGGAGAATCTGTGTACACAGCACAGTGCAATTACTGTGAAGTTTTACTTCCCCTCACTTGTCACTTCTAATGGTCTAGCTGATAAAATCTGAACATTATGGTTGAATTGAACTTGGGTCTCTCTCTGGACAGTGTCATCTTTATCTCTGGGTTTCCACTTTATAAAAGACCAAAAAATAAAAAAAAATAAAAAAGATAATTTTCCTGTATTTGCTTTTATGGCCCTGTATCTCATGCCATCTTTGCTGTGTTTTACCTGCCCAGTCAAGTGAGTTTCTTTATCCTAAAACAAAAGGCCAACTTTATGTGTTGAGAACATGCTTTTCTGAAGACTTGTCTGGTACATACAGAGGGCTGTAAAGGCAATTCTCTGTTATCAGGGCAGTGGAAGGGAAAAAGCAAATGGATTACTGAAAATCTCTCAGAATGTAAACACTACAGCACATGTTGGTGATACAGAGTAAAGAAATACTGAGGTACATGGTCATCTCAGTTTTGTCAGGGTTTATCAGCACAGCCATTAACTCTACCTGAGAGTTATCAAACAAACAAACAAACAAACAAAAAGCCCTACTTCACCAGAGTAAAGAAACCTACTTGACTCAATACAGAGTTAACTCTCCAGCGTCTACACCTATGGGATAGTTAATCTGCAGACAGGGCAAAATGCCTGTGGCAAAGGGAGAGTTGAATATGTTACTACAGTAAACCTGAGGTGGAATTGACTTAAATTATCAGCATGTTCCCAAAACTGTTGAGGTCTCTGGGACTATTTTATGAAGTATCTCTTGTGACTTCAGTGATTTTGCTAAAAGTTGAGATGGATCTTGGACTTAGAGCTGACTCTAACAAATATGGTGTCACACAATCTGTATGTCTGAATGTGCTGCTTGCCAATACAGCACAAAAGTTATTATATGTAACACACTCACTACACACAAAATATCTTAAACTAAAGACACCAGAAGATGTGTTTGGCATATCTGAAAATATTTCCATATGCAAAAATAAGTATTACAAAAATATTCTAAACAGTGTGATGCCTGTTGGTCTTGAAATAGAAGTACCCATAGGTTATATCCACTGCCATTTGTAAATGTTAATCTACAGAAGGTAATCATAAATCAAAGCATGAATTCAGAACCTGAGCCGCTTCTGCGAGTGTCACAGCTTTGCTTCTGGGGCTGCTGTAGTAGTTCACAACATCAACACCCCTCACCTGCTTACCCTCACCTTGTGTCACCCCAGTCCCACCTGAATGTTAATGGCTGAACATGGAAATGCTTCTGCTCTGGTTTAGTGCAGAGCAGAACAGGTTATTTTAAGGAGGATTGAAAGATTCCTTTTCTTTTGCCATAAAATATGTTAAGAGAGTGGTTTCATGTACCTTGTAGTTAGCCATTATACAGATCCAAGAAATCTCTGTCCCTACTTCTCATCTTCAGTTGTGTCAGCAAATATTATTACTGCCACTGTTAACAAACAAAATCTTATTCCCCAAACCAGTTGTCTTTAATCTGAATTAGCATCTCATTTCCTTTCAGTGGATTGCTCCATAAGCAATTGTGTCAGTACAAAATGGGATGGGGGCATCTAGATTGGAAATGAGCTGCAGGAGAGTAGGTAGAACACAGTGAGCAGGTAGAAATATTTTAGTTAAAAATCTCAGCCTTAAATAAACAAAGCTCCCTGTAGAGCTGGGAAGTGCTGACCAGGCTTTCTTAACACATTAATGTAAACACCAGCAATATCAGTTTAGATCTGAACAAAAGATACCTCTTTAGTCAGTTTAACTAGCACACGCTTGTTTTTGAAATTTGCATTTCTTTATGCCTCATCTTGGACGACTGTAAAAAAAAAAAAAAAAAAAAGATTGCTTGAGCAGGCATAACTGTAAGGACTAATTTAAGTTAATGCCTTTACTGCAGTAGGAGTGAAGTAAATTAGGGTGGTTGATTATGCTTATTTGTTTTATTGCTGATGGTTAAGTTCAGAGCATAGCAGTTATTGCGAGCAATCAGGCTATGGTGTGCTGTGCCTGGTGAAGTGAAGCGTATTTCACAGAAAGTACTTCTGAAGCTAAAAGCCACAGTATCTTTCTAAGATATTGTTCTTCTAACTTTGTCCAAGACTCCATATAATTCCAGGAAATAAACCAACACAGATCAGACAGAGTTGATTTTGGCATTAAATGAGCGGCACATGGCTATTGGGCCAGCTGCCTTGGTTTGCTTCCAAACCGGTGTGAATGATGTGGGTGCCAGACTTGTAGGCCCTGGGGTTGATGAGGGCAGGCTGTGGGCATCATTCTACCTGGCTGAGTGGAACCCGAGTGCTGTTTTTTTTTTTTTTTTACATCAATATCCAAAAGGTTTCCTAGAGATCTGCAGTGTGAAAATCAAAGTTGTTGTGCAGAAATTCCCATACTGCTTTTTGATGGCTTGGTGTTTTTTAAATTACAGTGTTTCAAAATGTTTTCCCTGGACAGCTGCTTAGCACTAACAGTAAGAGCAAAAAAAAAAAAAAAAAAAAAAGAATATTTTCCTGCTTAATATAAAAACCGTGTAATTTTTTTCTAAATTACTTTAATTTCTGAATACACCTCTGCACTTAGAGAGGCATTTTTAGTGATTTAATTGTACTAGAAAAACTGGCTGATAAAAGTTTTAATATTACATGTCAAGGACTGTTGTAGTAATCACTGGGTTACACTGCACAAAAAGTACTATACAAGCACCTCAGCTTCCTCTGCAAGAGGTGAATAGGGTCCAACCACTATTGTCTGCTGCGCTTGGAAACATTGCCTTTGGGTATCAGGGTGAAACAAGTAGTTTGTTTTTATTGAAATGAAGCTTGGGGCATAGTGGTAGAAGAGATTTGGTGTATGAGAAGCAGGAATTAGAGCTATTTGAGTTCTTGGGTCAGAATGGCTGCTTCAGCTTGGAGATTTAGATGCTGTTTGTATCTACTGACAAAATGCTTTGAAAAGCAAGGCAGAGCCATGAGCCTGATGTGGGGTAGGGCAGAGTATCAAATTCATGCTAGTACAGGATCTGGCTTGATGGAGAATGTCAGCTAGCAGAAAATGAAGCCTGTAGGGCATGGAGGAGAATGCTTTTCCTCCAGAGGTGTTCTTTAGTCTTTATTGTGGGGTGGGAGAAGAAGTGAAAAACATAAAACTGATGGCTGAAGGAAAAATGCAGAACCTGAGGAATGAGAAACTTGTACACTGTAGAAAAGTCTTCCCTTTTCTTATTTCAAATGAATACTGCACATATACCACTCCAATAGCAAGGCGAAAGCAGATGGATAGGTACTTGAGAGCCCTCACACAGAGGGAACTCAGCATCAGTAATTCCTGTGTAAATAGAATGAGGTAAAATTGATGTCTGTAATCCTGAAGCCTTGATGGACTTCAGTAAGACTGTTGACTAAAAAACATTTATATTTCACTAGAATAAAGCTCTCATGATAAAGCTGACCTAAGAGGGGAAAATTGGCTTGTGCACTTCTCAGTGTCTTATAAAAAATGCATTAAAATTGTTATTGGTTAAGATCAGAAATAAATAGATTAAATGTTGTCAGCCTCAGTTTTGTAACAGGTCTTGGGGAAGCAAATAACTGGAGCAGAAGAGAACTTTGTTTTTAATTGCAGGCACTTGGCATTAGAATGGCTTTGTTTACTTACACCTTGCTGGTTTCTGATTGCTTCCACGAGTGTGCTGGAAAACATGTAGCCTCTGTTCTGAAGGTTTACAAGGGTTGGCATTTATCTCAGTTGCTTGTCATGGCTCATGACATGTTCCTTATGTGTTAGAGATGGTGGCTAAAACAAGGAGAAAATGCAGCAAACAGCTGGAGACTCTAGCCAGTGGTGTAGCTGCACAGGTACATCAGAACTGATCAAAGTCTGTCAGGTGGATGCTCTGAGCTTGAGTTAATCCTGTCGACAAGCAGGAAGCCTTGCATCTCTGTGCACGAACCTAGCTACACTCCTGGCATTGCCCAGCAAATTCCTTTATATCTAAAGGAAGCAGCTGGCAGGGGGTCTCTTCTCCCTTCCCTGAAGGGCAGCCACAAGAGCCCTTGCCCTTGTGTGCATTTTTGCTTCCTCTTTAGAATGTGATTCAGTTTTGCATAACGTAGTAAGATGCCTTTTTTTTTTTTTTTTTTTATAGCATTCTTAAATTGATATATATTTTTTCTTTTGTTTATAATAATATGACTTTGTAATATATTAACTTTATTGAGATCTTGTGGATTGCCTTCCCCCTAATTCTGATTTACACCTACGCATATCCACCCTTCCTCTTTATTTTTGTATTGCTTCTGTTAGGACTCGGTTGTCTATGTGGTGTGCTTAGTATTTTTATTTTGGGGCAGATAATTCAATGTGAACCAGTCACTGGGCTTGAGCTTTGCCGACATGAATGGAGAGCAAGCTGTGAACAGCTCTTCCTTTCTCCTGCCACAGTGCCACCTCTTGAGCACGGTGTTCAGAGCTGTTTGCATGGCTGCACTCGAATGCACTCCAGGCAATGTCAGCCCGGTTAAAAACATGCAAGCAGCCAGGCTGGGTCAGGTTAAAAGTCCACCCAGCTCTGATCCCGCTGTGAGTGATGACTCGAGGATGCTTAGGGCAGGGAAACAGAACAAGTACAAGCAGTCCTTTTGATGTGCTTGTTCAGCATCCACCAGGCTGTGGCAGAGGTTTCTTGCTGTACCCACACTGTTGTGAAGGGCATCGCTTGGTGGAACTTTCTTCCATTAATTTGTCAAATCTTTTTTTGAACCCACTTATAATTCAGACCTTTATCACATCTTGTGGCAGTGAGTCCCACAGTTCATGTTTGCGGTATGTGAAAGCATATTTTTTCTTGATCGTTTTGAGCACATTCCCCATGACCCTTGGTATGTTCAGATACAACTCTTTGGTTATGTAAAATAGTGAATAATCCATTCCCAGTCTGTCGTCATACTGTTTGCTGTTTTGTGCCCTTCTTTCAAAACCCCGATGAGTTGTCTCATTTCCAAGATAAAGCACTAGTCATTCGTTATATTAAATCTCTTCCATTAAAACTGATAATCTTTGCATCATCTTCTCTTATATTATTTTCAGAGAGGGGCAACCAGAACTGCATATAATATTTAAAATGTGGAAGTGCCCTAGCTTCCAGGATTTAAAACCAGAGTTAAAATGGTATTACAGCATTCTGTTTTGTAACATTTCAATTAGCTACTAATACTCTTCCTATTTTTTTTTTGTATTTTTCTTTTTGATCCCTACAAAGTGTTCAGATAATATGTTTTAGAAAACCAAACTATTCAAAGTGGTGATTGAGCACTGCTTGTTGCCCTCATACAGTTACATCTGATTTTTCCAATAGGAATTATTTTCCATTTGTCAGTATTGGATTTTATATGTGATTTTTTCCTCCCAGGTACTCAGTGTCTTTAAATCCTCTTGGCAGTTCTGCACAGATGGCTTTAAACCTGACTACACTGAGTGGCCTGTGCGCCACCAAGCCATATTGGTTTGATATGTGGCTTTGCAGCAGAGTAAATTGGACAGCTTGGTGCTTCCAGAAGGGGTGCTCCTGCTCGCCTTGCCCCAAACGTGGGTGTGAAGAGCTCACACTTTGTCAGATGCATGTACAATGCTGTTCTGCAGGGCTGAGAGGTGCTGGAGTTGGCACAAAGCAAGGGTGGCAGCTTCTTATCAATGGGCTGGGGAGCTGGATGTGGGAAGGAGCCCAGAAATGCGCCTTTTGGCAGCATTGAGCTGTTTTATCAGCTTACTTAACTCAGGAAGCTGTGTCTTGACCACTTAGCCCTTTTCCTAAAGTAACACATATCATTGTGAGACTTCCTAGTAATTTTCCTCCGTAAGAATTAGCAAAAAAATAAATAAATCAGTTTATGCTGTATGAATGTTCTATGTTGTCATTATTTGTTTGTAGAAGAGTTGTTATATAGATGCAGAAATCCTTAGGAATTTGAATTAGAGTGGTACACACACTTGAAAATGATATTAAAAATACATCATCCAAGGTCATCAAAGAGTGGAGCAGTTCTGTATTGTGTTTAAATCTGGAACACGTTAAGTACCCTTTGAAGACACAGGTCTTGTAAACAAGTAGATATACAATATCTCTGATGTGAAATGGGCACAGTTTATTATCACTTATTTTCTGCCATTGAAAAACTTCAGGGGCTGGAGGAACTTGTTCCTATTCACAGAACAAAATGGCAGTCGTGCCACAGACCTTTGCATTTTCCCTTGTGGAAAAATTGAGACTTTGAAAGGTAGGAAAAGGCTAGCGTACAACACTAATGTCAGTAATTTCGTGCTGCTTTTGAGTCCCCTTAAGTCTCTTGCCAGCGAGTTCATTTGCTTGACTTAAGTAAGACCTTATTTCATTATGACTTTCAATTCCACTAACTGTTGACTTGAAAGCAAGGGTCAAACTTAGCAAAATATGTGGAATAAGATGGAGTTCTTCTGGAACTGCTGTTAGGTTGGATATTAGGAGAAATTTCTTTACTAAAAGGGTTGTGTGGCATTGGAATGGGCCGCCCAGGGAAGTGGTTGAGTCACCATCCCTGGAGGTCTTCAAGAAACGTGTACAGGTAGAACTTAATAGCATGGTTCAGTGTGGACCTTAGTTAAAGGTTGGACTAGATGATCTTAGAGGTCTTTTCCAACCTGAATGGTTCTATGGTTCTATAATTTATCCTGGAGAAATGGCTGCGCAAAATCAAAGTGCATGAGCGTCATGCTTTAGATTAGACTCAATAACTTCACCTTTACTTTTCACATTCAGCCTACAAGCTGTATGTCTTGCCAAAAAAAAAAAAAAAAAAAGTTTTGCAAATGCACGGTAAGAGATTGCACAGTAAGGTCAAAATGAAAATAATCATGCAAAAAACAATTCCCAGGTGGATGTTTTGTTTTCATTCCACTGGGAGAGGCATTTACAGAGTTCACAGAATGTATTTGTTCAGAGTCCTCTTTGTTTCCTGTTCCTTTCCTGGCCATGCCCATAGGTTATTTTCATGGAATAGAGTGAAGTTTCACTTTGCACCAGCCTGCTCTGTCACTGTCCCCCTGTGTACCTGTATGAACAGTTCCCAGCTCCCTTTCTCTCCATGCCTGTTCAGCATGTTATGGACTCTCCTCCACCCTTCCAGCATCTCATTTCAGGCAGCATTTTTAGAGATGCATTTGTTGCTGCTTGATATTTTTTTTAATTAATTTAAAATATCTTAATGAGAGAAAATGTCTAAAAACACTGGGTAAAATCTTTGTGCATTCAGCTGTTGAATGGTTTTCCTTGAGCTGCTGTTGCTACAAAGAACATTGCTTACATAATCCTACATTGTTTGCAACTCATTTTCCACTACTTTTCTCCTTGATAAAAAATTATATGAGGTCATACGTTCACAAAGCATGTGTGAAATGTGGCTTTTCCTTTGTATGTGTTAAAACGTGCCAGAAAATGAAAACCAAACCTCCTCTGGCCAGGTGAATCAGTGGTGGCTAGTTGTCTAGCAGCAAATGCCCGTCTTGTTTAGCCAATGGTTTTACAAATCGTGGTCTTCTAACACAGCACGATCTTGGATGAAATATGGACCTTGAAAGTCAAATGAAAGGGTTCAGTTCTGTTAAATAAAATAAACAGAAATTTCTAACAGAAACACTGTACTAGAATGTGAAAAGAATAGCAGCAAAGGCTTCTGGCCATATAGCCTGAGTTGGGAAATACTGGTTGCTCTACGTGGTTCACTCATTCTTTAATTTACAATGGCTATGTAACATAGGGGGGAGGAAGTCTCATTTAAACAGGTTTGTCCTCCCATGGTCATTCAGATGCAGTGAAAAGGGACCATGACTTAATAATGTGTGGTTTAGAAAGATCAAATCTACATCTGTCAGCCTCTGTTCTTACCAGTCTGGTTTTGCTCTGTTTAGATTTGATTCCTACCCTTGCTGTTATCTGTTCCTTTTGATAAACTCTGCAATGAGAGGAAATGTGTTTTTTTGCATAATTTTCAGGAGTCCTGTTTCCTATCTCAGATCTGAGAAATGGCTGGTAGCACTAAGACCCTTGGGAACTTATTTTTCTGGATGGAAACTAGATGAGCATAATGAACCTCTCTGCAAATTTAATATTAGTTCTATACCTAAGGTCAAGGAGAAGTTAATGACCATTTTTAACATACTGAAATCAGTTATGAAACTGACATTACATTTCATGTTTCTGTCATTTTTTTTTTTTAAGAATTAATTTATATGAAATTGATTTAAACTACAAGGCATAAATATCATGACTCCCAGATTAGCATTTGAGAGAAACTGGCATCATTGTCACTTTTGCAATAGTTCATTCCCAAATTTACAAGCACCTTTATTCCATTCCATGCTTGCTGTGCCTTTTTAGATACAAAGGTGATGAACAAGGCTGTAAGCTGGAGACTCTTTAATAATTTTTGCATTTTCTTTGTTTCTTTAATTAGCTGATTTACTCAGCTGATTGCACAGCTGTCTGGGCAACACCCCCCCAGGGGCCTGCCAACTGTTTCAGAGATATGTAGTGTACTCAGAAAAGGGAAATCTGTACAATGATTTGCATATATATATATGCAGAAATAGTGGGAAGGAATGAGAAAGCTCAAAGGCAATTTTTGTATTGCTAATAAAAGAAATCATATTAAGGATGAGCTTAAAAAGCTTTCTCTTTTCAGTAATTTCTGGGAAAAGATTACAGTTTCATGGTAAATAAGGAACCAATTCTCAGTTGGAGGGTTTTATTCCTGAAATTATCACTGTGTTTTATATGTAGCTTTTGGAGATTTCAGAGTTGTTCAGTGTTTGTTATTTTTCTCCCTTTTATTTGGCAATAAGACTAGGAAAATACAGCAGTATGTATGAAGATCTGGTCTGGCTTAAAATGGTCCCCCAGACCTGAGCTTTGTAAAACGTTTACTTGCTCTTCATCTCCTTCCCACCACTCAGCTCTAGTGCCTTATGTAAACTAGAGGACTTGTCTTTTATTTTCCCCAATTGTATCATTCGGAGCTATTCATTTTTTCACCACTCTGATAAATTAATAAGCATCAGCAAACATGACACTGTGAAACAGCCCAGAGCTGCCATAGTAACCAACCTCTGTAGAGCCCGCTCTATAACCTCCACAAAGAACAAGGGATATCACAAGCTCCATTGTTCGAAATAATAAAGTTTTCAAAAAACACAAAATGGGCTTAGAATCGTGCAATTCTTAAAAATGACCTTTTATTTATTTATATTTTTTATGAGAAGCTTCATTCTAGAAGCTTCCTTTGGAGAAAAAGAGAAAAAAAAAAAAAAAGAAAGAAAGAAACAGAAAGAAAAGAAACATGCCTCTAAAAAAATTTGGGATATAAGAAGAATGCTAGAAGTTGTGAACTTCCCAAGAGCTGATGATAAATCAACTGGTGCAGGCTGCTGGCAATTCAGAGCATTGGCTTTATCCCCAGGGAATTTTCTTGCAGATTCCTGAGGTCTTTTCAACAGTGATGGCTTGACAGGGATGGAAAAACAGCCTATAACTATCCAGCAGGGATGAGATGGTGAAAATCTGCTGGCTTGTCAAATAAACAGAATTCTTATCTTCAGTAGTAGGCTCTTTACCAACTACCAAGGTGTTGCCTGCCACCCATTTACAGAGGGCATGTAGGTGCCCTTTGTTTATTAGCTAGGAAAAAAAGATCCTGGTCCCATAGTTGGGCAGACTCTGATCTGGGGGGCTGAAGCTGTTGGTCACACTGATTTTGGGGGCTGAAGCTGTGGCAATGCCAGCTTGCATGATGTCCTCTCTGCTGCCTGCTGCCAAGGCAGGACATCAAAACCAGACTGGTTTAAGGTTGTGGACCCAGGTTTATGGCTGTTTGGAGAGGGAGCAGCAAGGGTGGCAGGATGCAGGACGGACAGCCATAATGTGGAGATGAGTGTAGGATGAAAGACAGATGTCCCTGCTTTCTATGTCGTGCTGTCCAGCAGCAAAATGGTTAATGGCGGTGGCTTCCCCTCTGCAGCGTTTAAATAATTAGTTCTCAGAGTTCACACCCTATTAAGCCAAAGGGAGGAAGTTCACACCTCTCCTGGTGGTATTGTTCTGGTGGGGCTGGCTGCATCGCCGATAGCGCAGGCGTTTGTCTGGGGAAGGTTATCTTCGCTGCCAGAAGGGGTAGAAAGAAGAAACTTCATTTATGGCAGAGGAAGAAAGCCGTGCTGCTGCACAATAGAGCAAAGCCTCTGGGAAGATTGTAATGCTGTGGGTTCCAGGAGTTTTTTTATGGATGGATTTATTATTTTTTTTAACTGTCCTTTCTACTTTCACTCAGGCAAAAGATTCTGCTGTTTTGCTTAGCACAAAGTACGTGTTCTGTGTGATGTGACTTCTAAAGATCTTGTGCATCAAACACGATTTACCTTCAAGTCTGGGGTGTACAGAGCAGCATCCTGGGGGGCAGCACACTGTGCAACGCTGAATCCCCAGCCAGTGATGCTTCTGTAGGCACAAGAAGTCTCTCGGTGCTGGGGGTGGCTCATGGGACCCTGCTGCATGCCAGGCAGGTTAGCAGAGAGCCCTTTGGCATGCCTATGATTCTCCATGCTGCTGAGGGAGATGAATCTTAAATCTGCTTTAAACTCTGTAGCGAGGTCATAAAAGCAGGGGAGCACTGTGGGTCAGAAATGTTGACACAAAGGATGTGCTCGGTTCCCGTGTCAGCAATGGTTGTGTTCCCTTTCCCTTCTAATCCCCTTGTGATGGCTGACTTTGCTGACATAGCTAGTACATGATTTACTTTTCCTTCTTATTTCTTAGTTATTTTTTTTTCTGCTGATTTAATGAGCTGAAATCAGATTGCTAAAGGATAAAGCTCTCTCCTACAAGAACTCTGTATTTCAATGTTAGTTTTATAGAAGAATCCTCTATCTAGACCTCAGCTGTGGCCCACAGGGACTCAAGGAACTCAGATCAGATGATGCCCCTTGTGATCCTGAAGTGACCATAGAAAAGTCAACACCCTGAATTCCCTAGGCTAATTTGCAAATGGACGCGTTTGAGCTGTACGTTCACAAGTTAGTGCTCATTTAACATCTTTTTCTTTCATTCATAGTGACCTTTCCTCTAGACCAAAGGAGGAGAAATGCTTCAGGTAGAAAGGGGGGCCGGTCACTATGCATTTGTATACAGATCAGGCTAGACCCCCTTTGCCTTTCCATGGTGTTGCTACTTTGTCAGATGTGCTGGAGCATTCGTATCATAAGGAGAGAAGCAGGGTTTATGCTGGCAGTGAAAGCAGTGGTTGGCCCAGCTCCAAAATTCACAGCTTTTTTGCATGTACACATTACAGTTTTAGGGAGCTGTCCCAGAATAAACACTTGCCTGGGAAATAATTTCGCATCCCACCCTAACCTTCCCGTCACTTTTCCTACAGTAGAATTTGCACCGCCAAGTCTTTTTAGTCAAAAATTTAAGGCCAACTGATGGTAAGTGGGAAATTATTCTTGAATTCTTATACTTTATGAGTGATCACTTCTTGCATGCACAAGAGCCCATTAGGGCAGTGCTGAGGCCACAGCCACATGTTGGTTTCCTGTGTGGGAATTCTTGTACACGTAAGTACATGTATGTCCCATGTCATGGGATGTCTGTGAGTTAGCACTGGGTTAGGATGCATGCTGTGCACAGAGATGCAGCAATTTGTATTGTGTGTGATGACCCATGGAATAGGAGTATGATATTCCTATAGGAATATTTTAAGAGATTTTTTTTTATTTTTTTATTTTTTGGACAAAACATGTAATAACCTTTTCACACAGAAACCATGAAATTATAATTAAGGCTTGTTACTTGCCAATGTGGTCACCTCAGTTCTCAAGGGACTGTACTTTTGTGGTGGAAAACAAGGTATTAGATGGTATGATTCCTTCAGTATTACTCCCTGGATGTAGCTAAAAGAACCAACCACAGTTTGAATCTTATGTGTTTGGGTAAGAGACAGGGAGGACACAACAATCAGGTCTGTGATGGAAATTTCATGAAAAAGAGGCTGACTCTGCTCCCTCCCTCCCAAGAGGGCTAGGAACACATCACTGTGAGGTCTAGGATTATTTTGTTTTTCCTTTATGAAAATATTTGCTGGTTCTTTTCTACATTCCTTACGCAGTCTAAACAACACTGAAGCCAAGGAGAGCTGGGTTTGGATTATGAACTTTTTCAGCTTTTTTAGAGCTGAGCTGTGAAATTGCTGGTTAAAAAAACAAAACAAAGCAAAACCTTTTTTATTTTTATTTTTATTATTATTATTTTTTTAATCATGGGTTCATTTAGGGTATGTCTAAACGTTTTCTCATCAGCTGTAAAATTTCTCATGCTAAAATTGTTCAGCTCCTGAGGCTGTCTGTAACTGTGGAGGCTGTGGATGTGCACCCTCATCTTCTTTGGGTAGATGGAAGGTAGGTATGATTCCCCACAGCCTTTGGAGCTTACTGTTGTCACCAGTACTGTCCCCTCTCTATTCACCAGCCAGTTGGTAGCAGTTGTGTGCTCTTTCTCTAAGGTTGATTCATTCATTTTGGTTGACGTCAGTCTGGGCACTGGCCCTGGCACTGGGCAAGGGTAGGGACACCCATAGTAGAGCGATGAGCAGCCACCAACCTTTTCCCCATCACAGCTAGTTGCAGCATCCCCACCTGCTCAGGCTTGTGGGAGAAGCTGCCTGGACCCGTGGAGATCACCCAGTCCCTTAAAATGCCATGACTAGCAGCCAGCATCTGAGGGGATGCTTAGGCCATCAGTGGCTAGAGCAAAGTGATTTTAGGAGAAACTAGGAAAGTGAAAGGAGAGTTGGGGAAATGTGTTTCTTCTGACACAGCCACAGACTCGAGGAATTCACAATTGCTCAAACAAATGTATTTTTAGCATTCATTACTGCCTTCTGGCATTGCAACATTCCTGCCTCACTCCTGTTGTTCTGAGTCACGTTCAGCACATCCATACCCTGAATGCTTCATGCCCCACAGCTCAGGGAGGAGGAAAGCTGGGACTACAAGAGAAGGGGCTGCACAGAGCCCCTGGCATGGCTGCATGGAGTAAGTTGCCTTGAGAAACCATGGGATAGGAAAGCAGGGGCCCCACAAGGCTTTTGAGGCTGAAACTCCAGTTATGGCTTTAGTGGGTTGTTACTCTTACAGCAGCGTCACAATCATATTTTGGTTTCATCTGGCTTTGAAGACTACTGTGATTTAACCCCAATTATAAATATTTTGTGTTACAACTAGAGATTAACCCAGTGTTTTCAGCTTTCACCCTGAATTTCAGAGGTTGCCTGCTGAAATGGTGTCAGCAAAGCCACTAGTACAAATTTGTATCAGACCTCTGTTTTCTTTTGATAGTGGATTAAAAAAAAAACCTTGAATAGGATATACTGTGTTGACAAAATTCCTTTTTTTTTTTTTTTTTTTTTTTTTTCTCTGTTTATAATTGCATCTGTATTACTTTTTAAAATTATTTTTAATGGTATAACCATGCAGGGAGAAAGAAGAATTGCAACCTCTGTGGCATAGCAATATCACCCTGCAGATACCCTGCAGTAAAAAGAAAATAAATCCATATCCTTAGAGTTCAAGAGGAGTCTAAAAGTACTTTTCTTTTATGCTGCTGGATGCTGCTGGAGGTTTAGACTCATTTTACCTGCAGCAGACTGAACAAGCCAGATCTCATGGCACCTGTTACCTGCATCAGCTCAGCCGCGGTAACCTGGCTGTCTCTAAAGGTTCAGGCCGAGAGCTCAGGACAGCTTTGGTGAAGGTGGCTGATGAAGGTGGGATTGGCGAGCTTTTCCACTTCAAGGATGCTTTTGTTGTTACAGCTGCTATGGACAAGTCATTTAATGTGTAGACTAGGAACAATGACATTTGAGAGTGGTGGTTGTAAGAAAAGTCAGTTCTTATGTGTTTCATTGAGTCTTACCTGACTTCCCTGTCATGTGTCACATTTCAGAATGGTTGAGGCCAGCTGTCCCCCCACCAAAAGGTAATTTTAAACTCTATAGATACATCTGCTTGCAATACAGAAGTCTGATATGTCCCTCCAAAAGTGGTCCATGTTTCTTAAGCTATAGATAAGCTGGTATCTCTGATTCAGACCCTTCCACAGTTTACATATCTGATCTAAAACTTTTTGCTTCAAAGTCTGGCAAAACTTGCTGGTGTTAAGTGGTGTTAATTGAGCTAAGTTACAGGTTTCTCTTATTGTGCTATCCATGAAGCACAATATTCAATAGACTGTCTTCTGTTATCATTTGTTTTTGGAGATAATTTTCATGGGTACTGGTGGTATTTGAGATTGAGATCACTGCTTACATAGAATTTTCCAAGGTTGAGATGAGGGATAAATCCGGTTATTTTGTTTAGTCTGAATTGACCTTCTGCAATAAAATGAAAATAAAGGGATGTCTGTTTTTCATTCTTCATGAGTCATTAGGTCTTGTTATAAGATGTAGAAAAGATGGGAGTTTCCTTAAATTGCACTTCTTTATCAGGAGTAACGCAGCAGCAGGAATATACTTATTCAATACTACATTTTAGTGCTTTGGTAACATAAGGTATATAGAAGTCTGTCCAAAACCACTTGATGACTTAATTAGAAAGCTAAATTTGGAACCATGTTTGTTAAATGGTCGTTGTGATTGTGTTTGCCATGCTGCTTTGGGCTTCTTGTGATTAGAACATACCCACTTCCAATACATTATTTATTTCTTATTTTAGCAATTCATCAAAATGAAGAAAACAACAGTCAAGAAAAAAGAGGGCTAGAAGACCTCAAGGATACCTCTGATGCTCAGGTAAATGCATAAGATTAACAGCATCTCAGAGACTTTTTCAGAACTACAAGCCGAAGGATCTGTTTCTGATGGCTCTTTAGCACTGGGAAATGGATTTCCCTCAATGTTCTGAGTGGGGAGCCCATAGGAAGCAGAAAGTCTGCTGGATCATGTCATATGTGACTATTTAGAATAAGATTGATGATCAGCCTGGGAATTAATCCCATGATGTTGAAATCGGACAGCATTTTTAAACTCTCTCTGCTTTTTCTAGATAATACACATAGTATACACCAGATGTGAAAATAAAACGAGATGTGTTTAAGAGGCAAGGACATATGACATTTTGATTGAAATTTAATCACTGTAAGTAGACATGCAATAAAATGAGGATACTTAAGAGTCACTTGAGTATAAGCAACAACCTTTTTTCTTTCCTTCCCTAACTGCCCTTATTTACAACCAAAGCATGCTTCTAGATATTACTCAGAAGAAATTTAACTACATTCTTGAGTATTTTACTGTGGGATTTCTTACCCCTCTTGATTCTGTGAATCTTTTTTGATTAATC
Source organism: Heteronetta atricapilla (assembly GCA_011075105.1). Taxonomy (NCBI): domain Eukaryota; kingdom Metazoa; phylum Chordata; class Aves; order Anseriformes; family Anatidae; genus Heteronetta; species Heteronetta atricapilla. The sequence goes on along the minus strand of CM021732.1, from coordinate 33,753,960 downwards.
TTCAGTTCATTCAGTCATTTAGTTCATACATCCAAACTGTGCAAGTATAGCTATATTAATCATTGTACTGGTACTGATAATTGTTTCTACTTTAAAATTGATTTCTCCAATTTTTGTCTTTTTTTATTCTGTGCCTCATGAAATTCTTATATTTTCACCAGTTGTCACCTTTTCTTCTCTTGACACATACAGCTTGTTGTTCATGTCTCTGATTTCTCTCTTTATGTTTCACCAGCTATGAGGATTTTTTGTGAGAGGCAGGACTTGCACTGATTTCTGAGTAACACCATTCTAATGGGTACAAACTCTGCACCCATATCAGCGATACCTGTATCTTTCTAGAGGTACAGGCTCTCTTGAGCACTGTGAGTGCAGAAGAGACTGCAGACACCTTCTGTAGCAGACCTGCATCATGGCAGACACCTTGAGGGTGCAGGCACAAGAGCTAGAGACCATGTGATACCTCTTGTATCAGCCTGGAACTGGGAGTTTAGCATACTCTTCACAGTAATACTTGAGCAAGGTGTTCACAAATGACCTTTGTTTTTCTGTTCTTAAGTCACTAATCTGTTTTGAAAAGAAAAAAGTATAGGAGCCCTAAGGCATGAAAATTTCGTTACATGACTGATTCCTAAATGACATCAGTGTGACAAAGAGGGTCAGTCCTCTTACGCTTGTGTGTGCACTGACATCACTGCAAAAAAAATCTGGCTTACCATTTTCTTTTCCATGTTTCATAAATGCTCTGTTTTACTTGATGTTTGTAATTATTATTTTGAGGAAACACTTGTTTGCATTTATATAAGATATATGAAAGGAAAGACTAAAATGTGTGCTCAAAGCTCGTAAGTAGACAGCTAGTAAGATTGCATAGGCAGATGACCAAAAAAAAACATAAGAATTATTTATTGGTATTGCTTTGCTCAGCTCTTATTTGGTTGTAAATCAGCTTCTAAAATTTGCAAGAATTTGAAACACATTTAAAATTTATTATTAATTGAGCAGTTAACAAAAGTGTTGAAGTGATAAACTGAGAAGAGAGCAGTGACATTGTCAAAGCAACTGCAGCTCTAATTTGTTTGTCAGTCTCATAAACATGACATTCTGCAAACACTGAATACAGTTTGGATTAAGGGTGTGAATGACTTTTTCACTTTAGAGAGACCATGCAAGTGACTTGGAGCGAAGCAAATGATCTGTCTAGACAGTGGTGTACAGATTTTAGTTTTCAGGTTGATCAAAGGTGAAGCTTGTAATAATTACATTGTTTTCAAAAGATGCAGACAGAGACAGAGGTACAGTGGGGAAAAAAAAATCTCTTCTATTAGCAAAGTTTCAGGGTGTGGTGCTTGCTCTAAACTCTGCTCTGTTGAACACAGAATTGACGTACCTTGGAGTTAGGTTACAAAACTGGTAGAAGTCTGGAAACAAAATCTGTACAGGGATTTTTGACAGTGAGCATGCTATAAGCACTGTACCATCCTGTCATCCTAGGGATGTCTTCCTTCACCTCCATATTGCTGCAAGCATATTCATTTATGACTTTTGCAGAGGAAATATTTTCCAAGGAATGTGCTGAAAAATAAAATGTATTGTCAGCATCTTTCCTTTTCCAACCACAGTAGTGACTAACTCATTTTCTTTACCTTATTCCATTTCAAATATTTCATAAACATCTTTAATTATAGTGGTTTTGTGTTGTGAATAGTAGTAAAGCCTCGCTATAAAGCTTCTACATTCTTCTATCATTCAGGAAGTTAAAGCCAGTTAAAACATGCAATTTCATAATTTTCACTTTCACATACTTGCATCTCTGTTGATGTATATGAATCAGAGGACTAAGCACAAACATTTGAGCATGCAGGATTTTGGAGGTTGTGTGCCTACACAAAGCAAGGATTGCAATTGCACTTTACAGGTAGGATTTCTGGTGTTTACCCTTTTGCCTAGCAGCTTTAGAGGTATTGCTTGAAGATTATATTGACAAGTGAAAATGACCAGTAATATGAGAGTAACAGTATCTTCCCAACCAGCTTTTAGAAGCTGTCATCAATTAATTAGTTGAGCTGGATGGTTTCTTATATTATTAAGCAGAAAGATTTATAGTGGAAAGTCAGTATAATTGAGGAAAATGGAATTAAGAGTGAGGGATTTGTATTTTCGTTCTTAATTATGAAAGAACATATTTAGACTTTTGTGTTTTAAGTGTTATTTACTCCCAGAGCCAAATATGTACACTTAACTTGATACTACCCTAGCTTTCTCAGAAAATTTTAGTTGGCTTTTTATCCTCCAGCAACCCAATATAATAAATGTATTTTTCTCATTCTTTACAATTCTTTAAATTAAAAAATAGCTGGTGGAGTAGGCACATGCAAAAAGTAATGTCTCTACTTGGTGGTTTTGAAGCAGGAGGATAGATAATAGAATTCTTTAAATAAATTCTCAGTTTGAATACAGGCAGTATTTGCAGCAGGGATAACAGGCTTGTATCTAGTGTTACTTCTTCCGTGGGATGCTCATCCATGTAGGAAGCAATCATATGTTCTGCCTGAACACACAGTGAAAGGGGGTGAGGACCACATGTTCAAAAGTCGCCTTTCTCTAGGATGTTTCTTCCACTTGAACATCCTGAAGCCAGTTGTTCCCTCCAAAGTGAAATCCCTCTTCCTCAGCTTAAAATAAGAGTTTTAGCCTTTAGGCTTTGATTCACAGAGATCAATACTTGTTCAGTGGACTGAACAGGGCATTCCTTTTGGATATCCACCTGACATTTGAAGTATGGGAACCTGTAACCACCCATGCCTCTTGTAGATCATGGTCTGACTTCTCTGGGTGCAACATAAAGGTGTGAAAAGTGTCCCTACAGTACGTATAGCCCAAATCCAGAGAGGCTGCAAATCTTTATAGTCCCAAAGTCATAACACTTTTAGTTGTCCTTAGCCTACAAGCCTGCGGGGATTACAGTGCACAGATGTTACACTTTGCTAGAAACATCCATAAACCATGAAATAAGCAAGCTTGGCTCTAGCTGATGTACCCAAATCGGCAAATCTGTGATAATGGCCTAGACTCCCTGTGTATATTACTGGAGAAAAATATGAGTTTTAGGAAAGAAATCATTTGGCTATTTTTAAACATACTGTAGAGTTAAATAGATAAAAATATTGCCCTTCATAGGTACATCTTCTATATTGATTAAAGAGAGTCTGGACAACTAGTTCATTGTATTCTTCTACTTTTGATAAAATCCATCTCGCTCCTGATCTTCAGGTGATAAGTGTGTCAAAGCTGGCTAATAAATCCATATCATTGATTTGGGACATCAGGAGTTAATCTCATAAAAAAATTAAGGATCTTCTAGTCTGGCATTGCAATTCCTTTTTTTTTTTTTTTTGGTGGATTTCAGACCTTTACACCAGTGCTTAGGTTCCTTAAGTGAAAAGATTGGGTGCCTCAGGGGGTTGGGGATGAAGCATAGGACATGTGAAGCACAGGCTGTATCCCAAATTCTTTCCTTCTCCAGAGTACAAGTCACTGATGCAGGCTTGTGAGGAGATTCATCCAGATTGGAGGAATTATGCATGTAAATTTTTTCTTTCAAATAATTTAGTAAGGATGATTCTCTGGATTCAGTAGGAAAATCTATTTATTTATTTATTTTTTTCCTTCAGCATTAAAGCAGTTACTCAGAAAGTGGATTGATGACCCTCCCCAGCTAAAGATCTTTTAATCCACGTTTCCCTTTTCCTTGGAGAAAACAGCAGATTGTAGGATCAATAGCTTGGATGGGCACTCACACACCTTCAGCTGTCAAGGACAGGAGTTTCTGAAGGCTGGAGGATCAGGGAATGAGAGGCACTATAGGATGGTCGTCAGTACATCCTTGGGTTTTGGTCCTGACTGGCAAGATGTTTTATGAATTTTTGAGCAAACACTGATTCAGTAAAACTCAGGATGAGTAGAAGAAAAACAAGTGTGGATGATAAAGTTTTATTTGCAGATTGCCTCTGAAGTCATATAGCGATAGCATAGCTGTGCCACATGCCAAGGCATATGCAGTGCTATCAGGAAACATCTGGGCTAATAAAAGCTGTGCAATATCATCGAGCCAGGTCTCAACACAGAGGCTATATCCACGACCAAATCAGAGATAGTAATATTAGCCACTGACTTTGCAGTGAGCAACTTAGCCTGACTTTCTGAGGGATGGCTCTGGTATACCTGTGTGCTGTCAGGAATCTGAATTTATATATACAACATTTTTATAAAACAACCAGTGACGCATGCTATGGTGAAATGCTATCAGCATAGCTTGTATAACTGTCAGAATATCAGCTAAAAAATAGTTCTAGTGTAGTTTTTAAAGTAAATCTAATTTTCCATCCTAAACAGAATTGGACTATATAATTTGTTTTATGTAGAATACAAAAATGTGGTGCAACTTTCTTTTAACTCTTACAGCTTCCATACATGAAAAAATTGGTGGAGCTGGAGCACTGGGAGTCACAGCCTGTTATTTTTAGGAGTGACTGTGTTGAGCTTCATTCTTTTTCCAGGGCTGTTCCTGGCTAACTTTCCCATGAGTTTTTAACCTCTTGCGCTTGTTCTCTGATGTAACAGGAAACAGGCTGACAGGAACAAACAAAACACAGCATATCAGTCGCACACATAGTAGCACTTGATTTAGTTAGCCCTGCCTTCATTCCTCCAAAGTAGACACATTTGGAAGTTCAGATGTGCCTCAGCTCTTCTTGAGTTTTTTCCCAGGGAGCAGCGATCACTTTGTTTTCAGAGATCAGCACAGAGTTCCAGCAAATATGATCAAACAGATGCATTTCTTTTAAGGTTGAAATTTTGTGGCAGTGCCATGTCCTGGGATTGTGGATTTAAGTATCTGTTTGCTCTTTCTCCCACCCTTAAGGCAGGGGTTTTGTGCAAGCTTCAGGAAAGAGATGACATTGGACGGATTGAGCTAGTCCAGAAGCTGGCACGAGAAAACTGTCAGTTTTTGCAGGCGGATAGAAAACAACCAGAGAAGACTGAACAAGTAAGACATTTCTTGTTTGGGTTTTCTTGTTTGTTTCTGGTAGGGGAGGGAGATTTAGGTCAGTAAACTGAAATAGCAAAGCTGATGGTCAGATTCCAGGACACACATTAGTCATGGGGCTACAGCTGTTCTCTTCTGTCATTTACATTTCTCTGAAGTGCATTGAATTCAATAATTGTCAGCACACTTAAATTATTATGTTGTCAGTAACAGTCAGTTACTATTATTAATACCTTATACGTGATGAAAAAGCAGATTATTTCAGGATGCTTAACACCAAATTGTTGTTAGTGATTATGAATTTTTTGTCCTTTTTAGGATGTGTTTATATAACGCATAAGGTATATGAGTGTTTAAAGTATTTAATTTGTCTTAAAGAAAATTGCTTTGCTGCCTTCAAAGGAACACTGGCTGGAGCTTTTCAGTGTGAATTAAAAAGGATAAGGGAATTCAGCATTTTCTTAAAAAAAAAAAAAAGCTTTCAATCAAAAGTTATACCAAAGAAAGCAGTATTCTCTTTAATACTTCTGAAAGCATTTACTCAGATGTTAATAACTGGATTTGAAAATGCACTAAAACATGACTACTCTGCTTATAGCACAACGTATCCTAATTTTGTTCTCCTGCTAAAGATTTCTATTCTGATTGCATATTCAGCTAAAGGTGCCCAGGCTAATAACTGCAAGAAACAACAAAAATCCTACCTTGTCCTTGTGTATCTTGCTGTAATATATATGTATTTTCTTCCATTTTTTACTTGCTGGAAAGCAGAAGAAAGATCTGTGCTTTAGAAAGGAATTACTTTTCAGCTCCTCTGCTAGCTCCTTCCTACCGAAGTAAGGCTGTACGAAGGAAAAAGAGAAAGATGAAATCTGATTTCGGGGCTTCACACAGTTCTGTTCAGCAGTGCATAAGGTCTAGTCTCATGTAGTTAAATATGTAATTGTATCAGTAGGTGCGCACAAGGGAGGAGAGTAATTAGCCAGGCGCAAATCCGTGAGATTGAATTGTTCCTCAGCTGATTCACTAGCTGTGGACAGCTGGCAGAATTTCCATATATCTATAAACCGTATCAGCAAAGTGCAATTAAAAGTTTAGGTCCTTAAGCAAAGAAGATTTTAAGTCAGGAAAGGTTCCTAATTGCGTTTTGGGATTTTGAAGCAAGCTTACAGGCTTTGTGGGCAGAGGGCAGAGGGGTATATTGGGACTGACAGTCCAAAAATTCAGTAGTGTTTTTGCTGCTTACTCCAGTCACTGCAGAGGGTGATGGGGTGTCAGCTGTGGTTTTGCAGCTATGCAGATCACAGCACAGCTCTAAAAATGGAAAGGAAAGAGGCGCTCAGCTTTTCTTCTCATTTGAAAAGTATGATGCTTTGCAATACTGCTATTTAGGACATGAATGGCTCCAGTTTAGCAGCAGCTCAAGCAAGTTGCTCATATTCTTACTGGGTGGTATAATGCAGCAGTTATTGCTCTTGGGCAGTGATGTGCCTTTAGACCTAGGAAGTGCCGGGAAATACAAAAGTTGACTGAGAGCCTTTACAGCCCAAGTACAGGTCACTCCTCGTATGCCCTTTATTTCTAGCTGGGGAGCATCTTACAGCTAGCACTGGCAATAAGAAGTTTCAGTGTGTTTCCCCCACCCTCTTCTGCACTTTGCTGGTTGTGGTGATGTGATTGTTACCTACTGGCCTGGCAGCCCATGCCCAGCTGAGAGAGAGGCTTGCAGCCCTCAGAGTGGGGACTAAACCCCCAGCTCACTGATTTCATTAGGAATATACACTAGAAAGGCACTTTTGAATGCGTCACAGGGTTCTCAATTTAGCTTACTCAAGTAATTTACTGCTGCTGGGAGAAAAAAAAAAAAAAAAGCCTTGCTGTGGTGGAGGCAGTGGGAGCTCGGGTCACGGATGTTCAGGAAGATGTGAGCGTCCATCCCTTCCTCTTCCTCCTTTCCCACCCAAGAGCTGCTCTGGTGCATGTGGCAGGACTTGGCTCTGGCAGAGTTTGCTCCTGCAGGCAGCTAGCTGTTCCTGTTCTTCTCCGAGGAGCAGAGCAGCAGGTTATTGTTGGGAGTGCTGCCTGTCTGTGGGCTTCTGGAGCTCCCCCCCAGTCCTGCTGCTGAGGGAGTGATGGCAGATTCATTGGCATCGGTTTACTGCCCAATCCCTGGTGCTCAGTCAAAATGTTAGAGGAACAACATGTTCAGGGTGTGGTGTCCTTACAAACTGATGCATAGCATGCCCATCTTTTTTCTTTTTAAAAAGCATTTAGCTTTCTCTTAGATTGCTTTCTCAGAAACACAGGGTAATGCACACTCCCTATAGGCAGTAAAACAGAGCCTCGTGGCATGTTCTCCACAGGACCCTCATTTCTCAGCAAGCATCTCTGTGCTAAAGCTTTCACCAGCGTTCCCTCCCGGTGAGCTCAAGCTGTGCTTTCACGGATGGTCTGCCTTCCTCAGAGGGCTGCCGTTCGCTCTGTAAATGCAATGCACGAGCATCCCACGGGGCCCCTTTTTCAGCACAGCAGGAGCCACCCGGCTAGGCCTGGGCCTAAAACTGCTGTTTCCTAGATGGCCAAGGGGGAATTGGAGCTCAAAATGGAGTTTTGATTTGTTGTCCACTGGGAATATGTAATAGAATAATAGAATTAATTTGGTTGGAAAAGACCTTAAGATCACCAAGTCTGACCATCTGCCTAACACTACCGAGTCCATCACTAAACCATGCCCCTTAGTGCCACATCCACACATCTCTTAAATGCCTCCAGGGAAAATGACTCCACCGCTTCCCTGGGCAGCCTGTTCCAGTGCCTAACCACCCTTTCCGTGAAGAAATTCTTCCTGATATCTAATCTAAACTTCCCCTAGCATAACTTCAGGCTGTTTCCTCATGTCATAATGTGAAAAGGAAATGTCTGATGTGAAAAGGAGAAAATAAAGAACCTTGAGCACAGGGTTAAAATTCTGAATATACATACTTCAAGTCTAAGTGGACTATATTCCACACCTCTCACTCATGCAAAAATGTCAGAAAGATGGAATTGTGGCTCCTCTCTTGCTACCCATTGTGTTTCTAAAACAGGTCTTTTAAGACTAGTACCTCTGAGGTTTTTCTGTCAACAAAAGAATGCGGTGCCCAATGAACCCAATAGCTTTTTCCTATAAAATGCAAGAGGTGTGGAGCTGCTTGGGGAAAGGAACCTTGTCTGTCTGTAGCATTTAGTGTGATGGGGATCTAGTCTGTGGCAGGGCTGGTAAGCCCTTCTGTGGCTCCAGTAACTAATGACCAACTTCACCTGAATCTGGGAACAGAGCTTCTTAACACATGTAGGAAAGGTAAATGACAAGTGGGAGTCAAAAGAAACTAGTCTTCCTACAGTGCAGAGTCCTTGGGGCAGATATACCTATGTTTTTCACACAGATATACCTGTGTTTTTCAAGGTATGGTGCTGGGGGCTGTGGTATGTGGCCTACAGTGGGCAGGTGAAACATTCATTGTTTTGGGCTGCTGGTTCAGAATGAGGTGAAATACACTTATTTTTTTCTCAGAACAAAATAGGTGGTCTGGGAGAGGGGAAGTGTGTCAGCTGGGTGGTTCACAGGAAGAAACAGCTCATTTAGGAATTACGGTGGCAGAGATAACAGATTCCTTGGGCTTGGATGTGTTCTGGAGGGCATAAATTGAAGTGTATATATATGCTGATTTTGTACGTGCTTACATTTTATTTCATACTTTAAACATCCAAGTCAGAAAGTCCATAATTCTTTAGTTTTAGGTTTGTGGTATGTGCTATCTTTTTTTTTTTTTTTTTTCTCTATAATTTAAAAAGTTTTGTCCACAAGATCTATTGTAGGTGAACTGCTTATTTTTTTCTGGCACTGCAAGCTTGTTATGACCAGGTTAGACAGGTATATTGGAATTTGAGACACTTCTGCAGCACAGTGCCAAACCAAACTCCTCTCTGGTGAATATACCATTTGCAAAATTCTCTAACTGTAATAGTGCTTACAGACTGCTGAGTAAAACAAAAACTAATTTATGGTGATTTTTTTCCCATTCTCACTTGTTAATGTGTTAGAATAAGGTTCCTAATTAAGGCAATGAACCTACCATATGTGTTAGGTTTCCTAAACTTCAGTTTTGCTAATGAGTAAATAGTAGTAAATAAGCTTCTAAATAGGCAGATCAGCTTATTTGAGATGTCTCATTCCTGCAAGGTAAAAATGTGTTGATAACCATTTTATTTTATTGTACTTACTTGCCTAAGATGCACAGAAGTTATTTTAATTTCAAAAGTGGGCTAGACTAAAAATAACTATGCAAGCCTGCAGTTGTAATTTTATCATTACAAGCAAATTGTGCTCACAAGCCTGGGAAAAATGAAAATGGGATATTTGTATTTTTGTATCATCTAAATATTTCATTCCTTTAAAATGATTGCTTTGACAGAAAATAGATGAAAAATCTGTATTGAAATATTCAGCTACAAAATGTCTACTTTTTTTTTTTTTTTTTTTGAGAAGTTTACTTCTGTGTTAGCATCAGTTATAATATAGAAAACAAGCTCTGTACATAAAGCTATTTGAAAGAATTTGTCATTGCTTTTTTGGTCAAGTCTACATTTGACATGCATATGCATCTACATTATATCTTCTTTTGGACCTTCTTTTAAGCAACTACAGTCTCAAATAATGCCTTTATAAGGGACTTGATGCTATTTGTACAGTATTTCCAGTTATTAATTCAATGAAGTGTTTCACTGATTAAGAAAATCCCATCTGTTTATAAAGTCAGTCTCTTAACAAAACTGTAAAAGTGTTGTAAACATCTTTTCAGCTCAGCAACATGGGGAAAATATTCTCTAGGTTATACTATTGTTTTCATAGGCAGATGAAAATTTCAAATTTACACTAATGTTCAAAGAAAATTTAAGATTCTCTAAGTGTAGAAACCAACTGAAGAATAAAAATCCATTTATTCAGCTGAATAAATTATATTCTTATCTGGGGCTATTTCAGTACTTCAGTGCATTGATGGGGAGGGGAGTGTTTCCTAAATCTGGTAATCCATTTACAGATTAATGTATGTATTAATAACAGTTACATCCTGTTTAAAAGTATGAACATACATACAGCTTGAAAGTATTGATTCTGTGACTTAGCCAATTCAAGATGAAAGAGCTACATCATAGCAAGGCAGGTACATTTTCAGAAGGACAACAAATACTTAAGGACAGTTTTGTTAATTTACTGGGCACTAACTTTTGTAATCAGTGGTCTCATTAAGAAGACGGATGATTTGCTCACTGAAGCAGATTCGTGGTCTGAGGCTGTTAAAAGGCTTACAAAAGAAGATTAACGATTTAGAGCCTGGGGTTGTACAGATTACTCACAACTGAAGAATTTCTTGAGGAAACTCCAGACATGAGGCATCAAGGTTATTTTAGGGTGCACCTATCTGTCCAGCTGGAAGCCTGCAAAGCAAGGAGAATGAATGTCAGGACATGCCCAGAGCTGCAGTGGTCATTAGCTTGGCAAAGCAATGTCCTTGCGCTGGTGCAGTCATTGGTTTGGTTGTCAGTACTCGGGGATTGGAAGAAAAATATTCTTTAAAACAAATGATATCTGATAATGTCTGAATGCAGAAGGTGACTGAAATCTGTGCTTTTTTTTTTTTTTTTTTAAGAAAAACTTATCACTGCTTTTGTTTCATCTTCTCTGGCTGGGGTAGATCTATGAGGTGCCTTGAGTGCAGATTTACTGGTTTTGGTTCACTCTTATTATAATGGGGGTTATTTTGTATCTGTAGCAGAACTATGGATTAAACGGACCTAACAGCGATAGTACAGTCAGCGTTTGCGGGAACTTTTCTGTCTTAAAGAGACATGAGATGGTATAGATATCTGAAATTGTTGGAACAGAAGGAATTTAGCTGTTTTCCCTTGCATCTCTTCGGTCCTAGAGCGTTAGCAGAGACAACTGTACCAGGGAAAGATGATCGCAATTTTGACTTTGTAGCCTTCAACTACAATGCCAAGAAGAAATACAGAAATCAATTAGTGAGGTTATCAGTTTATTGCTCTGATTAAGAGTAACTAATTAAGAGATAGGTGCATGCTTGCTGTGGAGGTAACCTGAAGTTCAAGTCTCTAGTCTGAATGAGGAGGAACAGGGACACGGATTTCTGTCACGTTCCAGAGCACGTCCTGTTCCTGAAGGTCAATCTTTCATCTGCTGGAATGAATATGTAGCCCCAGGTGATCACCTGCTCTGGGTAAGCCAACCTCTTTATCTTTTGAGAAGAAAAGACTTCTGCGGGTCCTAGGATTTTTTTCAGGGCGGAACAGGAACAGGCATCTTTTTGAAACAGAAAAAGTTGAACAGAGATAAGAAAACTACTCATATGTAGAACTGGGATTGCTTGGCTGCTAGAAAAAGTTTTGTTTCAGTCTCTTGAAAGACTTTTTTTTTTTTTAATAAAAGTATTTTTAGATTTTCATGTACTATGTGTTTTTAAGAGGATTTACTCTTCCTTTTGTTGAGTCTGCTTAATGTGGCCCACATTTTGGATGATAAGGCCTGATTGCCAGCTGTGCAAAGAGACAGTGAGGTGGTAAGGTCCTTCTTCCTGTAAAAATCCCACAACGGAGGGGATTCACGCTTGTGCTCACATGATGTGTTGTGCGTGTAGGATGGGAGCATGTGCAGGATACTGGGAAACTCACTCTTTTCCTTTGAGTCAGGTTCTGTATTCCCATAATACTTTCTTTCCTCCAGCTGCTTGGCCTAGCGTTTAAAAGAAAAGAAAGCCTAATTTGTGCCTCTTTGATTTATTCTGTAACATTAAAGGACTTTGTATAGAAGGAAATTCCACACGCACATTTTGCCTGCTGGGCTTTCTTTGGTGTGGGGCAATGACTCACTCCTGCATGTGACAATAGCTTAGCTAATGGGGCGGAGGGGGTAAAAAGGGCAAATGGTATCCCACAGGCTAACGGTGAATGCTGGGAGTCCAAAAACTTGTATTTTATTTTTGACCCTATTGGTTATTTAATATGTAACCTTCTCCAGGTCCTGTCCGTTCTCCACCTTTGTTTACCCAGATATAAAATGGGGTCCTGAACAGCAGGACCTTGAAGGGGTGCTATAAAACCTGTGGTAGTTAGTGTTGATGGATTGCTTTGAGATCCTTGAGATACGGTTTGGGCATCCCAGAAAGCTGGAGGTGGGCTGGACTTTGAGCTGCTGAGGGCCAGGGATAATATATCTTACAAACCTGAGCAGGACTGCAGTCACTGCACAGCCTGGGGTTCCACTGCTCTCGTCACCTTGTTCCCAGCCCTGTCTGGTGCTTCTTTGTGAACAGACATAGGGAGTAATCCTGCTGAAAAAATAAAATATATGTACCTCTCTGGTGGGGTTGTTTTTCAATTGGATCAATTTCCTACATGGAACGGGGATTTGGGTATGGTGTGGGAGTGAGATGCCATGACAAAGATGACCCTCACTGGCAAAAGCTGCCCTGCTGCTGATGGCAGCCTCTTCATGATGCAGAGCTTGAATACGTTCATACTGTTTGGGGTTAGGCCCTCTGGTTATCCACCCTGGAACTTTTCCTTTTTGTGAACTGTTTTGAAGTTTTGTCCATCTGCATAATTCCCAAATCTTTTTCCAGCCCAAAGCATTGTAGTGGCTGGCCGTATTAGCTCTTATCCTTTTCTTTATTTTGTTCCCAAGACTCATTATTAATCATTTGTGTAGAAACAAATTGCATGAACCACTTACCTGCTTATACTTCTAGACTGTCCATAGGCTTACATAAAATTAATCTGTCATTTCTTTTCATCTAGAAAAGTAGAGACTATAAATTTATGAATTCAAAGCACTCACTGTAATGTTTTCCACATCTAAATTTACTCTTCTGTCTCTTTGTTTTTATGACCAATGCATCTGATGACATTCTGAATGTTCTTTTCTCCATTTTTCTGACTCATGACATAGATAATTCCCAGTTATGCTGATAATACAGTGGGTGTATCCTGCCATCTACTTCTGTACAATTACTTCTACTCTTGTCCTGGGAACTCTGAATAGGAAAAGTGCCTGGATTTCTCAGTCACATTAAGGGGGTTTGTTATCTAAATTCAGGAAGACTACAAACAAAAAGTTGCTACTGCTGCGTATACTTACCATGCAAATTTAAGTCAGAAATTCCAAGCAGCTTTTGAAGTTCAGGAGCAGTAGTTTTTTTTTTTTTTTTTTTTTTTTTTTTTTTTTTTCCTTCACCTTTCAGTAATGCAGAGCTTTTGAGTCACTAACTGCTTTACTATCTTTTCTCTTGGAGTTGAAACCAATCAGGGACTTCTGGCTTTGGCTCACTGGCTCCCAGTGTGGACCTGGCTGAGATGAAACAGTGAAGGTAACTGGAAAACTGTTGCGAAGCCAGAAGTTGATGGCTGTTCACCACATCATCCTCTCTGGAGAGTGTCTGAGATTTGGTAGTCTGTCCAGAGAACAGTCATTTAAAAGGATTAAAGACTTCTAGTCTCTCTCTCTCTCTCTTTTTTTTTTAATTTTTATTTTATATATATATATATATATAAATAAAAATATTTATTTTTTCCTCCCTCTTATTGTCACGTATATATTCAAGAATAACCTTCAGCTTCACTGAAGTGGAGATTTGGGCCAGTAATGCAGAAGACATGTGGCTAGTTTCATTAAACAGGTGAACATGTTTCCTGCAGACTGACAATGTTTGCACATGTCAGTCTGCTCCTGTTTTGAGCAGAAATTGTACCAGAGCATGTCCTGCAGTAAGAGCTGCCCTCTCAGAAGTTAGTGTGGTTCCAGTGGCAGGATGCCCCAGCCTAGGTGAGGTCTCCTTCGATTGCAGGTACTGCTGTGTTGGCACCACTACCTTTCCCAGCTACCAGTGCAACCTATCTTTCTGCAGATGTCTGACAGCCTGTGTCATGACCTCACTGGAATAAACGCCATCAGCATTTGTTCCTGCAGGCAAGATCACCTGGAGCATGCTGGCGTGAAGTCTCAGCCTTTCCCTTTCATTCAGCTGCCTCCCCTTTACCAGAGTCAGCCTATTTGCATCAAGGGCTTTTTGGAAAAAGGGCAGCTTAAAACTGTGTAATTGCCTCTGTTGCTGAAGCCTCCTCCCTCCTCCAGAGCAAGAAAAGAAAGACAACTTGACCTTGCATTTTTTACATACATTTTTTTTTTTCTCCAGGATTGATTTATTTGAATCACGATACAACCCTAAAATCTGCAAATCTTATCCGTTTGCTATAGCTTTTCTGTCACTCACTGTGCCTGTCTGCATTCTAAAACTTAATTCAACTCCTGCTGATGTTAATAGGTGTTTTTCAGGGAGAGCAGGCTGTAGCCCTTGGGGTCTAACACTTCTGTCACATTGTAGCCTTGGAAGGTGGTGGCATTTTGCAATATGTACTTGACACAGTCACCTGTGGAGAATGCTGATTTGGTAGCAGTTAATACACCACTTGCATTCATTTTTCTTGGTTGTATGTGGCAGCTCAAAGAGCAAAGGAATGAAAACCCAGGTGATTAGTGGTATTTTTGCTGACTGTCCTCCTCTAAATCAAAGCTGGTATTCCCCTCTCCTTCCTTGATTAGTGTTCCTACTGCTGTGTGCAGCACCTTCTGTATTCTAATTCACAGCATGTAAAAATGAGGTCTCAAGTGCATATGCATGGATTTCATCTTAACTACCCAGCGAAAAGTTTAAATTAGATGTTTCATCTAGAAACATGAAATAGGGTTTGAAATTAGCAATGACCTTGCAGCCTTCCTTGAGTTTACTTTCTGATACCACGTGGCAAGCAGTTCTCAGCTTTTTAGCTGCTCAGTGGAAGGTTCACATCAGCATAGGGAATACTCGAATGTGTGGGAGCGACAGCCAGTGCTGGTTGAAGGAAAAAGTACTTTAGCCTCATTTGGTGACTTGGAAAATAATAGAATGACCTAATACAGGAAGATCATGAATAGCATCAGGTATTTCCTTTAAAGGCTTGCTGGAGAGCAAGCCTTAGATGGATTTCCAAGCTCCCTACTGAGGTAAGCTCTGAACAGGTGATGACAGTGATTTATACAGTTTTGTTTGGTCAAGGAAGAGGCATAGAGCCCAAACTTCTTTGTTGGCTGTGCATCAGCTCTGCCCCCTACACATCTGGCTGACTCTGCTGTCTCACTTGGAGCATCAGATGGAGAGCACCAGCCCTTCATTCTTCACCATTTTCTCTGGGAGGTGATGGGAGCAGTCCTGGGCATGCTCTGTCAGGAGCAGAAGTTCTGTTTTGTCAAGTGCTGGGAAGAACCAAGGAGAATCTGCTCTTTTGTTAGGGTAGGGAACTAGCACTGAATGTGAATGTGCATAACCTTCTTGGTTTGGCTGAAATATTACAGCGAAATTGTTTAGAGGTGCTAATTCACTTCAGACTTTTTTAGCAAACACTTTTGTTATGGAAAATAAGGGATTGTTCACCACAGGAATCTTAAAAATATATGTGTACAAAACTACAATTGTTATATCAATTAAGTGTTTGTAAAATATGTTGTTCAGCCATATTTAGCAGGCTAATGGGGAGAACCAATGTGATCAGTGTCAGGGAAGACCCTAATAAGAGTTGGCTGGAGTTAAGGGGCCAGAGTTTCAATTTGCACATGCAAAGCATTGCTGTTTAGGTTTCAAGATAAAAAGCAGCCATGTTCAGGCCTGGGTTTCCTTGTGTGGATGGCACGTGGCTGGAAAGTATACTGACACTCTGGTTTTGTCTCCCCATCTGTGCAATTTGAATCTTTTCAGTGGAATCAACAGATTGATTCAGTCTGTCTAAATAATCAGTCTGTACACAGTACCTTTAGTGATGTAATCATTGTGCTATATTGATTTTTTTTGGCTCCCTAGATTCAAAGAACTTGTGTAAAATAAGTAAGTAGCTTCTAAACAAAACTCTTTGCAGTAAGTTCTTTACTTCCATTCCCCACAGAGCCAGAAGTCAAGCAAGCCCGGGTGGAGGGTCATGAACATCCTGCTTGTTTTATCACTGGCATCCGAAGATTTTCCATAGGTGTTTGAGCAGTGCCTGATGCAGTCCCTACTGCATCTGGGACCTTTTCTAGGATTTCATTAAGGTCATGGCAGTCTTCCTCCACCAAGGAACTTACAGTGCTCATGGTCCCCGGTTCTCTCTTCTCTAGAGATGTGTGCCAATGTTTGCACATGCTGTCCATATTTATTCATTAAATAGACTGCAGACCTTGCCAAAAGCAAAGCTGATTGCCTACAAGGAGTACTTATGGAAACTTTTTTATCACGCTGTAGAAATAAGCAGTCATTTCCACATAGTCTCAGTTTAACACAAAGAAACTGCTTTCTCCTTGTGATCTTCCTGTTGTGACACCCCTCTCTTCTTTATCTCTTCAAATCGTATCATTTTTTTCCTTTAGGAGTTTATGAAAAGTTTCAGTCTCCTTTCCAGTTCTTCACAGCAAACCTGAATCTCAGGCATTGCGTTTGAGACCTGCACAGACTTTTGTGCCCCTACCTCAGGGATGCCAGGGCTGTGAATGTCACCTTTCCCTGCTCTTTCCATCCAGTGCCTGCTGCTGGAAGAAGAGATACATGCAGGCTGTCTGTTCACTGGGCTTCCATGCAGATAACCCTTTACAGTACACGGGACCATAGCTGGTTCCCTGAGGAGGAAGGGCTGGTGTTGGAGCCTGGCCACCAGGCTAGGACCTTAATCAGGTACTTCCTTACAGGTGGCTTTTACTTTATTTTATTTTATTTTATTTTATTTTATTTATTTTATTTATTTTATTTTATTTTTTTTCAGTGGAACAGCCATAGCCTTAATTGCAGGAGGCTCTAAATGTTGACTGCTTTTATTCAGTTTTGGACATTTCCTTTCAGTAACCTATGCTGGCACTGGAGGAACACATTCCAGTCTTACAGCAGACAGGAGGGCACCTGTGCTAGTTCCATAGCCATTCATAAAACAGAATTGCTCTGTTCTTGCAGAGCTGTGGGTGGCTGTGTGCTCCCAATAACTCCTCTGCTCCCAGTAACTCCTCTGTTCTCACTCTCGCACGCTTGGTTGTTACAGATGCTCTTATGTATTTGTACAGATATTACTTTCTCTTCCATGTTACAAAAGTTAGTTTTCTACTGTTCAGGGAAAAAGGATCTAATTCTACTTCACCATTTTCCCTGACAGCAGCTGTGAACTCCAGCTAATATTTACTCGTTAATCAATTGACACATACTGTTTTCATTGCGGTGACTTGAAAATAGTAAATATTTGTATTAAACAAAAGCTATACAGTAAATCATGCATATGCCTTGTTCTAAAATGTTATTAGTTTTTAATTTGTGTGATGTTCAATATGTAGTAAGGATCCCAGAAGAATGGAAATAAAAATAACAATAATAAAAAAGCAATTTAGTCATTAATTATTGTAGAAAATAAGATCTTACCTGCAGTAAGGAGAAATGAAGTTTTGGCTTTTCAGCAGAAATACCAACAAGCTGTAAAAGTTGGCTGACCATTATAATGTGAAAATTAGCTATAATCTC
Source organism: Heteronetta atricapilla (assembly GCA_011075105.1). Lineage (NCBI taxonomy): Eukaryota > Metazoa > Chordata > Aves > Anseriformes > Anatidae > Heteronetta > Heteronetta atricapilla. The sequence goes on along the minus strand of CM021732.1, from coordinate 33,736,293 downwards.
ACAGGCATTTGCATTTTTCCTTGTAATTCATTAAAGTTGCGGTTTCCTGTATTCCAATTCTCTTGTGCATGGAAAAGATCTGTGTCATATAGTTGGTGCCCAGCCTCCTTGAAAACGATCCTATTGATTAAGAACCTAATAATACTTCCCATTGTGGCTAGGTTTCATATTGGCAATTTTGCCAATGCAGCACAATTCGTAGTATCAAAATGCCCGTATCACTTTTGCTTTTGTAGCAAATAATTTGTTCCAATCCTTTTTTTTTCTTTTCTTTTTTTTCCTTCTGATTTTCCATGCACGTTAAGTGCTTGCTATAGCAAAATTTCTCTTTGCTACCTTAGACAATATATTTAATGAACTTTATCTGTATTGCATTGTTAAGGGCAAGGAGCTAACTCTAAATAGACTGAGGCTTTTATGAAAATGAAAGCCACGAAGAGTTGCTTCATCATGGGAAATTGCTGCCAAATATCATGTGAGCTCTTGCTTTCCTGGCACACACAAAGTAGAGAAATATTTTCATTTATAGACCCTATCATCTTGACATTCAGCATCTTGACTTCTATTGCTTTACCACTTTTTAGTATATGAATGTTTTCCATCAAAATGGATTATTATGAATACACTTATATTTAAATAACAAATGAGATAATATAAAGATACAGATAATTAGAGGCTTAGATAATGCTGTATAGAAACATTTTAATCAGATAAAAGAAAAAAACTGCATTTTACTTTTAGCATAGTCTGTTTTTAATAAACCAAAGCTTAAAATCTGATGAATTGGCAATGATTTTGTGATATGATATTCAGAAAGAATGCATCCTGAATACCAAATTAATGAAAGTTACTGTGGACTATCATTGCTGTTTTTCATTTTGACCTTGAAAACTGGGTTTGCTTCATTGCTAACCTTGAACACAAGCAATTGGAAAAACAGTGCTGAAGGTTAGCAATACTTTTGCTACAGTTATCATGGGGGAACAATTTATGGTGCTGGAATTGTCTTCCAGCATAATTAAGGGGAATTGTCTTCAAGGTCTCCTAACAGCCTGAAAGTTCTGGTGATGACAGCACTTTCAATTATCATTATCCTAAAAATGTCCTTTTGTTCCAGTGAAGCCTCACGTAGCTAAAAGGAAAGGTGAATAAAGGCTGGCATTAAGTAATGTCATGAGGATGGAGACTCCTGAGAAGCTGCTTATCAAACCCTTTTGTTACTGTACAAACATATCCACATTCAACACCAATGTATGACCTCACAAAATATTCTTTGGTACAGCATTGTCATGGTAGGGCAAGTGAGTAGATATGTGTAAAGGTTATAGCTCATATGCCAAATAACTGCCCAGAAGGCTAAGGTCTTGCACTGCCCCAGTGCAAACTCTGAGTGTAGATGAAGAAATGGTCTTTGCAGAGGGATACTTTCCTCTGGGATGGATAGAGGTATAAGACAGAGGGAAAAAAAAAGTCCTAGTAGATCTTCACAAACATGAGACTGTGATTACTTGCATGTGATCATTTGCATTTCAAGGGAGCAGAGGAACCTGTAAACCACTTCTGTTTCAAATCGTCTGAAATTAAGGTTCATTTTATTAAGAATCTTACATAAGCCTAATGTTTTAGATACATAATATTTTACAAACTTTGTCATTTATTTTTTTGTTCTTGAATTATTGTGGTCTCTGTCTTTATGACTGCAATCTCCTAATCCTCCTATGGCTATGTTAAAATTCAAGGCATCCATAAGGCACAAGTCCTTCTGACCTAGTGCTGTAGTTATGATGATGCATAAAATAAATCATTGCAACTACTGAGGCAGTCTCAAGCACTTAGTAAGTCAGGCAATTGCTTCTTGAAACATGACTGAAGTGAAGAAAGGATCATTAGTTATTTCCCTGGAGTACTTGGATATTGTAACCCTCTCCACAGGGTTCTATTAGAGAGTTAAGACCTGGTCATTTGTTCACACATCTCATTTTATCTTTCCGTTACTCAAATCCTCTCTGACAGCTGATGAATTCCAGAGCATGTCTTTTCTTCACCCGTGGCATCTCCTTACCTGTCAAAGTTCAGGTCAAACGGCAAATGGCCAGCTGGATGGGAAGGAAGAGCCCAGCAATGGCAAAGAAAACAGATTTAAGAAGTTATTGCTGGAATGACTTAGGAGATAGGATGACTTTCTGAGATGTACAACTATAAAAATAATTTCCTGAGTAAGGAGGAAGACGTTAGGTGAGATCTTAAGTTTATTCACATAAAAGAGTGTAAATGGTATAAACTATATAACTTTTATAACACTGTGGAGGTCAGGAAGGATTCTAAGCTAGTAATGGGGAGAGGTCAGGGTCAGAGAGACATGAAAGCTTCAGTATTTCTTGGGTGCCATCATAGGTGTTGGCAGTGCCTGGGGACCTTGTGCTATGCTGTATGGTGGCAATGGGATGTGCTGTGAGGAGGAGAATGGGATCAGGAGAAGATATTTGTCAGTGGACATTTGCAGAAGCTAGCAAGTGACATCGTAGCTCTCTGTCTGTTCTTACAGGTGACACCACTTAAGGTTGCTCATAAGATCAAGAAGAGGGAGATATTTTGAGGGAGGAGAAAGGAAGGAGAAAAAGGAGGAAAAATCCAAGGGAGATTGCTCAGGAATCTTGTGGATTAAAAGGATGCAGAGGGAGCCTTGCTGGGGCATGATAGTGGTTGGAGAAACCACAGTCAGAGCCCAGAAACTGATGGATATTTAGGTACTTTGTGTATGTGACTGGCAGTAGAGGAATATGCTTTGAGGGGATTGTTCTGGAGAGAGTTATCTTTATAAAAGGGTTGAGAGGAGGGGAGGCCCCCTCAGGGAGAGACTGTTTGATAGCTGCTGATAATATCAGAGCCTGGAAAAGCATGCAGCAGCGTGGTTCAGGACTGATTCAAGGGTAGATCAGATGTCCTTGTTTTGGGGGTGGCAACATCCACCAGAAGGGTGGGGCAGATGGCTGGAGGCACTAACAGCTTCAGCTGCCCAAGTGGGATGTGTTGATGCTTGTCTGTGAACTCTTCGCTCCATCAGGAAGACTTTTTTTTCTAGTACTATTGTGAATGGTCTCCTGGTGCCAAGGGCCAAAGTGACATTGAGAGGTACACTCCATCATTTTTCAAGCTTTCACACTTTTGACTGAGGTGCATCCTAGCAAAATATTCATTTTTTTTTTTTTTTCCCCAGTATTCCTTTCCATTCTAATGACTGATCCAGTTATCCCATGCAAAAATAACATTTTGAATTACTTGTACCAACTTTTTGCAGGAGGGACAGTGCAATCCATACCCTGGGGTTTCCATGCATGTTCCTCAACAAAGGAACATTGTGAGGACACATGGGCAGTCCTATGAGTGTTTACTCAAGATGCCTTGCATCTCATTGCAGATACCATGTGATTTACCAGTTGCCATGGTAACTATGCATTTTTCCATTCCATAACTTGAGTAAATGTTGAGATTGCCTTCAGTATAACTAACTTACATTCCTCCTACAGTTGAACACAATTGTATTATCTAAAGAAAGCAGGGAGAAGACTCCCAACATTCATACTGAAACACATTTTTAGAGCATATAGTTAGTTAAGAAGCAGAAATGTTATTCTGTCTGGAACAAAATAAAAATAACTTAATATTTGATTATTTAAAATTGTAAAACAGAAGAAATATAAAATATTACCTCAGTGGGATGACTAGTATTGTTCTATATTTTTCTGTGATTGTTATTTTTTGTGATGTTTTATATTTTTAAATACTTTAAAATTTAATTAATTTTATCATTTTAAAGTATTATTCTTTACATAGGCATACAAGAAAGCATTTTTTCTCCTTTTCTTTGTTGTAAACTTGCAACAACATTTCTTGCTTGTGTGTTGTAGCCTTCACTTTTGAGTGAATTATTGCTCACAACAGCTGGTTAATTGTTAACCTGCTCTTACTCTCCCTCTCCTCCCAGTTCTTTTATTTTATACTTTTTGCTAAATGACATCAAATCTTTTAGCAAAGGAAAAGAAAATAAATACCAAAACCTTTATTTTGCTCTTGTTCATGTATGTAACTTTTTTTTTTTTTTTAATCTTATATAGAAGCAGCATGATTTCTCTCATTTCTGTAGTTGACTGTGTTGAAGTCAGTGAGCATTTTATTCCATGTAATAGATGCAGAATCCAATCTTCTGTTATTAGGTGGAAGGACTGAGCTTTATTTTTCCTTCTACCCCATTTTTCCTTTCTTTTTGACAGCCTCCTTGTGTGCTCTACACATTGCTGTCTACATAGGATACATTATCAATTCTGCAAGTGATTAGAGGCTTATCTGTTTTTGAATGATTTAGATGCATGAATTAATTAAGCAAGAAAAGACCTATTACAAAGCATTAGTAAAAAGAGTGGCTATTCCAGGCTATTTTGGGGGAGTTGAAACCATCATCCAAACCCAAGAAAATTATATTCATGGTGATTTGTCCTTTTTTTTGAAATCATAGCATTATATCCAGCTTAGTTGGAAAAAAAACCACCAAAATACAGGATATAAAATCTAGTTTGTGACTTTTACTGTTTGGCTGGAAGTTAAATAAATTGCTTTTATTTTCAGCGTTAGCTTTTAATTATTATTATTTTTAACTGCCTTACTCAGTTACTCAGTGCTTTTTCACACGCTCTGTTAGATGGTCCTGTTAAATGTCAGTGCATATGAGAGATTTTGGTTTTGAAGTTGATGCAAATGAGCTTAAGCTTTATTTAGTGTTCTCATTTTTAGATTTATTTATTTTTATTATTTTTTATTTTTGCAAGGCCTGAACCAGGTCCTTTGCTGACTATTTGACTGTGAGAAATCAGCTGCTTCCTTGTATGAGCATAGGGGCTTCAGAGAAGGGTATGTGCCTTACAGTGATAAACTTAATGAATGTAACCTCGTGTAGTAGGCAGGCGGTAATCTTCCACGTTTGGATTGCTGCTTTAATGTGGATAGAATATATATTTATTTTTAATTTTAAAAATCACTTCTTTTAATATTATTATTATTAGAATAATGGCACTGTCAGTATTGAGATGTGCTATGGACATAAGGTAAGAGAGAAAGTTTTCTCTGGTAGACAGTGACAGGATGTCAGGCTTTTAAAACAATATTTTAATCTGCACCAAGTATAAATTGGAGTGAAAGGCAAAGAAAGAGATTAACAATCTTGTCTGTTTGACTTAGAAGCTGTAGGTGCCCAACACTGGTAATTAGAGCACCGTAAAGCTGACAGCATCATATATTTACTGCTATATCTCCTCCATTCCTTCAGGAGACCTTATTTATTGCTACGTCCATTATAAAGGTTGTAAAGCCCTTGCACATGTGTCCTTACCAAGGTGAATATTAGTCTACAGTAATAAATACAATCAACTAATATTAGTTATCTTCTGCAGTTTTCATGGCTGTGTGAAAGCTGCATGTGGAGTGCATTAGGAGCTAAGTTCCACCTCTTCTGGATGTTAATCAGTTTGTTATCTAGTTCCTCTTATATCCCAGGAGTTGGTAGAATTTCACCCTTCTGATGTCAATATTATTCTCAAGTAGAGCTTTTGTATATCATTTGTCTTTGTTTTTTTCTTTCCCTAAGGCACATGATAATAGCAGTGCATAGTATGAATCTTGGGGTATCTGGGTAAATTTTGCAGTTCTTCCATCTTCCTAGCCAAGCAGTACTTCAGTCAATATGTTATTTTCCTTATACATTTCACTGCAGCTCTAAGGCTTAAGCCTCTGTTGCTACAGCACTGGAAGACACTCGTGTCAGCAGCTGGTGGGCTGAACTTTTGCTTCATCTCTAAATGCAAGGGAGACGTTTGCATCTGGTGCTAGGACTTTTGTCCTGTAGGAAGCCTTACATTCTCTGGGGGGAAAAAAAAATCTGATTCAGGTGAAAATAATACAGTTGTAAAATTAGAGGAGAAATAGAGATTTAATTCTCCTGCCATGTACTCTGGAAGCCTTAGGACCAGGTCATGCAGGCTCCAGCTCCAGGAGTAGTGAGGGGCTGGGGAACCCAAAGTCCAGCCTGCCTGGGGCATGTGGCACGTGTGCTGGGAGCCTGGCAGCCTGGTTTCACTTCAAACTGACATGTCCTGGCAGAGTTTTAGTTCTTGGGAATCCACATTTTTTCAATTAGAAAAAAAAAAAAAAAGTTGTGCTGGAAAATGTCCAGCCAGCTCCACACAACCATGTTCATTGCATGGCAACTGGAAGAGGTAGTTGGCACCTGCCCCTTTTGTTCTCAAGTCACATTAATTTGTCCTGCTATATTGCAAGGTGTTTGTTGTTGTTGTTGTCATTTGTTTGTTTGTTTGTTTACAAATACACGTGCTCTCAGCCTCCAGCCTGAAATTCTTCCATATCCTGGTGTTTTTGAAATAAGTGCTGCCCTGCTGTCTGTGAGAGAATGATAACAATATAAATACTGTCTAATGCCTTTTTTTCTTTCTCTAGGTCCCCCCTCCTCCTTCTATCCCCCATTTTTTTCCCCTCAGCTTTTGTATGGTTACAGACGGAAGGTCTCCTAGGTTGTCCTTGCAGAGGTGGCAGCACTCTGTCAGGCTGTCAAACTTATCTCCTAATAGCTATGAAGTGTGTGCTCAAATAAAGGGAAAACCAAAATGCGTAGCCTTCAGTTGTCTCAAAAACACATTTTTCATTACCCAACAAAGAGGTGTGGAGGGTTAAGGCTATGGTATCATTACTTTGGTGGTTGTGACACCACCAATGCTTTCTTTCATGTTATTTTAGTAAAGTATGCTCTTTTTCCTGCCTTAGAGGTATTGCCTCCTTGTGTTGAACACCAATACATAAATATGTTTTAGCCTCAAATGGCAATAGTCTGAGGTAACAGGGGCCAGACAGGGGCTGCGGAGAACTCAGCTTGGACTTGTCGCTAACCTGCTGGGGAAGGTACCTTTTCTATTGTTCCTTTTGTCTTTCCTGAACTGTACAGATTTTTATGTTTTTTTTTTTTTTTTTTTTTTTTAGTGGCCTACACGATGAAGCCCCAATATTGCTTGCAGTGGGACCACTGATTGAGCTTGGGGACTTTAGCGACTGAGGCTTTTTTGCCCCAGGACCTTCCTGCTCACATAAGGACTTTCATTTAGCATTGCCCTATCCCCGTGAGCGATTTCTTTCTTCTCAGTGATAGGAAAAGCAGAAATTATCCTACTCTCAGCAGTTTTGGGATTACAGGCAAAAATTGAGTTCCTTGATGTATGACTGTGTAGGGATATTAATCTTTTCCCTGATGCCTGTTGTCTGTCATCTCTGTTTTACCAGCAATATCCTTTTGACCCCTCTACAAGGGTAACTTGTTATTAATGTTGTCTTTGCAGCAGATGCTCAGTATGCAGATGACAGCTCCAACAATTTTTGTTACAGGGCTTATTCGGGGTGTTATTGAATGTGATACTCAAAATTAGTTTCAGCAACAAAGGATATATATATACATATATATTTGTTAAGATGTGGCTCATGCTTGTTTCCCCATCACTTGCAAAGTGGAGAAATTCAGAGCAGGTTTTGTTCAGCAGAGTATGGGCTCTTTGTTGTGCATTGCTGAGACAGATAGCTCAGCATGAGGCCACCAGGAAGTTTTGATATGATCCCTTTGCTGGGGAGATGGTGTTTGAATCATTTCTAGTGTCTTGTAGTTTTACAGACTGGTCAGAAGTTGCCGAGAGCTAAAATGAAATCCCTGTGTAAGCCATTTAAATTTTTTATTAGTGGATTTCTGTTTCTCCCAGTATGCTACAGATTAGCACATGGCTTCAAAAGCAGATTTAACACCTGCACAGAGAAACAAAAATATTAGAGTACAAAGAAGAATGGGAGAAAAGTTCATGAGATGACAAAAATAATAAAATGCAATGTGAGCATTCCATGAGCTATACTTTAGAGTGAAATAAAATAACATAACCTTTTGTGCATTATTGTTTTTTATTTGTAAGAATGGTTATATGAAAAGCTGCTTTTGATGTTCCTACAGTCCTATGAGGCAGTTTTTCCGCTGAAATTTGGAAAAAGTGATGGTCATGCTACTGACTATAAAATAGGCAGTCCCATTTAAAATGTTTCCTGCTGTGATATTTTAAGTAGAGGTGGAATAGTAGCTATGTTTTCTGTCTTTCTAGAATAAAGAAGGACTGCAGAGAAAATATTTACCGGTCTCCTCCACATATAGCTCAGTCAAGATGTGCTGGTGACTTTGAAATGCTTTTCCCCTGCCGCAGCTGAAAGTGAATCAGGCCTATTAATGGGGATATTGGTCTCTTGAAACTCAGTGACATACTGCAACACATTCTGAGATGTATTATCCACAGAGATCAGAGATACTGTAGTCCTTCTCCACTTTAATTGTGATGTGTTCATTTCCATTTTCCTGTCAAACAAGGAGGGATATCCTGTAAAGAATAGGGCCATTTTTGTACATCTATTTGTACTTTGGTGACTTTAAATCTAAATCTACACTCTCCACAATAACAGATTCAAGGGAAAAAACATTGCAAAGTGTAAGCAGGCAGTCACACTTGGTCTTTGATAGATGCTGTCTGAAAGAGTGTCTCTTATAGGAGAAGCTGTTAATAGGATGACTTTTTTTTTCTACTTCTATGTAGGTAAGGTAAATATGTTTGTATCTTATAGCTAGGACTAATTTCATTGAGTACTACTGGCATTTGCAAATGCCTCACATTGTGAAAATCCATTTTCAGTTGTGTATAAGATTGTCAAGCCTTATCTGCTTGTTCTGAAAGGTGTCTGCCTCAGATTTTAATGAAAAATGTAGCCAACATGGTTCAGCGGCTGCTAAGAGTGAAGTTAGATGTAAATAGCATTTTGCTGTGCTTAAACAAAAAAAAAAAAAAGGCTGAAGTTTCTCTGAAAAGCTCTTATGCCCTTGTACTTCTGAAGTGGGATTTGAAATCCCTTTGGGGAATAGTCTTTGGTGTTTATTTGTGGTGGTGGTGGTGATGGTTTTTTGCCATCTTCATGGAGGCCTAAAACCACAGTTTGTACAGGCATTTTGTCTGAGCTTTAACTCAGGACGACTCCTTACCAAATGTTGAACAAGGCAGAGCTGGACTGTGGAACAGGGCAGAGTTGTTTTGTTTGTTTGTTTGTTTCAAAGAAGCTAAATTAAAGAATAACGACTAGTGTTTCTTTGTTTTTGGACATGACTTTTTTTTCTTGACTGTGTTCTTGTTAACTACTTTTTTGAATGGGTAATATGTGCCAGGGACTGATTACAACAACTAAGCAAAAATCTACCTCTCCATGAAAAGTATCAGTCTGCTGACATGAGGATCTTGTTATTTGATGGCTTTTGTCCTGCTTTTTCACCTACTTGAGCAGCTTCCCTGCGCTTCAGTGGAACCTTCTTTACCCTTGTGTTTCCAAGCCTCTTCCAGCCTCCGCCCTTGCATTTCACATGTCTCACACAGAAATATTTACATGTGGGCATGGGACATGTGTGCAGGGAATCTCCATGGGTTCGCTGAGGGGGACTCCTCTCCAGAACACAAACAGCCCCAGGAATCATTTGTGTTAGGCTTTTCCTGTGTCTCTCAAGGGCATGCCCAGGCACCAGCATCAAAAGAAAAGAGGCAGAAGTGATCAGCATTATCTGATTGTGTTGAGTCAGTTTTACCAAACTGTGCTATGAAAACAAAATGTTCCTGCCCTCCTAGAAGAGGCAGTATCTCTGTTATTTAATGTGATTTTGAAGCAGGTAGTCTGTGTAAAGTTTGCTTTGTTGCTTATTGCTCAAAGATTCTTCTCTGTGCTTTTGCTCCATTGTGTGGCAGCAGGAAAATCTGTAAACAGGCTGGATTTTTGGTGTTCCATTAATTTTATGGATACCTTTATTCAATTTCTCTCTTAACTTCTTACTTTACCCACTGAAATCAACAATGTGAGAGAAGCTCTGGACCTGGGGTATGGCTGGGTATCTCTGGATCAGGTCCTGTTATTAAAAAAGCAGGTGTAGAGATACTGAAGAAGTTATGTCATTGGGAAGTGCATATTTTGCCTTGCTAGCTAGTGGTGCTTTATTAATGGCTAAAACTAATAAAATATTTGCACAGATGTCTTGTCCTGTGAAGGAGTTATGTGAAAATGAAATTTCTGCTCAAAGGAGCTGGCTTCTGAACAGCCCGTGTCCATTGCAGAGCACTGTTCTTTTTAAGGAGTGGGCTGCCAAGAGCTGTTAGGACGTACAGTAGCTTTTCAACTCTATTTCTAGCAGTGGATGTTTCTAGTAGCTAGAGGGAAGGCAGCACATTCTGTGTGTTGGTTCCTGTTTCAATTAATTACAAGTCCAAACTAAGGAATTTAAGAGACACAGAAATGTCCTTGACTGATATCCAAGTTATTGGCTGCTTTGGCCACAGATCAGGTTCTTCCATGCCAACTGCAGAAAACGCAGAAGTCAAGCGTCTTCCCTGATGAAGCTGGCATGCCAAGGTTATTTGCAACGCTGTCATAGGTACCTCTACTTCTGCTTCAGTGGTAATTCAGAGGGTCATATTGTTACCCATGCAAAGCGTAACCTGCACAAGTTAAGGCCTGCTAAGCAAGGAGTCCCAGTGTTTCATTCCAGTAAGCGTATAAATATTTATACTACCCCAGGCTTCCTTTCATGCTGAAAAAAAAAAGGTAGTGCTTGTCTGCTGTTAAAATATATTACTGGGGAGATAAATGGCCTATCTCCATAGGAGAAAGATAGATGAGAGCACTGGAAACTTGACCGTAATAGTGGTCCAAAGATCTGCCAAGTCCAGAGGGCCTTCCTGCTTGCTCAAAGTGCCTGCCAGTAAGTAGCGTAGAGGTTGATAGTGCTGTGTTTAGCTATCAAGAGGTGAGGTGATTAATTAAAAGCTGTAATAAATGTGAAATAAACATTCCTAGCATGTGCGTAGTGTAGGAGCAAATGGTGCTTATGAAGAGAAAACTGAGACATGGGAGAGTCTGGGCAAGTGACTTGCTCAAGGCCATGTATGGAGGGAGACAATGATTAACCTCTGCAACACCTCTGTGTTCTTCACCCTACTGACGTGCCTCTGCAAACCCTCAAATGCAAACATACAAATCCAAAGTAAAGTAAATGCCAAGTAGGCAGCATCAGGAGGCTTTGAGCTGAGGTGCCAGTGTCACCCACCTGAGCCTGAGCTGTGATTCTGCCACTGATCTACAGCAGTGCCCTGGGGTGGCCTCTCATCTTCCCACCCATTAAGGGGGAGAGATGGCAACCCTGAGCTCCTATGCTCCTCCGAGGCTGGTGCAGATTGCTTAAGGTTGTGTAATGGCGTGGAAAAGTGCTGGCAGGTTTCATTGTTAATTGACAGTATGATGAAAATGTCACTTGAGTCAGCATGCTGACTTTTAGGGACTCAGCTAGGGTGCTGTCTTGCTCTTCGATACATGCTGCTGTTACCTGGGGGCCCCTGGGGCATCCTTGTCCTCATCTGCCACTGGCTGTAGATGGAGCACGCTGAGAGCAGCCTGGTTGTATTCCAGCAAGAATTAATTATTTCACAAATCATTGAGGATTCCAATAAATGAAGCGTGTCTTTATGTCATTTCAGAATAATATCGGTAGTGAAATCAGAACTTGTAAAACTGGGAGAATACATAGCACTTGTCTTTGTGCTTTGCTTTGTTCAGGTTAATTGTTGTCGCTTGCAGTATGATTAAAGGGCCTGGCTGAACACAAAATTATGTCATGCATAAGTAGGGTTTTAATGAAGTAATAATTCTTCCCTTATAGTGAAATTATTTATAACAGATGATAGCCAAATAAAGAAATACCATATCCCTCCCCTTTTATGGAAATAATTATTATAGGTAATGAAATTCCAAATCGAACCTGACTGCCCTTAGTTTTGCATACTTTTTGTTGTCCTTCCTGATAAAAGGGGTTGTTTTTTACTCTTCCTTGAAATTGATAAAATGGGCAAAAAGAAGAACCTTATGAAAATCTCACCACTGGGGTGCTGTATGTAGTTAATTTGTGTGTAGTTATCCAAGGGCTTTTTTTTGGAAATAATTCTGCTTGGTGGGATGTTAAAGCAGGAGCACTGTCTTCCAGAACAGACCATTGTTAATGTCCTTGCACTACAATATAGCTTTTGCTCTCCCCGTGCTCACTGTTGACTTGCTGCCAGCTGCTCCTGTATGTAAATGTATAAGGATACGCTTAAAACCCATTCCCATACAGATGCTTTGTATGAACACAGCACCATCTATCACATGCATACCCCATATATGCTGCAGCTTGCCATGTCAGTGAGCACAGGGAGATGAGTATCAGGGCTGTCTTAGAGGATGCCAGAGGAAAGACAGAGAGAAATGGACAGATGTATCTCTTTGTATAAACCCCCTTGTTACTGAGTGGCTTTAATACTCTGCCTGATTCTTGTTCTCACACTCCTTTTCTTTCGTCACCTCCTTCATTGTAGATTTTCATTTATGTAGAAAAAAAAAAAAAAAAAAAGCTGGTGAAATGGAAGATTACAATTATGCATCAGTATTCCTGTACAGTGTCTTCTCAGTACTGTCCCCTGGGAGCATTACAATGAATATCTGACATTAATTGGCTCGGTACCTGTATGTCTGACCTTGCAGAAATTTAATAGATCAATTCTACATGTTGTTTACTGATAAAGAAAACTTCTTCAGGGCAGGGGCTGCATCTTTGGACATGCCTGCACCCACTGACAACCAGAGGTGGCAGTCAGACTAACTGGGTCTCAGAAATAATAGAAAGGTGGGCACCGTAAAGGAGTTTCTCTCCCCTGTGCTGCCAAGATGTGTTCCTCAGCAAATTTTAAGCTACCTGCAGTCTTTGTGGCTGCTGGATACGGTGCACTTGACACACACATGCATCAGCAGCCTCCTGCTCGGCCGCCTTTGGGTGCTAGGGGCAGAAGGGGCCAGTCCCTCAGCCGCGCCTCAGCGGACCTGCTGCCGGGAGGCTGGTCCCCGAGTTAAAAAGTTGCCCTAAAAGAAGGAGGGAGGGTTGCCCGCGAAGCGTTTGGAGAGGGGCTTTTGTTGCGTGCCTGCCCCACCGCTTTTATTGCCTTTGTTTCAAGGCGGGAGGGAAGCTGTGCACAACGCAACACTCAGCCGGCACCGGAGCTCCGGGCAGCCCTCGCGCTCCTGTCCCCCGCTGCATTTGGCCGCTGGAAAATTCAATTTACCCCTTCTCGGGGGCACGGAAACCTCACATTCCCCCCGGGAACCAGCGCAGGGCGCTGCCTCAGAGGGATCCCCCCATTAACCCCATCCTGCCATAGGGGCCGAGCCCCTCGGGCGGGCGCTGACCGCGACCTTTCCCTTTTTTTTTTTTTTTTTTCCCCCCCCCCCCCCCCCCCCCCCTTTTCTCTCTGTGTCACGGCAGGCGGAGGATGGAGGCGGCGGCGAGCGGGCTCGGGAGGAGGCCGGCGCGGCGCTGGTGCTGCGGAAGGTGTGGTCACGCAGCCCGGCCCCCGAGCGGCGCGGGAGGTAAGGACGGGGCTGAGCCGGGCTCCGGGAGCGTTGTGCCGGGCCGGGCCGGGCCGGGCTGAGCCGGGCTCCGCTCCGCTCCCAGGCGGCGGCGGCCCCCGGCCCGGGGCGCTGCGGGGCCGTGCGGGGCCGTGCGGGGCCATGGGCAGCGGCAGGGCGCGGGTGCCCGAGGCGCTGGCGGGGGAGCGGCCGCTGCCCACCTTCGACGTGCCCTACTTCAAGTACATCGACGAGGAGGACGAGGAGGACGAGTGGAGCAGCCGCTCGCAGTCCTCCACCGAGGATGACTCCGGGGACTCTCTGCTTTCCGACAGGTACGTGGTGGTGGCGGGGACGCCGGAGAAGATTTTGGAGCATCTCCTGAACGACCTGCACCTGGAAGCGGCGCAGGACAAAGACACCGGTAAGGAGCGAGCCCCGACGGGACCCGCGGCCCTGGGAAGAGCTCCCGGGACGGGAACGGGGGGGAACGAACGGGGGGAGAACGAACCGTACCCCCGGCTGGAAGCCGGCTGCAGTCTTTTAGGCACCCGCCGTGCAAACCGGGGGAGCAAAGAGAGGGGCAACGAGAGCCTGCGGTCACCGGGAGGCGCAGCTCAGCAGCAGGAAGCTCGTTGGACGCGGCTGTAACCGCACAAGCTGTGCCCCGAGCCCTAAAGCATCCCCCGGACCACTGGGTGAGCGCTGCAGCCTTGCTGTGCTCCCCCCGAGTGCTTCGGCACGTTTTCTGTTTCATAAAGGCGGCTTCTAAATTTTCTCATAAGCCAGGATAACAGCGTATGCAGCCTGATGCTCTACTCGGGTGTCTTCAGCCAGAGCCTGTCATTTGTTCCAGCCTGGAGCAATTATTATATTGATCGGGCTACTTGACATGCAGTTTAATTTTCAGCTGGATCTCTTGGCTATATGCACAGCTTGCTGTCACCAGAGCTGCTGTGGCAGTTTGTCAGAAGTGCCTGCAACGTGCAATTCCTAGCTAGTTTGAATGGAAGTGGCCGTGCTGGTGACACTTGCAGAGGTCCCATCCCAAAATCGCCAGGCTGGTGAGACTTGCAGAGATCCCAAATTCTGAAAAGCCAAGGAAGAGCTGGGTGGAAATAGAGCCCGGCATTTGGCCGTTCCCAACAGGGTTAAAATGCATACTCCTGATGCCTGTATATCTCTCCCTTTACAAATGAGATTACCGAGAATAAACACACTTTAATCCTTTTAAGTGACTGAAAATATAAATAACATCTGTGATTCCCAGAGGAACGTCAGGACTGGGTCCTCAGAACAAGCCATTAGTTTAATGTGGGACAATAGGCATATTCCTGGCGGAGATGAATGGATGCCCTGAAGAAATATATGGAGTGTCTGGTGGCGATATTATTATGATATTCCTAGTGCTGCTTTTGTCTGCCTAGACATTAATATTTAGCGCAGAGAGAGGCTCTGATTGCTTCGCTTCCAGAGATGTGGTCAGTCCAGCTCTGTGATTTACTTGAGCCAGCTCCTGGCAGCGCAGTGAGGGTTCTTCGTTGACCCCTTAAGGTCAAATGTTGGATGCAGAATAAGTTCCCCCATGAATGTTTATCACCTGCACATTGATGGACATTAGAGATATGCCCTTACGGACTGCTCCAGCTTCTTTTGTAAGCTCATAATCTTGCCGGAAAACAATGAGATTTTCATTAGTGTTCTGCATTATATTTCAGGGTTTTTTAATACAAAGCACTCCTTACCTAAAGCATTAGGTACTGAACATATCCTCACGTTTACTACCTTTTCTTTTTTTCACCTCTTTGCTCTCTCTCCCTCCCATCACCGGGAGGCAGTTCATAAACCTGTTCTTATTGTTAGGGAGAGAAGCTGGTAAAGTGCCCTCCAAACAAATGCTAAAGCCACTACTTGACTGGTTATTAGCAGATGACAGTGTATTTAGAGGCTCATTGGCTTCTCCTCACCTCCTCTTGCCATATCACATCTACTTTGAGAAAGACACAAGTAGCTCTGCTGTTTCCAGGGTTAGCTGGATCCCAGGGATGCAACAAAGTAGTTGTGGTTTCATTTTTAATTTTAATTTTTATTTTTTGCCATCATAACGAAGCATGGTAAACCTTGCCCGGTGGCCCTCTGCTTCCTTTTGTAGTTCATCAATTTTTATTTTTATTTTTGGTCTGACTTTATGAATCTAGTAATATAGAACTTAAAAATAAAACCCTTCAGGAGTTGTTTCCCAATGTTTGTGAGGTGGGTGCCTCTGTGACGGTTTTGATCAGTCTGTTTTGCAGACTGGGTAGCAGCTGATGTAAAGAGGTATGGGATATTGGCTGTATAGTGAGCACATGTACATCTTTGTATGTGCACCTGAAGGCATCCTTCTGCTGTTTATCTGCTTGGATTCACTGTCTTTGTAGGTAATTTTTTGTAGTTCCAGGCAGACCCAACTCAGAGGATGGTTGAGTTGCAGGGTCCTGTAAGTTTGTGTCTTCACAAGCATGGCTTTGTGGAACGTAAAAGGACAATGTTGTTGTACCCAGCTGCTGCTCCTGTTGTCGGTTTGCCAGTTGCAGGATGACTTCTTTGGCCTCCTGTTTTCCCTGCAGCCCCCAGACGGGTTTGCTTATTTGTGCTGTATGGAATATGGGAAAGAGCATTTGTCACATATGCTCGTGCATATGGGACTGTTGTTCTGTTTGACCCTTTGCACTGATTCCCAGGGAGGGGTGCTCTACATGTTTTCATTCCCACCTTTTGTATAGCAAATGATAAGAGCAGCTCTCAGTGGCCATAACAGCAAATATCCGCTGTCCCCTGGGGCTAGCATGGTCACAGAGCACCGCTTTTTGTAAACACTGACATGGCTGAATGATGCTCCATGTATTGCTTCCAGCCACCCTCCATTTCCTAGGCCAAGTCAGCAGGTAGCTGTGTTTTTTTTTTTTTTTTTTTTTTTTTTTTTTTTTTTTTTT
>CM021732.1:33665467-33719679 GCA_011075105.1 Heteronetta atricapilla | reverse complement strand
TGTTTTTTTTTTTTTTTTTTTTTTTTTTTTTTTTTTTTTTTTTTTCTGGGAGATTAAAGGGGAGCTTTGGGGCTGGTCTGGAATACATTTAACTGTGGGCCAGTCCAGGCCTCAAGGCTCTCTTTAGCTTCCGCTAAATCTGTAGTAATGTAGTAAGATACCTGAAGCATTCCTCTTTTGCAAGAACTGCCAAAATATAGAGTTGGGGGCAGCTTCCCTCACAAAGCCTGAAGAGATTGAACACTGTTACACTAACTAAGGATGCTAAAGGGGACATTGCATTGTGCACACCCAGACTAGCCTGTAGCTCGGATGACTTCTGCAAGCAAGGATGTCTTGAAAGCCTGAGGTTTGCAAGACTCTTCAAGCTTTTGTACCTAATAACTGGTTAATGACAGGGGTTTTTGGTGATGTTTATATTAGGCTTATATGTGAGTTTCTCTGGCATCATCTTAAACTGGGACTTGTAGTTTAAGATGATGCCACAACAAACCTAGAGTCTCCCATCTCAAAGGGAGAAAGATTTCATCTCGTTGAGTTGCTATAACCTGTTATGTACCCCCTAAGAAAGCTGTTCTTTTTGTTTCCTACTGTGAGACAGCTGAAGATTTTTCTGTTTTTGTAACTAACAACTTTTTTTTTTGAATAATTTCTGATTGTTGGAGTCACTGGGGGTGTCTGCTGAGTGCATAGTTTAGAGGGCAGTTTGAAGCTTTAAGAGTTGAACAGTGAGGCCCTTCTTATATGTCAATATCCAGGCAGAAAATGCTAGGCATACCTCCTGGCTAATCCTCATCAAGGATGAGGATTTGAACAAGTAATCTCTGAGAGGCCAAATCTTAGCATCTCAGGATCTCTAATCCCTTCCTGATAACTACAACACTTCTTTAAAAATTGTTGTCTTTTTCTGCAAAAGCTTTTATTTCCTGGACATGAACATCATTTCCTTCCCTGGATATTATCTCGTCTAGTCTTTGAGTATCCTCTGGCTGGTTGCTATTCAAATGTACCATCTTGCCTTGGAGTGACAGTGTTCAATGTTTGTTGGTCTCTGGAATGACCCAGTGCTCATCACATCCACTGGTACTTCCCTAGGCCTGCCTGCATCCCACGGGCCATTTCCCTTCATCCACTGGAGCATTTCTCTCAAGCAGCTTAAGCTGAACATTGCTGAAACAGAACATCATCTCCCCTCATCATGTCAAATGACTTCCTTTTAACTCCCCACTGTGGGATTCATTTTTGGGGAGTGAGTAGGGAGAAGAGACGGATTAGTGAAGGTCTTTGAGGGCAAGAAGCAGTGGGAGGTCTGTAGAAAGGAAGTAAAAGAGGAATGGTATGACTGGAACAACATGTGATGGTGTCCATTTTAACTGATGAATCTTTTTAATGGACTCAGTGAAAGGGATTGTGGTGAGAGGAGAGGCATGATACTCTTGCCAGACAGGCTATTGCAGAAATTAGAATGGCAGGTGATGAAAATCTGGATAAGGGTTAATGGGACAGAAAAAGAGGGTGAATCCTCATGACCTAGCTAAAATAGTTGTGGAATGGTGTAATCTGAATGTCTTCAGAATAGGAAAGGAGTAATGACCTTTGTACCGCACTGTGCCATTTTATTTGGGGCTGTAGATGGTCCTGGGATTAGTGGGAACTCTCGTCTCACACACAGAAGCATTTGTAGATTTCGGATCATAACCTAGCATGCAGGAGATGCTTTCAGATCATGCTTATTTGCACTCCAAGTGCTACCTAAATAAGGGTTACCTTTGTTTAATCCATTGTTTCTACACTTGGACCAAATTCAGTGCTTTGATGTTGGGTAAGGCACCCTCTGAGGAACTGTATGTGACTTTTTAGGAGAATGGTACTGTCTTGTACAAGCAGATGTAGTCAGAGAGCTGCTAAATGGTGTTGCCAAAAAGGGTTACAGCACTGCCTCTCTCAGCTATTGTCTTTTATTTAATAATCCTAGAAAAAAAAAAAATCTGATTGCTTGTTGTTTCTTTGTTGTAAAGAATGCTCTTGCTCACTGTGCCTTGTTTCCGATGAGTAAAAGGTGTTGTAAAGCATACTCCTGTGACTGCCACAAATTCAACAGGCATATATCTGATGCAAGGGGATGAATGTCAAGGAGAGTAAATATTTGCCTAACAGTTTGTGATCCTATTTTCCAGCTTTTAGGATGGAGAGAATAGAATTCTGCTGGCCCTACCTCTCGCTAGTCATTTGTACTGAAATGCTGTCAGTCATCATTCTGACTGACTTTGTAAACTTTTTCCCAAAGTCTTGAGAAAAGTGGGTGAACTGAGGTGACTAACTGCATATTACTGCCATGTCCATATTGAGGAACAGGAGTTGAGCAGAGTTAACGGGCACAGGGCAACGTCAGTGTGACAAGAGCACAAAGCTGAAGCAATCGTTTATCTCGGTGTTCAGTGCGAGGGAACTCGGGGAGGTTCCCGTGCAGGACCATTTCTTCATGCACAGTGAGTCTAAGCTGTCTGAAATTGAAGTGTCAGTAGAAGTAGGTTTAGAATAAATCAATAAAATGAATAGTTACAAATCACTGGGATCAGATGTTACTCCCCAAAGACTTCTAAAGGAACTCAGATATGAAATTGCTGAACTCCTAACAGTGCCGTGTAATCTATCATATAAATCAGCTTCAGTGGCAGAGGAAGGTGGGAAATGTGATGCCAATTAAAAGAAATGGTTCTATTTGGGGAGCATCTAAGCAATAAGGTTGTCATTTTACCAATCCATTATTCCAGCATAAACTGATGTTACAGGCTCAGCCTTCCACAGCCACTCGTTCCTGCCGCCGCACCGACCCCTCTGCCGTGCTGGTCCAGCCTATGCTTTATTCTGTGGTGGGCCTGAGCAGGGAGCTGATCCTGGCTGACACTAACCCAGGAAATACTAAATTACTGGTTTTAAGACTGATCAGTTTCCTGATCCACCAAATCTGTCAGTGGCACAAGCTTTGTCCCTGCCACAAGGGAGAGGGCTGCACAGAGTGGGAAAGAGGTGAGGGCAACAGAAGGGAAGGACTGGTCCCTCTAGCAGCTGTACTTACCTATTGGAGTTGAAACTACCTGCAGAACTGCAGCCTCAGATTATGGCTTTGTGCTGGGAAATTGGGTAGCCTTCCCTTAAAAGCAGAAGGAAGAAATGCATGCAGGATTATGGTGCTGAGGGAAAGGAAAGGTAAGAGTAACTTGTCAGTGATCAAAATGGACAGAAGTTGCTGTTGGAGACTGGGGTGCTGCTGAGTAGGATGAAAACTGAGGTAACCGAATGTACTGATAATGTTAACTGGTTAAAGATCTCATGATGAATGAAGCCATGGCTTCATCTTTGGTGGTCATGCAAGGTCATGTTCTTGTATGCCCTATTATCCCTGCTTCTGACTGCCTGTTTGAGCAGTCACATCCTACCATGTACTGACAAGCTTTGCTGGGCTGTCTCTGCAAGGTAGGTTAGATGAGGAGGCAGATCCAACTCAAAAATAGCCTCATGAAAGTAATAAGAATTGGGCAATGTGGCACTGGGAATATGAGTTGGGAGTGGGCCCACACAAACCAGCCCTGTGGCTGAAGAAAGATAAAAGGAGTCAAAGTCTGCACAACTGGGTGATGAAATTGCAGATTAGATTCAAGTTTGATAAATGCAAAGTAATGAATTTTCTAATGTGGAGAAAAGGAAATACTTATGCATATTCAGCAGAGGTGCTGAAATAGCAAGTACCATGCAGAAAATAGGTCTTTGGAAACAGTGTAGATAGTTCTTGGAAAATTTTGTTCAGCATTGATGAAAAAGGAAAACGATATTTGGGGCAATTAGGAAAGACCAGCAAGAACCATAGTTACACTATTGTATAACTCTGTGGTATGTATAATATGGTTTCTTCTTCTCCTGTGGCTCAGAAAGGTTGTAAATGAACTAGAAAAAGCATGAAAGGCCAGCAAGGGTGAGTAGAAGTATAGATTAAATGTATCTGAGACTAAATAGTCTAGGGCTCTTCAGCATAGGAAAGCAGTATCTGTAAAGGAGAGGGTAGGGTGCAGTCTGTAAGACCACCATGGGTTATGTGGGGAAGGTGAATATAGAAAGATTATTCATTGCTTCTTATGTGTAGGAAGTATTTTGTAATACAGTGAATTTTTTTGTTTTATAACTAGTAAGGAACTTGGTGGTGGTGGTTGTTTTTTTGTTTTGTTTGTTCTTTAATATGATGCACAACTAAACTGTGAAACTCATTGTTATGAGTATTTTGCAGAAACCAAGGTTTGGAAGGGTTTGAAAGCAAATAAGGCATAGTCATAGCAACAAATCCAAAACTGCACTGAAGTGAATATAACTTCTGTTTGGGAAGTCTACACTGCCAGTTGTTGGAAGTTTGGAGGGTATAACAGAGAGAGAAAGACAACTTGGTGTTTGTAATTATTTTCTATATTTTGTTGTATTTTTCTTCCTCTGGACATCCTCTGTTGGCCCCTTCTGAGACCTGTTTCTGTTTTTTGGGCATTCTTGATCTGACCCAGTGCATCACAAGCAGCACATTGCAGTTTGCAAGTAAATCAGAATCTAAGGATATATATATTATAGGACACTGGTTCCTGCAGCAGGGACAACTGAACAAGGTACCAGCTCAGCTGGCAGCAGAGGGTGAGCAGTTTTCTGCTGAGTGAATGTGCTGAATGGTCTATTGGTGCCTGGAGCTGGGACCAGGGAGGTGGAAGCCCTTGGCTGGGATCAAGGCACTGGCTTCTGCTCAAATGGGGAGACGTGACATCCTCTGTTGGTCCACCTGGTCACTGTCATGTAGCCCGTTCTCCACTGATATACTTGGTTTGACCTTGGGCCACGTAGATGTATTGTCATAGGAAGCTATCTTTTTTTCCCTTTGCTGGAGTTCTTTTCTGTCACATTAGTGAGCTGAATCAGCCTGCAGAAGGAGTGTCGTGTCTGGGATTCGCTACAGACAGCGTGTCACATGCTGCGGTGCCTAGGCTAATAGGAAATGCCAGCAAGGGGAATGTGTCAAAGATACCGTCTCCTGGCAGGAGTTCATGCAGTTATTTCTGGGAAGTGAGGATGCAGAGCCTGGAAAAGGTTGTTGCTTTGTTTGTTTGCACTCAGGCAGTAGTTCAGGGAATTTTCTTGGAAAGGCGGATAATGATAAATGCTGCTCCGGGACTGTTGCACTGTTGTATCCAGTGAGGTCTAAAATCCTCCGCCCTCTGCTCACACTGGGCAATGTCCTGCTCATGGTGCTGTGGGCAGACACTTCTGTCTGCTCCCTCGTTTCCATGAACCCAGCCTTCCTGCCACACGGTTTCCTGAAGTCAGCCTGGGAATGATGCACATCCTGTTGTCTCAGCAGTCAGGGCTCTCTCTGTAGAAGCTGGTGGTATTTTACAGCTCATCACCTCAAACATTTTTCATAGGGTAAGCCTTCTTAGCAAAGCAGACCCTTTCAGGGAGGGAAAGGAACCAAGGGTAGACATCAAGTAAATGTGTGGTTTCAGTGTGCCCAGGAGCAGCTTGGCACCTTTTGGCACCTCATGCACCTAAATAAACTTTTGGAATCTTGTGCAAGAATAGTTTTGATGGGAGATGGTAGGCCCCCAGTTGTTTCATGTATTTTGTGTTTGAGGTAAATTAGATCATAATATACTTAGTTTCTCAGACTTTCCCCTCTAATTCAGTGGTTCATTATAGCTAGTTGTCACCTTTTGCTATGTGAGAAAGTGATAAGGAAACACCATGAAAGCCTGGTGTGAAATAATTTATTGTGAAGATGTACATTATAAGTACTGTAAGGGGGCTTGATAATCTTTACAATATAAGTAGAAAGGAATTGACAAATGCAGGTCTACCAGGAGAATTTTTAGGGGTGAATAATTTTCTTCTGACAGTGAAAGATGTTCTTTTTCTTTTTAAGTAAGTTGTAAAAGGCAGAATATGTTAACTCATTTCACTGCGGAGTGGACTTGGATGATGTAAAAATTTTGATGAGTTAACTGTGAGACAGGTTGCTTTGTGAGACAGGTTGCTTTGTGAGACAGGTTGCTTTGTGAGACCTGTGAGACAGGTTGCTTTGACACTGGGAGTTCGGTAAGATTTCTGGAAAGCCAAGGGTGGCCCTAAAGAGTTTTAATCAGATACTTGTAAGATCATTTTTGCCATAATGTCATTGGAAGACTAGGTAATATAAATGAATTACCAAACCAATGGAGTAAATGTTTCAAGTGTATGGAAGGACATATGGTCATACGTATCTTCAAATTAATATATGCATTACGTAGCTGAGATTGTAGAGAGATGTTTGTATATTTGAGAAATATTCTTTTGGAACTTTTTTTCAGAATGGTACTTTTGATCATTGTTGATTGTCTTGTGTTGCTAAGCCAAAAAGTGAGTATGAAAGAGATAGAAAAAATCTTGCATGGTTTTATTTTATAAAAGTGCTTGTATTTTAGTGCTGAAAGAGTAGTAGAGGTTGCCTCTTAATATACTCCTTAGCCTGAGTCTTTTTCAAATAATTAAAGAATGGCTGGTCAGAGTCAAACCTAGCAGAAATAAGTAGTGTTCTCAGATCTGGTGGTTAGGACTGAGGGCCATATGGGCAAAAATGAAAACTGAATTGCTGCACAGTGTTGGTACCAAAGAGATCTCTCTTGACAAGGCAGATGTCATCTTAGAACACCAGCCAGTTGGGTTGATTCTGCTTGGCTTAAATGCTGTACAGACAGTCTGCTCAGTTTGACAGCTGCAAATTTGGAGGGAAAACATGCCAGATTTCTTCTGTTGCAACCCATGTCATGCCCTGCAGATGCAGACCAGAGTTCAGCCCTGTTAAGTACACAACACAGTGCAACATCTGCGGTGGCCATCCTCCATTATCTGTCAGCTGGAGGGGAGTGGGAGCCTTGTCACCTAGGAGGCTGGGCAGAAGGAACAGAGGAGACAGGACCATGTCCTAGGGATCCATAAGGATGTCTAAGCGAAGAAGGTCAACACTGATGTGGATTTGATGCAAAGATGTAGCCAAATGGTGAGATGAGTCTAAACTGTGCTAACTCTTACTAGTTTCCTGTCTACTTGGGCTCAGTTCCCCTGCAGCAATGGATTTAAACCACCAGCGAAGGAAGAGGACAATCCCTACAGTGAAGCTGACATGACTTTCAAGGTCCTCTCAGCCCCTATATACAGCCCTGTCTTAAGTTTTCCCAGAACATGGCTCATGAAGTTGACTAATCCTAAAACAATACCCAGTTATCTCGAAGCTACTGTTTCCACTAGAGAAGTGAGACATGATTAATAAGGGAATGTCTCTTATTGCAGCCACCAATTTGTCGGGGGTGGTGGAAGAGTGAAGTGTTTCTTTAAGTCTGAAATAAAAGAAATATTACTGACCCTTTAAGGAGCAGCAGCAGATTGTGTGGGGGTTGACAGGTTGTTTAAGAGTAAGAGTAGGAACTGGAAAGGCGAAACCAAAATATCAGCATTGCTTCTTCTTGTGTTGTATCTGCACATCCTGTTCCTTCAACAGGAGCCACCAACTGTGCAGTCCTTTGGGAACCCCAGCCATGGTGCCCTTCACCACAGGTCCCACATCTTCCCTCAGTATTTACTCATCCTCACCGTTTAGTGTTGTCCTCCTTTCCTTCCTTCCTTCCTTAGGCTTTTCATTCTCAAACCCTCATCTGCAGCCTCTCACTGCTGCAGACTGCTGAAAGCTGGATGATATTTTCAGTGCTCTCTTTGTGCGTTCCTCTTCCACATCACAGCAATTCACTGCCTGCTGACATAAGTAGGGGTGTTTGTACATTAATGACTCCTGTTGTGCTATTAGCACTTTCTGTGATGGCTGCTAAGTAGAAAGCTTGTCTGCAGAACAGAGCAAAGCCCTCTTTCCTGAGATCTGTCTCTGTGTAAAGTAAATCTTGGATACAGTTCTCTGAACGATTTTTTGGGGAAGATAACTGCATAGGTGGGGGAGTTTTCTTGTAGGAATGCTGAAAACATAAAATCTTGAAGTGCTTGATTAATCTTTGAGTCCAAGAATACAGTTCATGCACTGTCTTCAGGCTTTGAATTCCAGTGTTTCCAGTGCTCAGTGTCACTACAACACAATGATTTTTTGTGAGATTAACATTTTCTGAGGAATATAAAGAGTGTGTTCATTCCCCGCCTACAGGGTGGAAGGATGGATTCACTGGCAGACTGAAGACCTGTGCTTTGAGGTTGTGTGTGAAAAAGCTGAAAGAAATCTGTTCTTCAAAGCTGCTTTTTTTTTTTTTTTTTTTTCTTTCCCTTGTGAACTAAATTTACTCTCATGCTGTTAATTCCTCCTTCCCCCGCAATCCTCCTTAACATACCCTCAGTTCAAACAGTTTCACAGTATTATGGAAGTAGCAGCTTTGGTCTTTTCATGAGCAGGACCAGGGCTGTTTTGGATGATAGCCAAACTACAATTATCGTTACTTTACTAAGCTACCTATCATACCCTCTGTTATTACCATTCGGTGGTACTTTGTTGTACAGTATGCTGACACGGTTGTTCTCCTTCCAACCTCTCACTTTAGCATTTTCTGTAAATCCCTGTGCTCAGAGGACACCCAGGAAAATTAGGAACAAAAAGCCATGACCCAGGACCTATTTGTGAGCCATTAATTGGAACAGATTTCTGGTTATTTCCGTATGTGTAGTTCCTGATGAGGCTTTCTGTGGGCTCTTAAGTTCTCCCTTAATAAGTGCTCCCCCCGAGCTGGATTACAGCAGCAAATGCCTATGCTTGTTGTATAGTTGAATAAACACTATTGCATGAGAATTCTTGTCTGTGGTATAGGCATGCTAGTGCCAGAAAAGTAGGTTTTCACCCCAAGTAATGCAGCTCCATAGTGGTGGCTGTGATGTCCTGATTCTGACTGTTGTTGCTTCTCTGTTTCGTCCTCCACAGAGTTCTGTCCTTGCTCTTCCTATTTCCTTTGCAACATGCCCTGCATTATGAAGTGTGATGGAGCTCACCCGTGCCTTGTGCTAGCTCTGGCTGGTGCTCTCTCTATCATGACTGAGTTAAAAAAAGGGGAAAGAGCAGCTGTGACAACACCTACTGGCTCCACGCTAGATGTGGTTGGCTGGTATTCTGATCTGGTTTTATGTTATTTTGCTGTTGTTTTTTATTTTAACGTGCAAGTCAGAAGATCAGCTATTGCATGTGGGAATAGATGGCTGTAATGGGAATAGTTTAGTGAAAGCTGAGGTGCCTGTCTAAACAGGAAATAATGGAACAGAAAGCACTTTGCATAAATTCAGAAACTTTACGAGCTTACAAGTTTCAGTTGATACACAATGCAGGCTTTAAGTTGCTAGAGCTTTTTCAGAAGGAAAGGCTTGATCTGGTTTAGTATCTGCTGGGATATGTAGCACCTTTTAAAAGAGTCTGTGTGGTTGGCATTGAAGACAGTTTTGCGTGGTTTTTTTATTATTATTTTTTTAAGACAATTATGATCCTTTCACAGGTTGAAATTGGAGTAGAATTACACTACTTTGGCAGCCAAAGGTTTCTCATGATGTGTCAGTTGCACTCATGGACTATAGCAGCTTCTGGCAGAAAGGTTTTCGGAATAGCATCAGTTACTGCAATAAAGTAAATTGGTATTCCCATCTCTCAGACAAGGTGAAAAATACCTATGTGAGTTGTAGCTGTGGCAGTAGCTCACATAGCATCTCCTGAGTCAGACTGAGATCGTGAGATGATCTTGTCTTAGTTAGAAATGCTTGTGAGATGTTTCCGACACCAAACCAGTACTCTGTCTCTGAAGTAAAAATGTGATGGCTTGTTTTCAAGGGCACTGAGGGGAAAGAAACTGGGGGCTGGGAGGGTGGGAAAAAATAGATCAATGCAAATAAAATGACAGCATTGATGAATCTAATTTTTATGGAAGCTATAATGAAAAACTTAAACTTTCTTTTGACAACAGTTGGGATGAATTGTGATTTTATTCCTTTGCTTGAGCTTGAGTTTTGATGGAGATATAAATTGCCAAAATTAGGGATGTAATGATGGAGAAATCATACTGCCTAACCCAGGATTGCTTGAGGCTGTTATGCCTCACCTTCTATTGCTATTCAATTTCTTCCCTTTTTTTCTGCACCCTACATCTCCACATGCTGTTATCCCTCCTCCTCCTGCCCACCAGGCCCTACTGAATTAACAACCTGCTCTTCTTTAACCTCCCCCCACCCTCATTACTTATGAATTGGAGCTTACAGCATATCTCTAGGAACCGCTGCAGCTACAAACAGAAATCCAGATACCGTTTTTGTTCTTTCCCAGTCATGACTTCAGAGCCCCAGCATCAATACAATAATGAAGCCTTTGTTGGGTTTCATTCCCCACCCCAAAGTGAGCCTTGTCTGTGCGATTTTGTTTGTTGTTACTGTTAGTACAGCATACGGGATGCACAGCCACAAGCTGGAAGTAGCAAACAAACAACAGCAGAAAACAGCCACAAACAAATAGTATTTGTAAGATCCTCTTGTCACGGGTTTTTCCTTCAAGTCCTCAAAGCAGCAGTGAGCATGCAGCAATGTTTTGCGTGCCCCAAAGCATGGAAACCACAAATAATGGGCAAATGAAAACATTTAGCCTCTCCAGGTGACTGCATTTTATCCCTGTGTACTCTGTTCCCTCCATCTCATTTCCATTCCGCTACGTTCTGCGCTGCAAGCCCCTTGCTGTCCTCCCTGCCCTCCCTGTCCTGTGGTCCCCCTGCTCTTTGACCAACTGAAGCTTGGCATGGGCAGAAGCCCCCAAGCACATACATGGAGTTTTTGGGGTATGGGTCATCAGTCCCAGGAGGGTTAAGGAGAAAAGGACACTTTGCCTGCGGCCTCCCTGTGTGGCAGCAGCTCGTGCTCCATCCAGGCTCTCCCTGGCTCTGTGGTGACCATGTTGCCTGCCCAGGCCTGCTGGATGGGAGGGCCTGCACTAGCAGAAGCACGGCCTCTCCCCATGTGTTCCCAACCCCTTCAGTAATTCCAAATATTTCTCTTTTCTTGCAAAGAGGCACAAAAGCATTTTCCTGAGATCAGTATGGCGTTGCTGGCTTAAGGCAATTTTTCCTACTGTCTTCAGTCTAGCAGTCTGTCTCCCTAGGTGAAAGTTTCAGCACATCTCATGGGTTGCTTATGGAGCTTCTGTAAATATTTTGAATGGTGTTTTTTCTGTCTTTTCTTTTTTTTTTTTTCTTTGATGTCTGCCTGCAGATTCTGTTAGTGTTAATGAGTCTGATCTTCATATTCAGTTGAGGGTTTTGACATGCGGATGGGCCGTAGGGCATTTGATATAACATCTCAGTTTAAAGGACTGGAAATCTGTTCAGGGAATCCAGGTTAGTAAGATGCAGTACAGGAAGTTAGAGCTATGTAGTTGATTACAAAGAGCGATAAATATTCAATAACAGTTTTCTAAAAGCATCTGAAAGACATGAAAATGCCACCAGCTTTGGAGGAAACTGCTGTAATGGGTTTTATTGACAAATGGAGAGAATTCAGTGCCTCCTAAGAAGTACTGTCATGTAGAACTTAACAGCAAAGGGCCAGAGCAGTTGCTCAAACCCCATTATTTGTAGGATTAGCAGGAGTGCCTGCTCCTTCTCTGAAGTCCTCCAGAAGAAGGGGGGCCCCAGGCAACAGTCAGGGCAGAGAGGTTGGGGAGGTCTGTCATTAGACCGTATACAAGCTCAGTTGAGGTCAATGTTTGTCAGGATTTGGCTTGTGTACTTCTGGGATCTGACAATGGAGTTAGTGGAAAATAAGCCTGTTGTCTGTGTGCTGTAATGGTATTGTCACTTTCAATGGGAAATGCTTACAGTTACTGAAATAAAACCAAACCTGGTAACTTAGAACAACCATAAAGGTGTTTAATCTAGGGCTAACATTTGGTAGAGAGGCAACTGTTGTACTTATGGTAACAGATCAGCAGGTCATCTGGGTTTTGAAGCAAAGAACATTTTGAAATTTTTCCACCAATGTCAAGGCAGTGAAGAGCATTGCTTAGAAAACCCCCACTTTGTGCAACTATCTGCAGAGGAAGGCAGTATATGTATTCAAACCCCAAACTGAACAGAAAAAGGGCAGCTTCTGTATTTATCTTAAAATAATTAGGTGATGTTAATGGTTTTTGGATGTTCTTATTTCAAATGGGAAGTAAATGCACCGCTTACCCTGCTAATCTGTGAATCCAGAGATTCACAGCTTTTGGTTTGACTACTCATGATTTATTTACTTTTTAAAATTCAGACATAGTTATGTGTGTGATGATTTATTCCTCCATGTAATTGGATACAGTGATTAAATGAGCTTGCATATTGTACTTCATTGTCCTTCTGGGATGTGGACTGCTGTTTCTTTGAAACAGCAGCTCCTAATAGAATTGACTCCAACTCCTGTATGTTTACTGTAACTGCTGATGTGTTTCTGAGAGATAATTTGGAAATCTGCTTTTAAATGGATGTTATTCTATATGAGGTATTTAGCTAGTTGAAGAGATGTATGTAATCCTCAGAGTCTTCCTTTAAGATGCCTTGCTACCTTCTCCTGCAGGGACTTTCAATAAAAGTAAGCACATGCTCGCTGTCATAGAAGCTGAAAGAAGCTATTGGCTACCAGTTTGTGCCCATGGACAAGTGCTTGCAGCCTGTTTAAGGAGACAGACATAATGTAATTGGTGATTTTCTGTAGAATAACTAGGAATGATATGGAAAGGATATTGCTTCTTATTGGAAAAAAATAAAAAAGTTTTTTTTTATAATTGGCCTTAATAACCAACTGAATAAGTAAAGCAGTTTAATGAGGGAAAACAAAAAAGAAAACAAAACACAACCACAGCTATTTGCAGAAACAAATGCAGAAATATATTGAATTGTCATTTTACATATATATGAGCATTCATTGTCTGTGGCTGGTGCTATGCAAGCATGAAGAAAGAGAATGCTCTGCCCTGGGAATTTCTAGGCTGCACTAAGGCAAGACACAGCAGCCTGGTGCAGCAGAGATGAGAAGAGCAGCAACAGGCCACCTTGTTAGAGAAACTGGGATGGACACAATTTGCAGAATTTTAAATAAGGAGAATATCTCAGTGATGCTAGTAGTCCCAGTGCTGGAGATGGTATCTTTTAATCAAAGTTACAGTCCTACCAGGAGCAGCTTGAGGCAGTATTACTTCATCTCTTCTGACTGAGTTGTTTCATGTCTGAAAACATAGCTGTGCTTACGTGCAGCCTTTACTTGAATGAGAGAATAATTTGACTCCCTCTTTCTTCTACAGATGGACTTATTTCATTATTTGTAGCAACTTAGTATCTTTGAGAATTTGCTGTCTCTGCCCCAGATTTTGTTGATATTTGTCAACAGATTCAAAAGTTATGGAGGTAGGCAAGACTGACAGAGAGCTGTACAGACAGCTCACTTACGTGAGCCTTGATCATCCCTTAAAAAACAATAAAGAAAAAGATGTTCTGAAGAAAGTCATAATACATTTAATGTGTTGTAAAGGTGTAGAAGTTGTGCTGTTAGCCTATTTGATTTGAAAAGAGTTTGGAAATTTGAAATTGAAAGGCTCTTTGCATTGGGTTCACTGTCTGAATTTGATAAATTTGGTGGCTTTAGCTCACTGGAAGTACACCAAATGTTTAGGTATTCTCTGTATGATACCCAGGGTTGACAAGCAGGGCAGGAGTGAAGACCCTGGGTTTGTCATCTCATCTTTGGCAAGAACCTCCTGCCACGGCTGGTGCTGCTGCTGAGCCCTTGCATGCCTCCCCTTCTCTGCACACTGGAGTAATAAGGCTTGTGTGTTTTGTGAAAACCATCCTGGCACTTCTGGCCAAAAAGAGCTATAGAAAAGAGAGATGGTAACAAGTGCTAGTCACTGCCAGTTGTTTGGTGGTGAAACATGGTCAATGAGCCCATGAGAAAAGAGGCTCAGTTTAATGCAATATCATATCTATTATTGAGGTTCATTATTTTTATCCTAAACACTGCATGAGATTCAAGTATGCTTGTTCAGGAAGGTACAGTTTGCATCTCAGCCAAGGAGACTCCTTTGTGCCCCATGGAAGTCCACGGAACAGCTGGCAGGGTGGATGAAGGGGGAAACAAAAATTTCTACAGGACAGATAATGTATCTCTTGTATTAGATGCATTACAGGTTGTGTATGAAAGATAGTGTCTCAGAAGACTTGAAAAATAAGGATACAATAGGAAAAAAGCTGTCTTACAAGAGTGCAAATTTGTATTTATCTAAGAGTTGTTTTCTGATTGTATTTTTTTTATAACTAAGTTATTAAGTAGCACTAAAAAAATCTGAAATAATGGAAAAAGTGAAAATCACCTTAGAAAATCACCCCACTGGATTTTCATCAAGTAATTGCTTAATATCCCCACTTTCTAACTTTGAAGAACCATGCATGTAAGTAGCCAAAGGTCCATGCGCAGTAACACAGTTCTGCTGCTGCAGGGAATAAAATAGCTGTGCAGGTACTTTAATGCTCACAAGCAGCTGTACAACAAATAATATTTAGTCCTCATGTGTCTTACCTACTCCCGTGTGATCTTTAAACAGTGAAGAGGGAACCTTTTATTTTTCTTTCATTCTGCTGTCAGGACAAGGTTGTACTGACAATCTCTGTAGTTTTAAATTGTTAGATATTCTTACTACACATACAGACTATGTACAAGGCTTTTTTATTTCTCTGTCTTCCATTATAATTGTCAGTAATAATAATAAGAAAAGCTGTCTTTAATTACATGTTAACCACTCAATGGAATGATTTGGGTGTCTCAGTATAGAAAGTGCAATTTCAGGTTCATAATTTAAGGACATATATCATGGATGCAAGCCTACAATTAATGTAAAATTATGGTTTAACACCACCATCATGACACATATTGGGACTTTTTGGAACCCTTTCACTCTGTGGGGAGGCAAACCATGGCTGCCCTATGAGAGCTCTGACACTCCTCACTGGGGTTTTATTCTGTGGAGATGTGTGCACACACCAACACACCAACCACACGGCACCTTCAGTGTACCTTTTGCCTCCGTATGGCAGAAGATGTTGGGATGTGGGTCACTGTGTCTGAGGCTGCGTGGCAGAGGACCACAGTTACCAATGTGAGACCCTAACCTCATCTGAAACCCTATATGCCAAACATGTCATTTGACCCAGTTCATTGCTGTTTGATGTGCTGGAAGATAAATCTGTGTTATCTGTCCGTTAGTTCCGTACGTATTATTGCCATCTTATGTGGAGGCTTGGACCAAATCCCGTGGTTCTCATTTGGATGCAAACATTATCATTCCCTTTGTATGCAGTTCTGCCAACTCTGTAGAAGCCAGGATCTTCTTGCCTGTGGAGGCTTTGTCGTTCTCTGTGTCCCTGAAGAGATATGGTGATGTTTATTGCACATGTTCCTGTGCCACATGTTGTGGAGCTCATGCTGCTTAGCATATTTATGATAATTTGGGTCCCAGGGGCAAACGAGATTCCTCTCATATCTCCTTCCCTGGGCTGAAGCACAAAGAAATTTCCCCTTGCTTCTTTGTAGGGGGAAAATAATGGATCAAAGTTTCTTGCTAAACACTTTTCAAAATACATAAAGCAAATCTGTACATTTCTGTTCCCTCCAGGGACCTATTGCTTGAGTTGGTATGGAAAGCAGTTAACAGCGGATGTGGTAGGGGTAAGGCTGCATGCTGAATTGTAGGCATTGTACCTGACCTGCAAAGCTTGAGAGGTGGCATTTCCACACGCCTTTCGGCTTGTTCTTTACCCATGTGATGCTCCAGTGCGGACTTTATTCTGGGCCCTACACTGTATTTGTCATTGTAATTGACTCGACAGGATATTGTCCAAATGTAGTGTTTTTAGAGCCTGTCATTAGACACTACATTTAAAAATTTAGGTGGCAGTAATATTTGAAAACACTGCCAATTAAGATTTAATAAATTACTTATTTTTATAGATGTTGTATTGGGGACATCAACAAAAAATTGAGTTCTTGTTCTGGGAAATGCCATTGAAAATTAGGCTCTTTTAAAGTAGCTCAAGATGCAGACCCAAAAAAGAAGAACTAATAATCTTGGTTTGCAGATGTGACAATATTTATGTATGTGATATGACAGCAGATCTGAAGATTACTTTTTCCAAGCAGTAGGTTTTCCAATCTACCTCTTGCCCCCCCTGAGGCGGTGACAGTGGCACCTGGACATTATGTCATTGATGATTGGGACTGGAGAGCCTGGCATCTCTTTGGGTGCCTGGAGGTGAGGGTGAGGGCAGGTAAACAAAGAAATCCAGGTAAAAGAACAACTATAAAATTGCTTCGCAATTTCTTATCTGACTTTTACCAAGACAAGTGGGTGACTGGGGTGCCAGGCTGTGTGCCTGTGGAGATGAAGAACAAGTGAGGACTATCCAACATGCTGTGCTGTTACTGCTGCATGTGTACCTCCCCTGCCCCACGAGGCAGCTGGCTGCAGGCAGAAAGATGAAAGGGAACCATTAAATCTTTTATCCTCCATCCTGCTGCTCCAGGCACTCCTGGCCTGGCTGGCTTATTAGAAACAATCAATGGAAGTAGAGGATTTTTTTTTTTTTTTTTTTTCCTGAAGTACTTCAGAAGATTGGAGAGGCAAGCAAGGACTGGCTTCTTTCTGCAGCTAGGCTGGTGGGAATACCTTGCACATATTTTAGATATCTCAGTCTTCTGTCAATTGAAGTTTCACTGCATGGAAGGCTTGAGTGGTTTAGTTACAATAGTTAAGGGCTTTTTCTTTTCTTTTTTTTTATTTTTTTTTTTTAAAGTAGCAATATCTTAGGGTGAGAGCTATAGGCAATATTTCTAATACTTTAAAATGTATAAGGTATAGTGGATTTGCTCAATAACTTCAAATAACCCGAACCAGTATAGCTGCACATTAATCACCACGGCTCCATCCTACCTGGAGGGGGAAAAAAAAAGCTTCAGATTTCAGATGACTATGTGAAAAAAAATTAGTACCTCATTAAAGCTAGACAAGTCTGACATTTGCTCTATGCCTGTGGTTTCAGGGCTTTTTGTCCCTCTAACAAAATATGGAGCTGCTCCAGTATGTATGATAGCAGCAACTGGAATGCAACTTCGGGAGGATCTTTGACCTTACCAGGCAGAATGTGTTTGATTAATTCTGCAGATGTTAAAATACTGCCAGAAATCACTGGGAGGTGACCTTAGAAATTATTCCTAGTTCTGATTTTTGTGCTCTAATAAAAATTCTGGTTGTACAGGTTAAATATCTTGCCCTTATATATTTTCTTTTTCTAACCTAAAGACAGAAATAAAGTCTTGCTCTTTATTCCTTTGCACATTGATTTCTCAGAGCTTCAGTGGTTAGATGACATAACTACTATAATTGTTTTAATACATTAGCAGCAAATTATATATTGACCTTTATTTCTCAACGTGATTTTCATTTTTTGCTTCAAGCTGTGCCCATAGTGGCATAGCATTTCTGGAGTATTTGATTTTTGGATTAAGGGTTAATCCTGTGAGGTCCTGAGTGCCACTGCCATCTGTTGAAGGCAAGGGGAATTTGGGACTACTCAGCACCCTCGTTGTCACGAATGGTATCTTGCTAGATCAGATAGTAATGATAGCAGTTTGCATTTACTGTTTTACTCAGGGGCATCCTGACATTTTTAGTAAATTGCTGTGGAATTACAGATTATTGAGAAATTTATATCTTTAAAAGGAGTTGCCCTCAAATTGTTTTTCCATTTTTGCAGAACAAGCAATTTTCTGACTACTAGCTACAACTTGCTGGACATGCATTTGCATTGCTGAAAGGTTTCAGGGTATTGCATAGTATTATGTGAACCAAAGAGACTACGTGTAGCAGTTTCCACCTTGAGGTGTGATTATAATTTTTCACATTTTATGAAAGGGAGTAAGAGGGGTGAAAAAAATTTGTCAAACTTAAGAGCTTTCAGCACTGAGAGGCATAAAAACTTGCAAATGCACTTCTGTGGCCCTCATCTAGTTTAATTTGAACTCAGTAAGTGCATATTCAAAATAGCAAAAAATGTCTGTTCCCTACAGAACAGTAAGCAATGAGCATCCATTTTACTCAAGCATGGGGATTTCATCTGTCTGTTTGCCCAGCTGTAACCCTATCTCATAGGGCTGCTTTTCTGCAATTGTGAGAAATACAAGTTTTAACCATTTCTGAGCATTATGGTATTAGTAACTCCACCTATGAGTATTTTATTTAAAATAATAATAATAATAATTTTTAAAATCCCACAATTTTCTGGTGTGTGTCTTGAGGTCACAAGATACATTAGCATTGTTGAGTCCAACATTTCAATCATACATAGGAAGATATAAAATACCGAAGGATTTATTTATTTATTTATTTTTCCCTAATATACTCATGTGGATGAGCCTCACTAAATGCTAGGGAAAAGAGGCTGGTCATGTGAAGTAGGGATGACATAGTGAATGCAAATGAGAACAAATTTTGAAGTTGTTGGTGATTTTTAAATTCAGAATTCTGGTTAACACTGCTTAGTGTATTAACATAAAGAATTTAACAGATGTCCGTATGCTCATACCATTGTCTTTGCCTGCCATAGTCACAAATAAGAGATGGCATAGATAAAGGGTTACAGATATTGTATTTTTTTTCTATATGTTATCTAAAACATATTCCCCTCCCCCCCCCAGAAAAGTCTCCCACCCTGCCACACCAAAGAGCAAAGAGGTATAGTTTCTGCATGAAACTTAGAGTTTGCATTGATGTTTGAGAAATGTGTGTGTAACCCCAAATAAGAGTTCTTGTTGCTGGAGTTCCTATGCACTGCCCACCAAATACATTATACTCAGGCTTTAACATGCCTCAGGATGAAGGAGATCTTCTGATCTCTTCCTGTTTGATACGTTTTTGAGAATGAGAGGTAAATTGAAGAGTAAGGGCATTTAGCCATTTCCTTGGCTTGGAAACCCAAGGGTTTGGAGTAATACTTTTAATCCAAGACATGAGTTCTTCACCCTTTTGCTAACTTCTTCACATACTCATAGTGAAAGCCACAACTGCATGACTACGGGCTGTGAACTTGACACTGTAAAAGCTCATTAAGAGTAGTTTTAACTTATGAATTAACTGAATTCCATAGACTTGTTCTTTCAGGCTTTTTGAATTTTTTTTTGGCTTTTTTTTTTTCCTCTGCATACTCCATCTAGGTTTGGTCTCCTTGAGCAAATCCTCAGAGAAAGCTAAACACCTACTTTGCATAAAGTGGAAAAAGACTTGCTTTCCAGTACTTTATCTGTATTTTCTTGTAATCCTACTTAATGTGGAATATGGGTCTAAAAAAACCTTAAATCTTTCTATAATTCTTGCACAACCATTCACAATGGATTTGTACAGTGCAAAGTGAAAGAGATTTGTGTTCAGAATAGTGATAAGCTTTACAAAAACTACATTAGTTGTTTTTCTTTACAGTTTAAGATTTCACTATTACCCTCTTAATAACTAACAGTACATGACATAAACAATCTGCAGAATAAGGGATACAGAGTCTATAGGCACAAAGCCTGTATGTTTGTACCCCTCTATACAGAGCAAATTACCTTTTGTAAACCATGTAATTATTAGAAACAAAATTATGCATTGTATATTTAAAATCTTGTTGGCCAAATGTTTTGCATAAATTTATTTTTTCTTACTATTTAAATAAACATGTAATAACAAACAAAGAAAATAATGGAAACAGGAACACCATAGAGTAAGAAGAATGAGAGGTGAAAAGTTGCTTTGTAAGGTCAGATATGAAAAGAGAAGGGTTCTTGTCATCAGGGCAATCTGTTTGTGAATGAGATGGGAGGATGTGTTTGGTTTATTTTTCACTGGTATTTTTTTGTTGGTAGACATTGAGAAGCAGCAAAACAACAACTATTCAGGATGTAACAGGGTGATCAGAAAACCAGAACAAACTGGAGTTTGTCACCAGGTTATCTCTTCTTGTGGGTATAAAGGGATTAATGACTCAGTGTTGGCATTAGGAGCAGTTATATCTGGCTTAGGTGGAGAGGTTGTCTAATATTAGCAATAGGTGTACTCTGAATAGTTTGATCTATTGAACATATTCATAATGTAAATATGTATAGAGTATATGTGTAGTGTTCTGGCTGTGATGATGTGCACAAGTGTGTTTAAACCCATGCTAGTAAATAATATTAAACATACAAATTGATAAGCTAGTTAGGTGTAGCTATCTGTAGCACTGGAATATTTCTCTACTTCTCTTCCTTTACTCATTTTATGTGATAGCTAAAATATTTAATAAAAATAATTTAACTTTTATTTCATTTGACAAGACATTTCCTTTAGATTATGTCTCTTTCCACATTTCTGTAACAAGTTATTAATATCATAATGCTCCCCTGATGCCTTTTACCACTATGCTAGCTTAAGAAAATGTCCAAGTTTGAGAATAACTTACAGGTCTTGGACATGCCAAAGACATAAAGTATACTGCCTGTACTGGTTTGCTAAAGGTGTACAACGGAAAGTTTCTGGCTACAGTTCTTTATTAATTTATTTTCTAAGCCTTGGTAATTGATACCCTGTTGAGAGAAGACAGTGGAGAGAGAGAAATAAAACCTGGCATGTAAATCCATGTGAGAAACTCATTCTACACTCCTGCCATTTAAAATTGTGCATATATAAAAAATGTGCCCTTACATTGGGTTAAAATTTGTAGAGTTGCCCCCTCAGAGAAAAAGGGTCTGATCTGTTTAGGTAAGAGGGCACATGGAAAGCAGCAGGGAATCCTGTGGATTTTTTGAAGGACATGGCAATGCACAATTGGGTGGTTATCCAAATATATGACGATCTACTGTCTCTGGGACTCAAGATCCCTGTTCCCAGCCAGATTGCTGTTACTATTGGATCCCATCCCTGTACACATGCAGTACAGCTGTAACTTCTCTTGTAGATGTCTTTTCTGGGTCCTCCAGTTGCCAACTGAAAGTGAATGTTCCCTGGGAAATACACATGCATCAGGACATCCCATGTCTATATACTGCTCTCTCCATCCCTTAACCATCCTGAACATATCTTGCAGAAGGACTTAGTGCAGAATGTCTGGAGGAGGGGTACTAAGCTGCCAGTAAAGTTGATGTCTACGCTGCATTTTTTCACCTGGGGGAAGACACACAGTCCACGAGAACCTGTCTCAGCAGAAGCTGGTGTGAATTGACTATTTAATAACAATAAGCACAGTGAACTTTTTGTTGTTATTATTTTTATGCCTATGGTAAGATGCTGAGGGCATGTGTTCAGTGTGGTGAAATTTACTGCCTAAGGCTGTCCCCAAAGAGCTGCAAGAGCAGTATCCCATTGAATGCATGCTGTTTCTGTTGCATGTCTCAATGAATCTTTAAAATGATTGAAATTGTCTTTGAAATGAAATATTCCATAGCTGCAAGCTGACTGCATACTTCGTAGTGATTGCTTAACCAAATGAAGGTAAATTGCGAGGAATAAAGAAAAATTAAATTAATGACTAAAAGAAAATGATTAAATAAAAAATTCATGAAGAAGAGAAATTAAAAAAAAATAGCATCACAGACTTATGCATGAGGAAAGACTTTTCTTCCAAAGGCAGCTTTTTTTTCTTTTTCAACTATTACTGTGCATTTTATTCTCAATAGATGCTATAAATAACAGAAAAACTTCTTTTATGAGAAGAATAGGGAAGGTGGTCACAAATTTATGCAGAAACTGGGACATAGTAAATTTTAAAAGCTGAGGAACTTCACTGACATTCTGAGTGGGTGTATGGTGCACTGTAAATAATTAATGATGACTGGAATTGCTTTTTTTTTAAAAAAAAAAAAAAAAAAAAAAACTCTTAAATCAACCATGACTAAAGAGGAAAAAACAGGAAGAATTGTGTTCATGATTATTAGGTCAACTTGTACACTTAAAGCCCTTCCTCTTGAAGTGTACTATTCTAAATGTCCATTAGGAGCACAGAACAAATCATTTGCTGTGAATAAATTGTCTTGTGCTTAAGAGTTTCTCTCTTGTTTGCAGGTTAAGACCAACAAAGCAGTAATTGAAAGCACATGTTAATCTTCAAAAAGTATTTGAGAAGTCTGCAATTGTTTTTGTTGAATGGTTTATTTTTGAAGAATCAGTGAACACTTAGATTTTGTGTCCTTGCTATGGCATAAAAAAACATATTGGAATTATCTTAAATTACAGTGCATTTGAGAAGAAAATATAGAAGATAGGTACAGTGAACTGTACATATTTGTACTGTAGGGAAATACATGCAACTTAGTACAGATGTTTTAAAATATGAATATTATTATAAAGTCTTTACATGATGTCTGGTAATAGATATTTAATCTAGCAAAAGCACTTTCATTGCTTACTTGTTAAGGTAATTTAACAGATGAGTGATGCTATTAATGGACCACATGTATAATCTAGACTTTTTTGTTCAAAACGTTCCTTTAGGGTTTACATTTCTAAACAAGTTCAGAAGCAGTTTGAAGAGATGCAGCCTATACACAAACAACAGGAACCATAATGTATTGACTTAGCATTTCCTCCGTATTTAAAACAAACAAACAAACAAAAAACGAAAACAAAACCACAAAAAACTAATCACTCTGTGACTTTGTGTTGGCTGAGTGGTATACCTTATTATGGTAAAGTCGTTAGAAGCTAGAGACTTAACAGTTCTGAGTTGAACAGAGGGCTTAAAAAGAGTTGTGGGACATCTGAAAAAATAAACAGTTTTAATTGTTTTAAAAAGAATTGCATTAGTAATATTTATAACACAGTTTGTGCAAAAAAAATAAGCAAAAACTCAAGTCATAGCATATCCAGTCTTTCTTCCTATCCTAACACTTTGGGATTGGAAAATAATTGATAACAGACATCTGGAAAACACATGATCTGGTATTAAAAAATAAATTTTTATATTGGTATTTTAACACCAGTTAGTATGATAAAATCACACTATTTTGGACAATTCCTCAAGTTCACTGATAAGCATTAAAGTTTTCCTTCAGCTAGTACTTCATTTCTTTTCTGAATATATGGCTATGTATTGCTGAAGCTTTGGCATCACCTATATAGAATAGACAGCTGTGGTAATAATCTGTTGTAACTGCATCTTTGACTTCATGAGTATCACTGCACATAGTTTGGTCAAGAACAAAAACGAGAGATTAGATGTGATGGTTGGCTGCAGGAACAACAATTTCCAAATAAATGTTTGTGAAACCTCCAACTGCATCGTAGCTGCATCGTATCATCCAAAAGACGTGCAACAGAATCAATAGATGGCCTTTTAGATAGAAAAGAAGCTGTTCACAACAACTTTTTCATTTACTGAGAGAAAATTTTCATTTTATACAGAGATAATACTTTCCACAGTTTTTAAACAATGTTGGTGAAATATAAAGAACCCACTTGTTTTATAAGTGAATGCAAGGAGCTTTAGCTATGCATCTTCACATCAGGAGTCTTTTAAGAACTACTGGGCAAAAGGTATTGATCTAGCTACATTATTATTATTATTATTTGTATTTTGAATCCTGTGCTGATAGGGTGGCATGTCATTAGCCATCCATCCATATGATATTCACAGGATATCTGGCTCTTAATGATACATGGATGATTTTTTCTTGCCATTCTGCACCTCATCTAAGAGGTCAATTTACTGACAAGGAGGTCCAAGGCAGATGTGACTGAAATTGGCCTAAATTATTGTGAAATTACAGCCTTAGTATGAAAAGCTGCCAGATAGCTCTCAGTTATATGCACACAAGCACTAGCTTGGACTGGACAAATAGCAAGGAAACCAGCATATATCACAAACAAATAGTACGGAAACCAGCATATGGAAATGAGGGCACAGCTTTATGTTTGTCCTCTGAGGTGTGTTTTGTCATTCAATCTTTACAGCTGTAAATCCACCACTTAAATCACAAATGAGTAATTGGTAACAATTAATAACAATATTAGTTGTTTTGTGCTCTACAATAAACACTACATATATATATGTAAACAAAAAGTAACCGGAATTCCTATGTTACCTGTCAGCCTCTCACTATGTTCCATCTAGTAAAGCAGGTGGTGCAAAACTGATTTCTTGTTAAAGGAAGCACAGGGTATTTGCTGGAAGTCAAAGAAATGCGGTGAACACAGACTCCTCAAGTTTCAAGAAAAATTGCATTGTTTTGTCAAAAAAAAAAAAAAAAACAACAACAACTGTCATTTTTATGTTGGGTTTAAAATGACCGGCATAATTCTCACATCAGTTTGCAGAAAACTAAAAGATTGTGTTGTCTGTGAACAAAATAAAAATTAATTCTGAGATCACACATCATGTATGAGTGATTAACTAGCAATGGCAGCAAAGTTGTTTGAGTTATAGTGCAGTTTTCCTTGGAAGGGACCTGTGGAGGCCATCTGGTCTAACCCTTGCTTAAAGTAGTTTTAGTAAGACCAGGCTGGGGTGCCCCAGCAAGCTTTGAATATTGTTGATGTTGGAGGTTCTGCAGTCTGTCTGGGCAACTTGTCCCTGTGGTTGTCCATCCTCAAAGGGAAAAAAAATCCCTTTTATCTGTGTCTGATGGTTTCCTTATGTCATTACATTACATGCCCCTGGCACAAGTCAGGCTTTATTTCTACTCTGCCACTGAGTTGTTGAAGACCACCACAAGATTCTCCTTGAGCCCTCTCATCTTAGATGAAACCTAGTTCTTTCAGCCTTCCCTCTTGGAACTAGTGTGTAGTAAAGGTTTGGAAAAATCCTAAAATTAGTGTGGCATAGGAATGAGGAATGGGAAATCTGCTTTCAGGTCTGAGTTGACAGTA
Source organism: Heteronetta atricapilla (assembly GCA_011075105.1). Lineage (NCBI taxonomy): Eukaryota > Metazoa > Chordata > Aves > Anseriformes > Anatidae > Heteronetta > Heteronetta atricapilla. Next base: position 33,694,715 of record CM021732.1, on the reverse strand, counting down.
CCGCTCGTCCTCACAGCCTGAAGACCTACAACTGCAGTGGGTAGAAATGTTTTGTCAGCAAGTACTTTCATGTCATTTTATTAATGCTGATAGAAACCAGTTGGAGGAATGTTAGAAGCAGAAAATAACTTAAATAATGTAATTAAGTAAACTACAGCACTTACAGTGAAGCAGACAAGATTTAACCAGTTAAAGGTCTGAATATGTTTTGTTCATGCTTCTCAAACACTATCCCTATATGTTCATTACAGTACATGGCAATCACAGTATTCCATCTTCTATTATTAAAAACTTGTCTTCTGAAATTTTAAAACTTAGCTGGTGGAAAGGTTGCTTGGCTGGAACCATCCAGCAGAGCCAACGAGGATGGTGGTGTTTATGATGAGGACTCTCAGTGCTGAACTGAGGCATATTTTGTGCGTATTCCTACTCATTGGCTCTTTGAGAATTGAGGATGTGCTTGTTAAATAAGGATCTCATCCACAATGGAAACATACTGTTAACTGTGTGAAATAGTCTTCAAATCAGTAATGTATTCATCAGGTATTCTTTAGGCTTTTGTTTATTTATTTATTTATTTTTGAGTTCCTGTTCCTGCCATGCACACAGGAATATATAATAGATGCTGTCTTCCTTTCAACAGTATATTGTAAGTTATTCTTTTTTGTCTTTCTCTGCAGAAACTCTCCTGGATGACTTCCTTCTCACGTACACAGTTTTCATGACGACTGATGACTTGTGCCAGGCACTTCTGAGGCAATATCCTTTTAAGTGCTGTATTAGCAGGTGTCACACAGTGACACCTATGTTTGTATATTGTCAGGCCTAATTCATAACAGCAATGCAAATGCTGGTTTTGTTTAAAGCTATATAAATCTTCATAACTTTTACAAAATAGCATTTAAGATCAGGTTAAAACATACCCAGAACATAAATGTTAATTCTTAGAATACCTGTGTAATATACAAAAATATATTAAAAAAAAGTGAAGTATTCTACAATGTCTGTACCTTTTGTCATTTTGATACAATATATATATAATTTTGAGACAAAACAGTTTTTTCTCCTATTTCCAATTATTTCCATAAGCTATGGTGTATTGCTTGAATGATCTCGTAGGTATAAAATGAACCTTCTTTTTTTTTTTTTTTTTTTTTTCTTTTTTTTCTTTTTGCCATGAAAGCATAATCTTTTCACTTAATGAAAGACAGAATAGTGAAGGGACAGGAACAATGTATAAAGTGAGTACCTTCTGTCACTTGGTATTTCTGCTTCGTGAATAGAGAACAATAGTATAAATAGATTCTTTTATTTTTTTTTTACTTTTTTTTTTTCCTTAATATTTTTATTTCTGCAGGTAGTATAATTTGTACAGGGAAAAAGAACTGACTTCCTCTGCTCAGTTTTTTTGTTGTTGTAATGATGCATTGTGCTCCTTCATACAGACATTCACATTGGCTTCTGTGTGAAGGAAAAAGGTTAATTCCCACTTCTACAGGAAGATATGACTCAACATTGTATAACTCCTTTTAAACTGTTTTTACTTTTTATAGACTTCTCTCTCTAGTATAGAAAGTAAAAAAAAATCATGCTGACACAGGGGATGAACTGACATTTCTATTGCTGTAGTATTTCATTCCAAAAAGTTGAAATTCCTAAAGCTTTAAAGAGAATAAATATGCATTTAAAACCGAACGCTGTAGTGAAAAAAACTTTCATTACTAAACAATAAACAAAGTGATTATGAAGTCTTTTCTGTTGCTTCATTTTTAAGTTTCATTGAGTCCTTAGTACATTTTTCCCTTAACCTACTGTACCTATTGTGCAAAGAACTATCAAGGGAAGGAAGATGACTCTGATGTATCCTGTAGGAAACGAAAAGTGTTGCATTTGGTTTCTCAGTGGACTTCTCTCTACAAAGACTGGTTACATGAAGATGAGCATTTAAAACAATTTTTAAAGGTATTGAAACACTTTCTGATGCATTTCAGTGTTGTTTAATTAGCATGTTTTCTCTAAAAAGCCCCAACTGCAAAAATTATAAAACATAACTTTTCATACTTGTTTTGTTCTTAATATCTATAATATAATGTGTTTTATGTGTGTCTTGCCTTTATGCCTTAGAAGTAGTCAGTTTTAACGTACATTATGTCAATGCATTCAATATGAAAAGCTTTACTTTCAGATATGAAATTTTAGAACTTGTCTAGAAAAGTTGTCTGTCTAGAAAATTGGGTAAAATTGGGAAGGTAGGAAATAAAAGTCTGAAGATGTAGAGGTTTCTTACTCACACTGGACTTTTCTGCCAGAATAGGGTCTACAGTCAGTATTCAGATGATCATGGATGAAGGGCAAGTTTTATGGTGTTTGTCTGAGGTATTAGGAAAAGTATAAAGCTATTCCACAGTGTTTGTATATTGAGAACAATGCAGCTTTATGCATTTTTAGTAAGTAAGATTCTGCCCTTCTTAGCAAGTATCTGAATTCCAAAACGTTATAATTTTTTATATCTATCTCCTCTCCCTCTCCCGCTGCTGATAGAAAGATGAAAATATTTTGAGAAAATTTGCAGGACTGATCTTTCATCTTTCTTGAAAGCTCTGTCTTGTAACTGGAGATTTTCTTGAGGGCCTTTTTACTCTATTCAGTCATTCACTCAAGTAAAAAAATGAAATGTTGAACTAAATTTGGAGAAAGTCTTGACTCAATTTAAAATGTCTGCAAACATAAGGAAAAGTGAAGGAGAGCATTTATTTTGAAAGTCTAAATCAAATTATAATCATTTTGGATGAGGGGTGATGGTGTGGTATGTTCTCAAGCTTCTGAATGGATTCTTCAGAATTAATCCACATTTCATGTAATAGCCACAAGTGCTGTTTTATCTTTCTGTTTGTAGACTAGTGAGTTCTACATTTTACTTTTTCACGTGGTGTTGATAAAAAGAGTGCTTCTCTGAAGACAAACTGAACATTGAACTAACCTGAAAAATTAAATAGGGACATTCTCCACTGATTGCATAAAAACAAGGATGAAACTTATTGCAGGAGGCTAGTGCCTGAATTGATTTAGACTACTCACGTGACACCTTAGATTTATTTTTGAGTTATCAGATGTTTGCAGATCCTATTTTATTTTGTAGACGATATACCGGAATGTATTAGATGATGTGTACGAATATCCCATTCTTGAGAAGGAACTGAAGGAATTTCAGAAGATACTTGGGATGCATCGTCGTCAGTAAGTATTGACTATATTTGTGATCAAATCTCATCTTATTTCGAGTAATTTATTTTTGTTGGCATCTTGCTGACATTCAGTAAAGATAAAGGGATGAGTGATACAAGTACTATATTCATTTTTACAATTCATCTCTTCTTTAAAGTAAAGCTATATTATTCCATTTTATCTGATTGTTGGGTGATGTGTGTTGTTCTACAATTGCTCCCATCAATTTTGGTTGTGATGATTTCCAAGCAATAGTGTGTGGAAAAACTGGTAAAATGTTAATTCAGAACCAGCAGTCTTTGACTTCAAATGATGCATTCTCTCTCCTTCTCTCCCCTGCAGTATTGAGAAGCAAATCTCTTTTGCAATGGATGTGTTAGGGTTATTGTTTTACTGATAATTACTGTATTTGTGAGAGATATTTCCTTGGCACATTTTTCTAACAAATGAAATCATTTATGTGATTTGTCCTTTTGGGAAATGGAAAGAGCTGTGACCCTGGCTGCTGCTGCTATCAGTGTCCTCTGGGAACTTACAGACTTTCTTTTTTCTGCATTGACTTTGCAACTCACAGAAGAGTTTTCTGGTTGAGTCAGATGCCCTTAGCTTTCAAGGAGCTCTGCAGCTATTCTGTAGTGAACATTTAATGTTAAAAAAAGCTTTTTTTTTGTGTTGTAAACTTAGATAAATAGGACTTCTTAATCTTTGGATGGAAAGAATGATTTGGATTTTCCTTTTTGTTTCAGCACTGTGGATGAATATTCACCACACCGAAAGGTAACACAAGCCTGATTCTTGCTGGTTGCTAGTTAACTTACAATCTCACTTTCTTTCCTCCTCCCCACTTCCACATCTTTTCTTGGCATCTCAGTTGAAAGTGACGGGTGGCCAAAAACATGACAGGTTGCATCAGTGAGGCTAGACCTGCAACATTGCTTAAGGATTTTTTATTTATTTATTTATTTTCTCCTGCCAGTGTAGCCTAGACATCACTTGTGTGAACTAACTTGCATAACCTGCAGCGGCTGTGACAGTATTATCATTTTAACAACATGTCCTGAGATGTCAGTGTTGAATATTTTGAACAACAAAGGTCTGGGAGCATATCCTGCCTGGCTGGATAGATGCAGCAAACCTGGGTAAACCAGCCTGAGCACAGGTATTGACTGCAGGTGGCAAGCAAACAGAGTAAAGGGGGATTTGTTGTGACAGGGACAGAGAAAGAAAGAAAGAGAAAAACATGGATTTGTCTATTTAACCAGAAGTAAAAGATGCAACTGGAGAATGTTTATGTATGAACTCTGCAGAGGTGAACTGCTGAGCTAGTGAAGCTTTCTGGATTGAAGCTGTAGTGTGTAACAAGCTTAAAATGTTACTGCAGAAATGTAGAGGGCAGAACAGTGAAATTGCTCGGTAGGCTGATTGGTACATAGGAAATGTATATAAGTGCATAAGAAATGAGCTCTGCGCATGACTACAAATAACCTTGAAATGTCGAGGCTGATTGGCCTAGGCACATCTCACTTCCTCAGAAATTTCCACCTTTGCCATTATTTAGTAAGGCAACTCCCAGCTTACTGATCCAGGAAAGGGTGGGTGGATTTCCTATACAGAAACCTCTTGGCCAGAGGTATGTGATGAATGCTATATTCTGTGAATTACTGCTTTGTAAAGGGCAGGAATGTGGAGAGTCATTGTTGTCTCTCTTTTTCTCTCTCTCTCTTTTTTTTTTTTTCCTCCCCCACTCCCTCACAGAATAAAACCTTTTTCCACCAGTTCAGTCTAAAGGAGAGCTGGCTGCAGCACAGAGGAACCATGAATGAAGCAGAAGAAAGTAAGTATGACTGAAAGTGTGGGGGAAAAGTGCACTGCCTTTAAATGTCAGGGCAAAATTGTTTCTGAGTAAGGGCTGCCTATAAGTTACACTTTATGAGACGTACAGCTTCTGAACAGGACCCTAGGGCCACAAACAAGGAAGTTTTGGCTGCATGGAGATTACCTTTCTGCCTCCTGCTTTGCAGGGTTTCAGCAGTGTAAGACTATCTCAAAGGCTTTCCCCTCTGCCCAGTTCCTCCAGTGGTTCTGTGACAGCTGTGTGATTCACAGGAGAGGCAGCCTATCCACCAGACTTTATTCATGCTCTGTTTCAGTCTCTTGACTGAGATGTTGGGTGCAGGAGGTGAATGAGCCTGTCAGGTTAAGTGGGGCAGGATCTGCTAAATCTGAGAACCAGTGTAAGTTCCTTCTCCTCTCAAAAATGTTTCCTCATGGAGGGCGAGATGCGACTACGCTCTAATGTCAACCATTTCAAAATACCACTTCCCTTCATCGTTGGTAGTGCAATAATAAAGTGAAGCTGTCACCCTCCTGTAATGCCTGCAAGGGGAAGGAGGCAGAGAGGAGAATAACACCATGCACACAAGCAGAGAACAGGCAGAAAGACCCTCTCCTGGGAAACCTTGCCCTTTAACAACAAATCTTTATTTCTGCTTGGGACAAAACTCCACAAGTTCATGTTGAGTCAAGATATTTTTAGTGCTTATTTGTGACATGGCAAAAAAACAGCTCCATTAGTGCCAAGTCGTTTTCTACACTATATTCTGCTGATAGGTAGCCTCTTTCTGTGCCTTAAAGTCTTCTAAAGTTAATTTGAGGTTTAGGCTGACAAAGCTATTTCTAAAAATGCAATTTCTGGATGATAATCCCCACATTCATTTTTCTTAAAAAGTCTGACACAGCTCATGAGAATGAAAGGTACTGGCACAAGAGAGGGGACAGACCCCATGACTGTGGTGACAGGAAGAGTAGGACCCAGCAAGGGCATAAATTGCTTTGCTCTCTTTCTTTGTGATCATGAGCCATGAAAGATGCTAGGAAATGAAATGAAATAGAAAAAGTAGCACTGGGGAGCGGAGAGAGAGATGCGTGGGTGTGATAGAGGGAAATGGGATGGGCTGTGGAGTGCTGCCAAGAGATGGTGCTTGTAGAGGATGGGTATGTTCAAGCTATACCATGCATGCCTCTTGCCCTCAGGGACAGAGGTCAGACTAGAAGCATTTTATCTCCTAATATAATGTTACCTCTCAAGGTGGTTTATAGCCCATGCCCACAGCCTCCTGGTGGCATTCCCTCCTGCATCTCACTGAGGAGCAGAATAGGCTCCTGGAGGGATGATGTGGTACGTGCCCATAGATATCGTGGATAGGACATTTGTGGAGGGGAAGAGGAGCAGTATGATGGTTGTTCTGAAGGACCTGATTTGTAGGTTGGTTCAGTGCTAAATAAAGGGTATGTGAACAGCTCAATTATAAATTAATATATTGCTGTCACCTTCCCCTCCCAAATGGCAGAGGTGGAGATTTCAAATTCACTGTAGGCAAGTTGTGTTGTGCTCTGCTTATGGAGGCCAAATATTCCTGTCAGATTTATTTATTTTTTTCTACCTTGTAATTTAGAGTGCAGTTTGATATATCTATCTTTTCACTAGTTTTATGCATTCTGAAGAGAGATTCTGACACACAATGAGCACCTGATTTACTGTCTGTAAGCAGATATTTACTGTCAGCAGATATAGGTTAAGAAAAAATTATAAAATCAAATGACTTTTCTTCCCCAAGGTTAAATGTTAAATTCCTCCTTCCTTCTTATCTTCGTTTTTCTTTTATACAACACAACAAAGATGCTCAGTAAGATGGAGTTCTTAACCACTTCTGGCATGGTCTCAGTTAATGACAGTGTCCTGAAGCCGTGAAGATTTGTACAACAGGCAAAATTGCTACATACACCTGTCAGTAAAACTACAACATTTCTGGAGAATAATAGTATTGTCTTATACATGGTAGCAACCTGTCTGCAATAAGCACTTAAGTAGAAGAAAATGAAAAGTTTAAGCACTTAAGCAAGTAAAGAATACAGAGCTGTGGCACTTCTCATTAGCAGGTGTTACTTTTGAAACATCTGTGCCATTCTGCAGGTGTGTTTCTTTCCTTCTGGCAGCTGTATATAATAACTGGCTACAGCAAACTCAGGAGAAAAAAAAAAGTAAACTAAAATTCTGGGAAGCAAAGAGAGCATACGTCATTTTCATAGCAGAAAAAAAGTACTGCTTGAGCTAACCACAGCATTACCGATGGGAATCTCCCTCCCAGAGCCTAAACAACTCTTGGACTTCAGTGGAAGTTTTGAGCCCAGGGAATTTCTCCAAACCAGACCCTTTTATGTGTGCTGCAAGTTACTCAGGGAAAGAGTTTTGGAACAAATTGCACCACTGTTCAGGCAGCCTCTGCTGATGCTAACATATCCCAGCAGCGCATGTAGTTTAGATGTCTCTTGAGGAACGAACCCACTGCTCCAGGTCAAAGTGAAGGGGCAAAAGAGTTTCTGCAAAGGAAAGATGGTGATTTATCTCAACCTAAAAGGAAGGGGCAAAAGATGGTAACAGCTGAGTTTGCAGAGAAAATAGAGAGCAGAGGAGGTTGTCTGCTATGAATCCTCATGGTAGGAGCTCTTGAGTAGGTGTTGCTGACATGCATCCATGGAGATGCATCTGTTTGTCACTGTCATTTTCCAGGGAGAGGGGGTAACAAGGGGGGAAATGGTGATGGTTAGTTTAGTTTCACGTCCCTGTTGGGCAAGGTGTGGGAGCAGCCCTTCCTGCAGCTGGGGCATCAGAAGAGGCTGGGGCTGCAACTTTCCCCCCTGTTCTGCTGGGGTCTCTGACTGCTGCTGAGCCTGCCTTTTTTTTCCTCGGTGCAGTATTCTGCCGCGTGTATATAACGGAGCACTCCTACGTCAGTGTGAAAGCTCAAGTAACCACTTCAGCGCAGGAGATACTGAAGATTATAGCGGAAAAGATCCAGTACCCAGAGGAGGAGCTGGCACTGGTGACAGTCACGTTCTCTGGCGGTAAATAGCGTTTCTTCATCTGATTGCTCACCTTTTAGTGCATCACCTTAAGGGAGGGCTGACATTTTCTGGTGCAAGGATACAGCTGTTCCTGCGTGGGCCCACAGCTGGATGACCAGGGAACAATGAGGAGCTGCATCCCAGAGTCGTTCCCATGGCAACAGCTCGTTCTTGGGTCCTGGCGGATGTGGCGTTTCCACTCTGGGAAGGGAGTGCAAAGTACTGTCCATATCTATCAGTATTACAAGATTTTTTATTTTATTTTTTGTTCCCCACAGATAAATCTACTTTCACATCTAAATTAATTTGGAAGGCAATGAGGCATGGTTTGCTTTTAAAATATAAAAGGGAATAGCAAATACTGTATGTGTAGCTGCTTTATTTACAGCATGGGGAATGAATATTCTCCAGGAGAAAGGAGGGAGATGTGTATTTGCACAGTCAAGATACTGAGAGCAATCTAGCAATATTTTGTAGGCAGTCTTGCTTATGACTGACATTTTTTGCCTGTTAGTTCAGTGTTTCTCATTTACAGGGAAAGGCTTCTTGTCTTTTTGTGGAGGATCAGACTGCTCGTGGGCTGATACTAGGGACCAGCCAAAAGCCATGATTTTGTTTGGTGTCTGTCAGGTCTCAAAATCACTGGTCAGGTTGTTTTCTTCTTTGTGGTATTTTTTCTTTGGCTCTTACTGAAAATAAAGGAAGTGATCTAACTAGGTACATGGAAAGGATAAGCTGGACCTGCAAAGAAGGGCTAAGACTTGAGAATGCCTGGGCCATGCTCTCAGCCAGCATTAGCTGGTGTTGATCCCAAGACAAAGGGCAAACCTGTAAAGATATTGCATTCAGTCTTACTTCTTTGAAATACAGACAAATGCTGGCTTGTTCTGTTTATTTATCTGATTCAGAAGTGGAGATGACATTTTCCCTCCCCCATGTCAAACACAATTAAATAACTTTTTTTTTTTTGCAGGGTTTTGGTGTGGGTGGCAAGGAGATGGCGCCCTGCCCTGGCAATTGAGAGCCTGGGTGTGGAGCGGCCACACGGGAGCATTACATGTAGGCGTCCTGGCCAGCTGGGTTACATCACTTGCAGATGTATTTGTTTTACCCTTCAATGTGCCCAAACTTGAGTCCACTGCAGTTTGCAGCACTGCAGGATCCTTCTGCTGCTGTTGTTCTTCGGGTGTTGTGCTCCCAGTCAGGAGCAGGGCAAGTTTTGCTCTGATAGCAATAAATCTGGTGCTAACTGCCTAGTTATCTAAAGAAAACCAACAATTCATAAATAATGAAACATGCTATTATCTCTAGACCGCATTGTTTCCTAAGAAAGCCACAGAATAGAAATCATTGCCATTTGGCTGTTCAATAAGAAGCAATCATTAAAATGCAGGTACAATAGGACTGTCATTTGTACATGACCATTGTAATTTCCAAAATGCTGTTTGGTCACATGGAACGAATTAACTGGAGATAGCACGGTTTCAGGATCCTTGTTCCTATGTGTTCTCACTTGTGTGCTGTGTGCAATAAACAGCAGCCTGCCAATGCTTTAATTTTTCCTTTGTTTTTCACTGTTTGTGTGACTCAGAGCTGTCATCCGCCATCCACTTGGAGGGCAGCAGGTTGAGCATTGAAGAACATGTTTTTATTGTTCTCTTTAAATGAACAAGCAAGGTCTTTTTATTCAAAATTATCTTGAAAGGACATACTGGTAGTTCAGCATGAATGTTTCTGGCACCAGTGTGAGCATGGGAAGAGGAAAAATGAATTGTTAGTAATGTTGTTTTGCACTCGGACTCCTGTTTCTACCCCTCCCTCATGGGCCATGAAAAGTCCAAGGTAGCTGTCAGCATGCTTGTAGTGCTTTTGGATCTACATTAATACAGTGACTGTAATCACATCTCATGTCAGGTCTCCAGAAGATTACTTGGAGCCCACAGGAAGAAACAGTTTTCCTAGGGCATGAGTGTTTAGCTGTGTTACAGGTCTTCTTCCCCCCTCCCCCCACCTTCCTCTTGTGCATCCAAAATTGCTCAGAGCAGAACATTGCCCAGTGAGTGGAGAAGAAAAGTCCTTTCTCTTTGCGGCCTGTTTGGTGTGTCCTGCTGGTTACTAAACAAATTGCTATAGGTCTAGAGGAATAATTTCTCTACATAAATTAAGAAGGACCTTTTTTTCCCAGTTATTCCCATGCTTTATGGGTTGAACGGCTACTGATCAGACCTCCACCCATTCTTTTTTTGCCTGTGACACACAGTAGCTCAGTCTCTTGAGGATGAGACACGTTGCTTTAACTGAAGCCACTGCATTTGTGGTAGATCCACTGTGTTGAAATGAAATGTTCACTATGCACAGAAGATTAGACTAGAAAATGTAAGGGTTTCTTTATGTTCTGTCCTCTGTGAAGTCCACACTGAAAGCAGGTTATGGAAGATTTTGTGATCTAGTCCACCATCAGAGATGTTTTTCTTTTATTATTCTGAATAGTGTGGAGATGATGAAACCGTGCTTGGTATATGTGTTTGTAATGCTTAGTTATGTTCTAAAAAAATTATGTGGCTTTACAAATATGTTTATACTGTTTTTTTTTTTTTTTTTTTTTTTTTTTTTTTTTTCTCATATTTATATGCAGCTTATACTCCTTTTTCTGAAGCTTGTGTGTTTTGTTTTCTGTTTTTAAAGAAAAACATGAACTACAACCAAATGACTTGGCCATCTCTAAATCTTTTGAATCATCCAGTCGTATGTTTGTCTACCGAAAAGATCTGACTGATTCTTTGGTAAGGATGTATATTTTGTACTTCCAATTTTTTATGTGTCTGACTCCAGATCAAGGGCTTCCTATTCATTTAAGAATGTGTTTTCAGTACATGACTTGTTTTTCAGTTCCTTAGTGAAGCTTACTAAGCTGTTCTATACCTGGAAAAAAAATATTGCATTAACAGCAGTTATTTGACTGAACAGTAATGGAATTTGTTCATCAATTTCAAATATATCAAAGCTTCTATAGAGCTTAAATCTTTCAATCTACGTCAGCCTAGAAAAAAGCTGGCTTGTGCTTGTACAGGGCTGACTGAGATGAGGATTACTTCAAAGCTCATGACTCCATTTTTTATCCCTTGTGCTTTTACGATATATAAAATGGCTAGTATAGAGTTACAGAAGGTGGAAGACAAACTCTACAAACGTACAAACATGGATTTACCACATACAGATATATATGTAGTGTGAGTTTTACCAAAATTACTGAACATCAGCGTGACCACAGTGTTGTGGCATCCACATGGATATTTTGCAGCTGGCGGCATCTCCTTTTCTTCCATTTTCTTCAAAAGGAAGCTTTTGTCTGTCTGTCTATCCATGTCTCTGATGCTAGGGAGGGAAGCGGATTGAAGAGTAGAAGTTATTTCATTCCCTCTGTCCTCAGGAAATGGCATTGAAAAATCTCTCTCCCTGTGCTTTCTCAAAACCGCAGTGAGGCAGGAACTCCAAGATTTAATCTTTTCTGCTAATTATTCATATGCTTTGAGGAAAGTGCGGGGACCGTATTGCATCTGACTTTTATTTGTTGTCAGCACAAGTATCTGTGCATTCATCCTAGCAATGAGAAATGTCTATTTACATTTTGTTGGATCAATGTGCCCTGAAGAGCTGACATGTTGATATCATTGTAATCTGCCATCCCCATTATCTCCAGCATTCTAGCCACCTCTAAAAATGCTAATATTAAGGAAGGGTTTCTAGTACAGACAGGTGACAGCAAATCTAGTTTCATTAGTTGCATAATAAAAATTGCAAAACTTGCTGTAACTGTCAAAAATATAGCACCAAAGTAATGGCTTAAGTGAAAAGAATAATCTTTCATCTTGGCAGATGGTTCATGTGCTAGGTTTCAGACTGATGAGGTAAAAAACCCAAGAGAAATACAAACCTTTGAAAATCAGAGCTAATAATGGAAATGTGAAATGACCCTTAATACCAGGAGTACCAGTGAACTTCACAGTGATAACCTAAGTAACTTTTATAAATCTGGACCTACAGTGTTTTACTGTTTGTTGGTAACTGCACTTGGAGTAAATTATGTTGCATTTATGCTGTTTGTAAATGTATGTGGATTGGTGGCAAGTTTTGTATATTTATTCTGAAGCAGGTGTGTTTGCAGGATGACTCCTTTACCTTGTAATACAAAAATTTCCTGGTGTCAAAATTTACTTTCTTGATAATTTCAGAAGTTATATTTTCAGTATGTTCATTAACTGTTTGGTCAGTGTTCTTTCTACACTCAAAGTTTAGAGAGAATAAGAGAATGGGAAGGAGAAATCCTAATCCAATGGGAAATCATTGATCCTATTGACCAATTCTTGTTTCAGGCTATTTATTAAAGAGGCTATAACTCATTGATTTTTATTAGTGTGGAAAAAAACACCTCAGTGCACTTAGAAGATTACTTACTCAGCTCTGTTTTGTAGCTTGGTCTAACATCTGTTTCATTGTGAAGCTTTTGGCATTTGCTCAGAAATTTTTGTTCTTTTCAAATATTTAGAACCCATTTGCTGAAAACGAGGAGTTGCAGCAACGGTCTGTCAGAATTTTGGGAATCAACACCTGGGATCTTGCCTTAGAACTAACAAATTTTGACTGGAGCCTCTTCAATGCAATTCATGAGGTAAGGAGCACCATGCCCACTTACAAGCACATTGTTTTCATGCAGCAGTATATTGCTTTGGTGTCTTGATACTGTACCAGGATTTTGGAGCATTGGTATTACTTGGTTCTTGGTTCACTGTCCTCACAATATGATGTCACAGTTCTCAGTAGTGGTATTGAATCAGGTCCAAGAGATGTGTTGTAATCCTTGATACTGCAAAAGTTTGACAAGGGCTTGTAACTTCCCTGTGGTGGTACATCTCATGTTTCCTGTATACACGGTGGGTTTTATTGAAACTTGCCTCAAGAGAGTAAAAGATCACAATTATTCTCTAAAAACTATCTGTATGAATGTGTTGTGTATACAACTTGTCCTTTGCACTTGACAATATTCCAGTAAATATAGGACTCTATGAATAAGTGACCTTGATTTTGTTTTAATCACAAAAAAAGAATCACTATTTCAGCAACTTAGAAGTTCACATTACTGCTCTGGTTAGGTTTCAATGAGATAAAAAAAAACTGGGCAGGCTTTATAAAATGTCATGATATCCCACTTCAGTGCCCAATGACTTTGACAGGTTCTTCTGTGAGTTTCTGAGTAAAACACACAGCTAACAGTAAAAAATGTCACTTGAAAATATCATTCAGTGAAAAGTGTGATGACTTTCTGAGAAAGTGACTGGGAAATTCCCTTGCCTCTCATCAGATGCTTTCCTTGATCTTTCATTTCATGTTCTTTTACTCAGGTTAGACACTTTAAAACCAGAGCTAGTCAAGATTTTTATTTTTTTATTTATTTTATTTTATTTTATTTTATTTTATTTTATTTTATTTTATTTATTTATTATTATTATTATTTGCACAGAAAGCAAGATCCATGCTTCTGTTCATGAAAATTTGGCCATTTTTAGCAAGAAATTGGAATGGAAATTTTTCAAATTCTGCAGTGCTCTGGGGTTTGGTTGTTTCTTCATGCTGGAACAGAAGTGATGAAATTCAGAAAAATACAGATTAGTTATGTTCTGTATCTTCCTGAAGCTAGAAGTGGAGCGGCAGGAAATCTTAAAAGAAAAATGCATCTTGCAGGACTTCCAATTCACCTGAATACTGTAATAAGCCTCTACACTGCTAAGCCAAACCTGAAAACTGAATAATTTGTGATTGGCTCATGGACAATAAAAAATAGCCATTTTTATCCAAATCTTGTCTCAGAAATATTCATCATAATTTATAACTTATTTATATTTAAATCATTTTTTTATCCCTAATAATATCAACAATGTCTTCCAGCAAGAGCTCATATACTTCACATTCAGCAGACAGGGCAGTGCTGAAAACACTGAGAATCTCAGTCTTCTGCTTCAAAGATGCAATGAAGTCCAGCTTTGGGTTGCCACTGAGATACTCCTCTGCAGCCAGCTCTGCAAGCGTGTACAGTTGGTCAAAAAGTTCATCAAGATTGCTGCCCAGTAAGTAACTAAAGTTGCAACAGAAATCCTTGACTTCAAATGCTTTATATATATGTTTCTATATATATGGGTGGAAAAGAAAATTAGGTGCAAAGCAAAGACAAAAACCTAATTTGCCATCCTGAGTTCTAAGAGTGTAGTAACCATACCTAGATAAAACAGTCCATATAAAACAACAGCAAATACTGTCCAAAATTTGATGTGGTGGAGTATGTGATGTTCAAATCTTCCCCAGCTACTTAGGCAGTGTATTTGCAGCATCAACTGCAAAATCCCTGATGATGTAGGGATACCTCCTTTCTTATCAAGGCTAACCTGAGGAAATGTGTTAAAAAACTAATTGAGCAGCAACACTCATTCTCCAAAGACTACAAGAAAACCAGAAAACTGTTTTAAAGGCCTACCTCTTGAGAGGAAACTGGCTGCAGTAAGCTGTTGCCCTATGCAATTCTGTTTGGAATACTCTTTTAATTTGTTGGAAAGTGTGGGGGGGAAGGGAAGGGAAGAGCAGAGGTTCTTCACTAATTAGATATGGCATTCTATTCTTGCACTATTATAAGTAATATTGGCATTTACTCTATGCCTTGGAACAAAATACAGATATACTATACACAGAGATCTCTCTGTAATTATTCTTATTTTGGTAACCAAGGGAATGGAGCAATTTAAATATGTGCAACCATTCTTCTTGCCTCTTTCTCCACTTGTTGGTCTTTTGCAATATTTGAATATGCATGTTCATGGAAAATGTATAATTTGTTCCCCTCATTGACTGGGTTGATTTAATTTGCAAGGCAGTTACATACAAAAGGCTGTTCTCTACTGAAGCAGTGCCTTTGGTGAAATGAATTTTTCTAATCTAATCTAGTGTAACTCATAAATGTGATTTGATTTAGGTTACAAGTTCTGGGGTATACAGTAATGCTTTCATTTTCTGCCTTATCAATGGCCAAGTTTGGTCCAATTACGTCAAAACTGGTTGGTTCTGTGTGCCTTGCTTGCACCACAATAGCGTTAATTTTCATTTCAAGAAAAGTTTCATATCTGTCCCACATGAATAGAGATATATTTGTCTCCAGACTAGAATGTTTCTCTATGTGAATTAATTCTGTGTCTGTTAAGTGAATAGTCGAAGTTGTGGAAACTAAATACAGTTGTCAGTAAATGGAAGACAGGCTCTCCCAGTGCACTGGAGAAGCACCCATCAGATCAGTTATGTCAAAATCTGCATACTGCTATGCAAATAAGACAGTATCTAGTTCGCTGAGGTCTTGTTTTAATCCAAAAAACATCTTTCTTAAATAAAATGTTATCATATCTCATAAATTCTGGGCAAGTTAGGGTGGAAAAATAGTGTGCTATGTGCAGCCACAAGCCAAGCAGCCCTGCTGTTTTGTTTATGACCAAGGCAGAGAGGTAGGGAACTGAGAGCAGCTCGGACTGCTTCTTGTTTTCTCTTTTAACTTCGAGACAGTTGAAGTTAAGTGAGAGATGTGCCACCTAGAGATGGTACGCCATGATGAGTGAGAGCTTTATACAAACTTGTAACAAGCGCCAGAAAGTTTCCAGTCTAAGGCCTTGGCATGTGCTTTTCAAAGGTGATTAATCCAGTGAAGACAGTAGATTCACTCATACCTAAAATCATCAAGAGAGGATTCTCTCTTACACACACACATCTTTATATTTCAGGATTTCAAATTTCCTAATGGACTAGAAATAAGCAGGGGCCAGCTGTATGCAGTGAAACGTCAAAGAATAGAGGTATCAAGCAAATTCCACGGGGACCACTATTGGAACCAGTGCAAACTGCAACTAATTTATAGGGATATGTAAATTGAACATTAATCAGATTTTCAGACAATAAAAATGATGAGGGATTGCAAATGCATTGGAGGATTTAAAAAAAAAAAGAATGAATGATCTAAGGAGCCTAGTGGCATGTGCAAACAACAGTGGGATAAGATTTAATTTAGATAGATGCAAAGTAATTCAGCTAGGGAATGCTAATACTGAGCTGAAGAAATAACTCTGTGATTGTAAAGAACAGTGCTGTGACAAAGGTCTTTGGGTGATAATAGATGACAAATTAAAGACAAGGACAAAGCGTGACGCTGTTCCAAGTAAATATATTTTATATTTGTTTTATACTTGCATTGGAGAAAGATGTAAGAACTTATAGGCGAAACAGTAATTGTGCTTCTCCTTCCTTTCCCACTGTCTCACACATATCCTTGGTAAGAAGTAGAGCAGGGAGAAAAGTTAAAATGAATTACAAAGAATTCAATGAAAGATAATAGCAATATGGAGAAATAGATGCACTCCATGACCACAAGGAAAAATTGAAGGAACCAATGATGTACAATTTATAGAAAAGATGAAAGAGGGGATGAAAATATTTATAATACAATACAATAGAGGTCAAGGAATTATTCTGTATGGTAAAGGACAGCAGAGAGTAACTTGAACATTGAAAAGGGAAAATTACTTCTGACAGCAAAGGAAGAAAAATAACCTGCCAACAACAGGGTTGATGAGACAGTGGAACGTGTGCTAAAAAACTTCTTAGAGACCACATCACCTAGACTGCAGGTGGCCATGATAGGACATTTAATGAGTTCATTATGTGGAAGATGATTGTATGTTAGTGCTGAGAGTTGAAATTGGGCTCAGTAACCTAGGATACCTGTGCATTCCATTTATCTCTTATTCTAAGGACAAAAAATCAGAATACAGCATTCATATTTTTATTCCACAGCTGTAAAGCCCAAAGAAATCTGAATTCATTCTTTGCTATTGTTATGGGTCTCAACACTGCGTCTGTCAGCCGGCTGTCTCAGACCTGGGAGGTAAGACATATCTTTGCATCTTTTAGACCCTGTCAAAAACATTTCTCATCTATGTTGTGTACTGGTGAATTTCCTTTTCTTCCTAATTATTTGTTTTTCATGCTGAAATCTAACAGAGGGCAAGTGCCACTAGAGAAACTTTACTGTGACCTGAGGCCGTAGGTACACAGCCATTCAAATAAAACGAAATGTGCCTTTCCAGAGCTTTTAAATAAGAGCAAAGCAAGGAGATCTTACCCGTTTGTGAAAGAGAGGGGTGGGTGTGGAGGGGGAGCGGGGGGAAGTCAGGTACATTATCTTAACATTTTAAGTATATGTCAGAACAGAAAGTCTTATAAGATTGGTTCTAAACAAAGCATACCTTATTATGGAATAATTTCATTTATTCAAGATATTTAAATATCTTTGCTGATGAAACTAAAATGGAGGAAGAAGTCATTTTATGTAATATGCAGAGAAATTTCATCCCTTGCCACCCACCTAGCACCGCAAATGGGCAGTACTCAAAAAACATGAACCTGTAACACAAAGTGAAAAAAAATAGCTGTGATCTCCTTTGTTGGAGATGTCCTTGGGCACCAGCAGCTAAAACCCAATGGCAGTTGAAGGGTCACAAAGCTAGCTAACACAGTCCAGTGCAGTTTTTCCCTCTTAGCTGAAATCATGCATGTGAAAACATCACCATGTACGTCAGTGACATTGGCATGTAGAGAAATGAGGGTAATGACTGCTGCTTTGGGATGGAGTTTACAGGGACTTGGATAAGCAAGGCTATTATAAATAACAGATAAAGCAAAATAAATAAATAAATAATACACAACTGAGGACAACAATACAGAAACCCCATGTTTCTCCAGCTCCTAAAATGCCTTGCCCACCGGGGAATATTTGCCCTTGCCTGCTCTTATGGGTTGACTTCATCCCTTTTCTTTGGGCTTTCATAGAAGAGTGGAAGGGACTAAATACATGTGTCAATGGTGTGTCTCCAGCCTGCAAGCACAGAGAGCTCTCTAGCATGGTGAGACTCCTCTGAAAATCATGCGCCACAGATGTTCTTCTCTGGGAAGAACAAAATGTATTGCTTGTCTGAACAGGGAGTGCCTCTGTATATGTATCATTGTAAATATGTCAAGTTCCTGTATGTAAAATATTTATGAAGTTGCATGTGTTTTTTTATAAAAATTTACTGCACTGGAAATTTCAAAAGCAGAAGGTTATTTGCATTAGTAATGTGATTTCTAGAAAGTAGAGCAATGTTTATAAATTAATTATAATTACTTACACATGTAAATGAAGCCACCTAAATTTAAGCAGCAATTTACACACTAAACTATATTGGTTCTGCACTTGAATTCTTAAACAAGTAATATACCCTGAGCATATTCTACTTTTTTTTTTTCCACACTATGCAGTGTTTTAATGAGCCTAAGATTCACTGATTGAAGATATTAAAAATGTGCAATTGCAATTCCACATTCAGTTATCTTAGCATTTTAATCGTACAGCTCATGCACTTAATCTTAATTGTTCTACATCTCTTTGGTAGTGTCATTGTGGCTGTTGGGGTCTAAGTACACAGGCAAGGCAAGATTTGTACTAAGGGGATATATTCTACTGGAGCTAACCAATGTAGCTTGAAAAAAATACACATACATTCAGGTCCACACACCCATCTTCAAGTCTGAAATACCATCAGCAAAATTCAAATTGAACAACAATTGCTTTGAGTATGAGGTGAATCCATTAAAGCATCTTAGAGAGTGGATGCTTGTGGAATAGAGCAGGCATTAGCATATAGGGGATGAAGGAAGAAGTTATGTTGTACCTGAGCTCCTAAGGAGAGCATTTTGTGCAGTTCCTTGTGGAATTAGGATGAGACCTCAGAGATGGGGCACTCATTTTTTAAGGGAAGTTCTCTTTCTCTGAGAGCAACATGGAATACCATGGGTAAACACCAGGGCGGTGTATTGAACAGCACGGAGTGTTATGCTGATTCATTTCCAGAGCCCATAGTTTAGAGAGAAAGAGCAATTACAAAAAAAATATATATATATATTTAACTTGGTTGTGATTACAGAATCTGAATCCTCAGACAATGCTACTGTTTCTGTCTTGATAAATACAGCAGATATGGAGGCTGGGCAAGAAAATAAAAATGGCTGCTAACATGCATTTTTTGTAGAAGAATGGTGAAGGTGTGGAGGCAAGGCTGTAGGCAGAGGCATTATTTTCAGGTCTGCAAGTAGGGTGTTAGGAGCTGAGGAATGGAGGCAACTGCCTGAGGAAGTGCAAAAAATCAGTCTCATGGGAAAAGAAAAGAAAAGAAAAAAAACAAAACATTTTTCTACCTTTTTTAATCTTTTATTTTATTTTTCTCTCTCTCTCTCTGTGTTCCCCACTTCAGAAAATTCCTGGGAAGTTCAAGAAACTTTTCACTGAACTGGAAAGTTTGACAGTAAGTACAGTGTTGACAGCCCAACAGAGTTGCTTGTCCTTACATGCCATCCTTCTTTGTAATTTATTTCAAGACCGCCTGTCATTGTCTGGAGCTGGAACTTAGTCACGTCACTTCAATGGTTTGCCAAAGGCCACAAAGCTCTCCAGAGCTCAGAGGTGGTCTCCAAAAAAGAAACAGGCCCTGTTCCTGACAATTGGAGGAAAGGCAGAGAGAGGCAAACATGTTGCTTTTTCACCAGTACCAGTTTGGAAACTGTTCTGTCGCTCTGGTGGTTAATCGTCCTCTATCCAAAGAAATGTGCTGCAGATCAGGAAACAAGGAAGGTAGCTTTAAAAAAGTTAAAAAAATAAAATTAAAAAACAGAGGCTAGGGATCTTTGTCACCATTATCAAAGCTGAATAAACAAGTGTTTCCTCTGGCTGTCAGGGAGCTGGATGCCTGGTGAGATCGCTGCCTAGTGCGGGGAGCATGAAATCCAGCCTTTAACAATTGTCATGCTTTTGCACTTTGAGTCCTTTATTAATTAACATGTTTTCAAGATTGTCTGTGAGCTGGTGTACAAAACCACTTGTTTATAGAGGAAATCGAGATGAGTTTTTGAATTACACAACACCGCTGATACATTATTTTCTTTGACAATGTCCAATATGTTCCTTTGATCTGAGACAAGGCAGTTTTGTTTCTTGGTTATTGGGGGAGTGGGAGCAAGGAAGGAGGTGTTTTGTTTTTAAGAAGAAATTCATCAGCAATATATTCCAAGGGTATAATCAGTGCTAGAAAGTAAGCTGAAGAGATTTTGCTAATAGAAATTTGTAGGGAAATCATAGAGCAAAGTTAATCTGTTCTGCAGCTTACTCCATTTTTAGAACTGTTTCATCTGGAGGGACATAATTGCTTTTGTTTTTTTCATTGTTTACATTTCCTGTTAAGTTTAGTAAGTCACCTAGTTTAGAAAACCTTTATCTACCTCGTTTCCCAAAGAAACCTTTTTATATCTAAGTCATGTTCAGATCGTAAGCCGATAATGGATTTAGAATTGCTCTTTTTATAGCCTATTGATTTTTCTCTCTATTACCCAAATGGTTTTGTAGGACCCTTCTCTGAATCACAAAGCTTACAGAGATGCATTCAAGAAAATGAAATCTCCGAAAATTCCCTTCATGCCCTTACTTCTGAAAGGTATAGTTGAAGCTTGTCTGCTGTTTTTTTGTCATGCCAGTGCGTGTACAGAAATTTGTGATGGTTAGTTAATATAATTATAAGGTGATTTTTCCTTCACATGGGGTTGTGATGTGTGTGGCAGACAAGAGGATACCTACAAGATAGTGCTCAGTCTTGATAATAATGAACCCAGCTGCTTTTTAAGACCAGGAAAATGGCAATTTTCACACAAGTTTTCAAATGGCAGTGCTTTCCCTGGCAGGCATGGGCAGAGCAGTCTGAGGTGGCTGCAGTTGCATCCCCTTGAGGATGGCAGGCAGACAGCAGTGCCGTGGGTCCTGCAGACTGCATGCATGCAAGCAGCCGTGGTCACACTGCTGTTGGGAAGGTGTGCCTGATCTCCTTGAAGCAAAACTGACTGGTGTTACAGATTTTGTAAAGCTACGGATCTGCCTTCTCCCTCTGTCCTGAGAGGAAAAGGTTGTCAAGCCTCCTATAGGTCTGAAAGATGCAATAAAACTGCTTGCTTAATGCAGTGATCTGGGCAGCTAATTCAGTGGCAGGTATTTCAAATACTCCATTATCTCAGTGTCATTAATTATTAATTGTCTTGTCTTGAACATGACAAATTCATTTGATTAGCCCTGTATTCTGAAAGTGTTCTCGTTAGGCTGTTTATGCTAACCTGCTACTGCTGTAGGTTTAAAATGTTTGAAGACTGTTCTCCAAACAAGCTGGTGACAGTTTGGGAGCCATAAGGCACTTCTCCTCTTTGCACGCATCAAAGGAGTTTGCATAAATTCCTATGGATACAATTATCAAGACTTCAGAAGAAGGCAAACATAAACAAGTAACGTGTAGCAATGATGTTTGCACAGTGATGCAATACAGGGTATAAAAGCATGCACGTTTTTATAATTGCATTCATGCAGCGTGCTCTCATGTCTCTAAAGTGTGTTGATTATAACAAGAAGACTGCAAAATGATACAGTAAGCTTCTTCAATACAGAGTGATCCATAAGGAGATGTTGCCCAGGTGGGTAATTCTCAATATATTGTACAGTACATGGGACTACATGCTGTATCAAACATGTTTGTATTAAAATCATTTACAAGACCAATAAAATAAGCATCAATAGCACAGAAATCATTAATAAGTCAACAAATTAACTATATCTCAACACAAGAGAAAGAAAAGTTGTTTCAAGAAAAAAAAAAATAAGATCAGTAAAAACCTTTCGCTAATTATGAAAAATAACTTCAGAGTGTCCTTTAAAAGTTAATTAAATTTAAATTCAGAGCTCTCTTACAGCACAGGCAGCATTAGAAAATCAGGCAGATTTTTCAAATATGCAATAAAATGCTGTGTTGTACCATTACAACATAGCTCAGATGCAATTTTCTGCTCCACTGAATTTATCTAGACTCTTAGTTGTTGGCCGCAAAGCAAATTTCAGTTCCTTCCACCCTGAGAGATATCCATTGCAGTCACAGACTTAAAAAGCTGTCTGGAAATTTCTGCTTCCAGTAGAAGTTCCTCATTAGAAGTGACATTTTTTCACGGCACTGATACAGAGACAAGTAATGCCTGCCTGCCAACCTGGTCCTGAAGCCATGTCCTTTCCCTGTCCTTTTCCCTTGGTGCCTCAAAGGTGGAGGAGGTGCAGACAGTCCTGTTCCCTCCTTCCCCTCTGATTTTTTAGGGTTCCATCCAGATGCAGAGAGGCTCTGGAGACATGCCCAGCATATCCCCATGCTTGCCCCACTTGCTGAGGAGTCCCTGAGCAGATCCTGACTCCCCATTACCCCTCAGGCAGAGCTCTGCCTAATGAGTCCCAGCCTCAGGTTTCCAAACTTATATTGAGCCATTAACATTTCCATTCTAAGCAATTACAAAATCTCCCTCAGGCACAGCGCGAATCTTTGAAACAAAAGGAAATAACATGCATCCATGCTTGCGCAGCTAAAGCAAGAGGGAGGTGATAAGCAGGTATGGATGGTGTTGGCGTTCCTGCTAGTTCTTTTCTCACACAGGGGATGTACCATTGGAGGCAGAGCTTCACTGGGAGTCTGCCCATGACCTCAGCTTTTGCATGTCTGAGGCAGGTATTGTTTCATGCCCTAGCAGGCATAAGAAAAATGGGAAAAAAATGATCTCCAGTTACAGTTTTAATTGTAATCTTAACCTCACAATGCTTATTTTGCCTTTTTTTTTAAAAAATATATATATATATTATTATTTTTAATTTTTCTTTCCCCTCCAGTTCATTACAGCTTGTTCACTTCCCTTCCTGGAGTCAAATATAGACCTTTTCCTCTCACTGACCTTTTTTTTACCTTTGCAAATTCTCTCCAACAATACTGTGTAAGAGTCTTTTAACTCCCTAGGGTTTGCCTAGCTACAAAGCCTACTCCAACCTAGGCTTTCAACTCCAGTTTAGTCACTTGTGTTCAACCTCACTGGCTGGCCACTGGTATAGCCTACATCTCTGTGGGGATTTCAGAATCATGGTGCCCAACGGAGAGAGATGAAGGGGAGTCAGAGCTGACCCCATGCTCTGGAGCTCTGGGCTCAGGAACCAGCAAGCCCCAGCCTGGGCACAGCTATGAGTAGTGTGGCTGGATCAATCCCAAGAGTGCAGAGACCAGGAAGAAATCTGGGCTCTCACTTGAAAATCCTCTTATTACCACATGTATGTAATGTCTATCATTATGCCAAGCTTTTGTTCCCTTTTTTTTAAGGTGTTGTGGCAATCCTTAGTGGCATATCTTCCTCTTTTTGTTGTTATTGCTGTTTAGTCATTTTATTTCTTTGTACTGAACCACTAAGCCATTAAAAATAATTCTTTTTCCTTTTTTTTTTTTTTTTTTTTTTTTTTCCCAGATGTAACATTCATCCATGAAGGAAATAAAACATTTCTGGATAACCTTGTTAATTTTGAAAAACTGGTAAGTTAATTTTGTTGTTCCTGTTTTTCATAGAAATTCTCATTCTCTTCTTCCCTTTCCCCCACTTATAAGACTAAAAGGTTTTCTTGTGAGTGAAAGAGGAGGAAGTAAACAGAGGTTAGTTCTGCTGCTTCAAAGAGCAAACAGGATAAAACAGCCAACAGTTGAACTCCCCTGCCTCCTTCCTCTGCTCCTCTTCTCATTCCTTCCTCCCCCCTTTTGTCCCGTAAAATAGTTAAGCCAGCAGTATCCAGCATCTGTGTCACACAGTCCACTCAGTTCATTCCCAAAGAGCCCTGTTCCTTTACACCACCCTGTGGACTGTTTCTCCTCAGTTAAGTCCACCTGCTGGAACTCTGAGTTGTTTTCTGTTTTCTCAAGGCACCATAGAAAAGGTAGGTCTAGTTTAACACTAATGTCTGCTATGCTAATTCCAGGGATCTCAATTTAAAGTAAAATTTTTCATCTAGGTTAGATGATGAAGATGCTAATGCCTAAAATGTGAATTAAACTGACTGTACATATCACTATATTAAGTGTTATATAGAAGGCAACTTAATAGCGTTGTATCTTTGTGTACATCTACTCTAGACTATGCTGGCATGATATTCTAGATGGAGTTTTTATTTCTTTCATTTGCTCTAGTTCTTTGTTGATAACACTTCTGTAGCACTGAAAACCATAGCTTAAACATCAGAGCAGTGTTTGCATGGAGAAACTTTAATTTTGTTTGGCTGGCCTATTTGATCAAGAAACCAAAATGTTCTTCCTGGTTGCTCTAGATGTGCTATGGGACTGTGAGTCCAGATGGTTGTTCCCGGGGAATTGTTCCTACCTATTTTCTCCATGTGTTTACACTTGTTCAAGAATGAACATGCAAAAAGGGAGTTATTCATGAGCCAGATGTTGAACTTTTTTTTTTTTTTTTTTAAACATCCTATCATAATATACATTGTCTTTCAACCTAAAAGCAGATGTAGACTTTGTCTTTTGAACCTGAGATCCTCTTTTCTTGTTTTCTATTTGATTCTTGTACCTTTTATTGTTGCAGAGTTTAGGAGACCACTGATTTGCATTTAATGAAAGGTTTCCTTGTCCCAAGTCCATTAACTGTTTGACCTTTAGGTGTTTGCATAAAACTCATTAGCATGTTCTTCTTCATTGCCTCTTGGAAGTGCATCCCATTAACATGTAAATTAAAATAGCCCTTGATGCACAATAATTGTTACTGAAATCCCCTCACTGGCCCATATATTAATTTAGTGGATATGTAGGATATGATTCTTATTTCAATCTTAGCCAGACCTTGTTGTTTGTTTGTTTGTTTGTTTAATGTCATGTATACATTTAATGTATGCTGTGCTTGCTTGGTAAGATTTCTTATCCTTCCTGTCACCACTGTGTCTACAGAGGTGGTAGGATCTTTGCTAATTGACTTCAGTGAGCCAGGATTTCACCTTTTTGATGCAAAAGGATAAATGGGCATCTTAAATGGGGGAAGAGTCTGTGATGGTGGTGGGGTGAGGGTTGCTAACACTGACACTTCCAAATTGTTAGTCAGATTATGCCCTGGGGAACATGGTTCTCCCAAGTCCTGTGTACATATGAATGGAGACAACAGTGCAAGCTACAGAAGTGGAAGCTTAGAAGAGATTTAAATAGGGGTGTAGTGGAAACTCAGACAGTATATGTATCACACTGGTTCATTTGGGTTACCATGTATATGTCCATGTTTCTTTTCTACTTGTAAAGTCTTTCTGTCCCAGTGAAGAAAGTCTTTTCTGATGTTTTATTACTGTGCTGAGCACTTTCTGACTGCTTGAGAAAAATTAGGGTTGACATTGACTCCTGCTTAGTTTGGGTCAAACTGCAGAACCTCACCTGCAAATTTGCTGTTGCAGAAAAAGAAGAAAAGAATTATTCTACCATAGCAGATTACTGCTCTGGGGAAGGAACTTACTCACTGTCATAAATGTGTAGAGTTTCTGCTTATGAATTTCAAAGCAAAGACAGTTTATTATGTCTTCATTTGAGTCAGTACTTTTGAAATATTTCAGATTTGCATTAAGCACTTGACCTGAAGGAAGACTTGTTAGTCTGAACCATTGTTTTTTTCCAGCAATATCAGTTGGTTTAATAAAATATATAATCTCTTACTACAGTCCCTGCTTACTTTATATTCTTAGGCCATCATGGCCACAAAATCCTACCGTGACTGAACTTGATTTGACATGACATGATTGCAGTGAAGACAAAGTTAATTCAAAATATAAAGAAAAGAATTTATGAAGAGTAGAAAAAGAAATGATCTTTTGTCTTTGGAATGTTACCCAGTAATAGCAAAAGTTGAAGGGATTGCAGTGGTTTATTTAACTTGATGTTGGGTAAACTCTACAATAGTTAGATCACTATTTAGTACCATACACTCTTCATCGATAAATTAAAATACAGTCTTACACAGTTACATATGAAGATATTTCCATTGTATTTACTGAGCTTTTTCACTGAATTGTGGCTTTAAGTTTTTTTCAGTAGGCAGTCATCACCCATATCTTAACAATGACATGTCTTAGATACACTTCAACAAACTCTAATACAGGTCAGTGGCCATTACCATTTTAGATAATGCCATCTTACATAGTACCTTCAGCAGTGAGAAATGTACGTGCAGCTGAAGATTTTCAACCTACCCAACCCCCCAAATATCTCAACAATTCCCAAGACTGAGCTTTTGCTATCATCAGTTAAAGGAGTGCTAATGATCCTAGGCAGCTGGGAGGCTGAAAACCCACAAAAAATGTGTTATTCATCACACTAATGGTACACAAACATCTGTTTAAACAGTCAGGAAATAGCATTTACTTTGCAGATGAATAAGGTGATTTTCTGTATTACAATTGGATCCCAGAGAGTTGGAAATGGACAGAGGCTCTAATTGGGCTAGTAAAGAAGAGAGATTTGGGATTCTGCTTTAATAGAGTGTTACACAAATAGGTTCTTCACCACCAGAGCATCACCTTCAGAAGCTGTTTTGGGATGGACCCCACACTGACTGATAAAAGAGGCAGCACAGAATGACAGTGTGTGCACTAAGGGGGGGGGGGGTCTCTCACTTCTAGAAGCTAGATTCAAAGGGTAGCAGCTGAAAATTATTAAAAACATTATATTTTTCTATGTTAAAAATATCACAGTGGCAGCAGTGGTGGAAGTTGTAGCTTTCCCAATACTTGCACTATTGACCATGAAGGACATCTCTTGGGAACTTCATTATAATCAGTGCAACAATATCAGGATGAGATTGCATGATTGCATGGCAAAAGAAGCACAAGTGGAAAAAAACATATTTTAAAAATTGATTCACTGAATATGAAGTTTCTATTAAAGCTGTTTTTCCTGTGTTAAGCTTTACTGCTGAGGAATTCTGTAAGTGAGTGTTCTCTGAGTGTTGACAGATGAGCTGCTCTATGTCATTCTGATTTTAAACATATTTTGCTGATGACAGGTAATCTGTTCCACCTCTTTATTTTTGAGGGAGATGTGAGAACAACATGAACAGTTTTGCAATGAATAGTTAAGCACTTTGCTTAAACTGTTGATCAGATTTGGTGAGAAGTTGTTGGCCAAATTCAGTATGTTTTCATGTTTCTATCACTGAAGCAATCAAATAAGTAAGAGTAATGCTTCAACAAATTTATGGGTGAAATCTAGTGAAAATGAATGTACTTTGCTGATTTGTGGTGAACAGTTCCAGTTTTTGTAGGTTGAAGACCTGAGCCTGAATGAGAAACCAGACTGAAACCTTTTATCTCCTCTGTGTAATCTAAGTGAACATCCAAAATTTACTGTACCTCAGAAGAACAGTAAAATGACAATATTTTAAATAAATGCTGCATCAAAGTAAACCATGTATCATGAGTTATGATTTGTTGGAACTGTAAAATGGGCAGATATTTGTAACTCAGGGGAGGAAAAATACTTGCAGGAGTGTATTAAGAAGCACTGAAATCTCCCATGTAGTTTGAATTTCCTACCTGCACTACCATGATATTCTTCCAGTGAATGGCCAAGGAAAGATGTTTCCAGTTCTTGTGGCACCACCGTATGGCAGTTGCAGCAGTCTTTCAGATGAGTTATGATTCTCTAACCAATGATCCAAAGATGGCTTTAATTATTCTCCCATGAGGGAACCTGAATATAAATAGCTGCTGAAACATTGTACATGGCCCCATGCTAAGTGGGGAGAAGTTGACAACTACAAATGCATATTTCTTAATCTTTCTTACCTCTGATTTATGGATTGGAAAGAAAGTTTAAAGATATTTTTTGTTCCAGCACCAGTTAAAGGTGAATTTTGCAGTCAAATCTTGAAGAACCATGCAAAGCTATCATTAATGCTTTGTTAAGACCAAAAGTCATTTTTTTTCCAATGGTATTCTTTACATTTCATTTTTCCAGGACTTAATTTTTTCAGAGCATTAAAATCTTTCTTTTTTGGTTGGAAAGCCCAGTAAATTAAAAAGTGCATCATTCTTAGAGACACATGGGAAGACTGGTTCTTTATTACTTACGTTCTTCAGCAATGCAACTTGCTGTTTTAATTACCTAGGAATGCTTTTTGTTCCCTATTCTATAGGCAGGTATCTTGTGAGTGTGGAAGATTCCAAGTCATTTACTGTGCTTATACTTTGGTCTGCCAAAATGGGACAAAATGCTCCTTTTGGGGGTTAGGAGAATAACTTATTCCTGTTAACAACAGCTTTTTTTAAATGGTATGCCATTCATTGGAAAAAGTCTATGGAGATGTCAGGGTGCTTGCTCTATCTGGGATGTGGCTGTTATTTTTGTGTGTTGGTTATTGTACTACAGAAAACTGCCTAACTGATACTAGGACCTGCTCATGCTAGGCAGTGTATGGATATATGCTGAGGTTTTGGCTGGGCCACAGAGAGCTTGCAACCCAATTAGACAACACATGGAGACACAAGGAGAGGTTGCAGAATACTGGAAGCCCTGGACAGTGCACTAAAGACAGAAGTTGAATGCAGAAATACCCAGCTAATCCACACAACTTCCCTCCTGTAGCTTTTCAGTTTAATAAAAGTCACGGGAACAAAAAATAAGTAATTGTATGACTGTTTTTCATTACTGCTTTCCATAGGCTCTTTGGGAGTTGTTCTCATTTAATCTGTGCAATACCAATAAGGACCTCCTAAACTAACCTTGTTTCATCATATATTACCAGTGAGCCAAAGAACAGGGTAGCCTTTCTGTTATTACCCCACTGTCCTCATTTTCTACTTTACTACAGTTGATTTTTGCTTTACAGCATAAAGTGAGGAGATTTTTCAGGATTTTTTTAATGACAGAAACCATCTCTGATTTTTGCATTGACGTTTTATCTGTCTTTTCTTTGCAGCACATGATTGCAGATACTGTTCGATCGTTGAGACATTGCAGAAATAACCAGTTCGGTGAGTAGCCAGATTTTCTACTTGTTTTAATTTTTTACAGACTTGAGGGTGATTATTCTTTCTTTCTTTCTTTCTTTCTTTCTTTCTTTCTTTCTTTCTTTCTTTCTTTCT
>CM021732.1:33618279-33665457 GCA_011075105.1 Heteronetta atricapilla | reverse complement strand
TCTTTCTTTCTTTCTTTCTTTCTTTCTTTCTTTCTTTCTTTCTTTCTCTCTCTCTCTCTCTCTCTTTCTCTCCCTCTCTCCCTCTCTCCCTCTCTCCCTCTCTCCCTCTCTCCCTCTCTTTCTCTCTTCCTTTTCCTCTCTTTCTCTCTTCCTCTTTCTCTCTTCCTCTCTCTCTTTCTCTCTTTCTCTTTCTTGCTTTCTTGCTTTTCTTTCCACTTGCTTTGCTTTATTTCAGCAGCAAAACATTGCCAGTTATTTAAGCAACTGGCAAGAGAGGATGTAATTTTTGGAAGGTGAAGTCAGTAGTAACCATAGTTTTACTTTACAAAATATTTGTAGAACGTTTCCAGATTTATTTATTTTTAATAAGAATTATTTTCCTGCAAAAATTACTACCTTCCCAAAATACTGGAAATTATAAAACAAGATACAAGTATAGATGTGCAAACTACACATAATAAAGGAGGCTGCTGTTTCTCAATTTCCCAGCTAAAACTGAGTTACCTCAGTCTGTTCTGGAGAGACTGACATTGTAGAAGCATTAGGCACCAGAGTATCAGACCCCAAGGTCCAATGTTAGAAGACCCCCGCTTGCTTTCCTGTGTTGCTAACTCCTTCTCAGCAGTTCTCATTCTCTACAGAGAGGTTAAACACAGGAGGGGGACAAACACCACACTCTTTTAGGAAGTGGTTAGAGTTTTATAAGCCAAACACACTGAACATGTAATTTACTGAGGCCACTAAAATGTCTTTTTTGAAAGAACTTCAGAACTGTGCTGTAGCATGAATGTGGGATTGTCATGGCTAGGGATAAATAGCTTGAATCTTCTTCTTTGCAGCTGTATTTTCAGCAGCTGACAGCACAGGCTCTGACAAAAAAAAAAAAAAAAAAAAATTAAAAAAATTTGTATAAATACATTTACCTTGGAGAACTATAGGTACTATAAGATTTTCGAATACTTTTTTTTTTCTCTACAATTACTTGCATATGCACTGACTTTTTTTTTTTTTAAAAAAAAACAGTTTGCTTACTATTATGGTTTTTGTGATATTTTAATACATACATACAGAAAGAATGGGAGAGGAAGAATTACATACTTTTTTTTTGTTGTTGTTTTTCTTCAGTTAAACCAGAAATAGAATGAAGTACTGAATAATCCAACCCATATATCTATAAGTTAGAATGCCTTTTCTTTGGCATTATAAAATGGTAGCATTGGTTCCTTACAATGAGGTGAATTTTTTTGCAGCTTCTTTGCAAAGCTTTCGTCTCATCTTTGCTCTGTTTTTTTTTTTTTTTTTTTTTTGTTAGATTCGTTTAGGCATGAAATGAATTCACTGAATATTTATTGAAACTTTATGGACAGTTTCCTTTTCTAGTGGGCTTATTTTGCTTTCAGGAATGTAAATCTTTCTACTGCATCAGCTCCCAGATTGGCCTGACAGCAGCAGGCATCTTACTGTAGGAAAGAATTCAAACAAAGCCAAGCAAGGAATATTATTATTGTTTATGAACTGTATCATGTCTATTAAGGGTCTTTCTGGATCAGAAGCTGATTAGGTTCCAAGCAAGACTGAAATGCATTTTTAATTGAAATAATGCTTTTATATCCTGAAAACAAATAATAGCATTTCCAAAATCAGGCAAAGCAGCCTAAACAAATAACACAGTTGAAGCTTTTTGTAATTTCAGGTATTAATGAGAAATACAAATGTTTCTCAATACATGCATCACAGCTGCTGTGATCTATTCCCCAGGACCAGAAAGGTCACTGATATATTCTGACAGAGATTTATCACATTGTCCTGTTCTCTCCCACATTTCTGAAGTCACATAGGTGCTTAGAAATAGCTCCTAAAAATAGCTTCACAGGAACACCATTAGCAGCTGCACACAGAAGCCGCTGCTTTGGTATCCCACATTACTTGCATAGCACCAAATAGTGCTCAGTAGAAACTAGTAGGATGGTTGGTTCCTGGAAAGCTTCTCATGAAGCTGGAGAGTGTGGAAAAACGGATGACAATTAAACAAAAGAGAGAGAGGGAGCGTGCAAGTTAAGCTGATTGGTTTGTGGAGTTTTGAGGGTCTTCTTCTTTAATTTATGGTAATGTTATTAAAAATTCCCTGAGGACAAGGACTGGAACAGAGCTCTTCAGCCTTCGCAAGTTTGTCAGCAGTCAGCAATGGAGGGCAACGTGTCTTGTTGTTTTCTCTTCCTGTCTCAGTAGCAATGGACTTAGCTTTTCCTTTTCTGCCTCTGCCAGTCACCAGCAATGCTGGAAGGTTTCACAGGCAGTGAGTTCCCAAAAGCTCATGCCAAGCTTAACAACTGTAGCAGAAAACACATGCTCTTCAAGCCACCCTTGAATTTGCAAGTTGCACAGATAACTCCTCTTGCCATATAAGCTCCCATGAAAGAGCAGTGAGATTCTGTTATTAGAAATCAAAAGCATAACAGATGAAAACCCAGGGGCCTGCCAGAGCAGCTTTGAAGAACTTCAGCATCTATCTGCTGCACTGTTTCCCTTCACCTGCTCCAAAGGAAATGACTCAGGGGCCTGCTATTTTACTTATTTGTGCTGAAACTGTGTAAGAGTTACAGGCTGGATCACCCACTCCCGCTTGGGATTACCTGTTGCTATGACAGAGCAGCACGAGGGAGTCCTTGCACCACCCAGGCAGGGGACATGCTGCCCATGCTCCCAGCAGGAGCACATCTTCCTCTTGCGAAGTTCGGTGTCCTGCCACCCGCTTACCCCTCCTATTATGCCTACATGTGTGCCAGATGGCTGGTGTTGTCTACTTCTTCCTTCCTCCTCCCCTTTCCTGTATGTGTTACCTCATGGGTTGCACTGAAATAGCAAGTCCTTTGGGTCGCTGGCACACAGAAATGAGCAGCAGGCAAGGCACAGCTCTCTGATTCCTTCCCTTTCCCTGTCCATTGTAGGCAATGAAGTTCCTTCGAAAGAGCACCATGAACTGAAGCCATACGTCCACCACCTGCATGTCATCGACAACCAGCAAGCTCTCTTCGAGCTTTCTCACAGGATAGAGCCACGCGTGTGAGCGTCCACAGCTTCGTATAACCTTGTAACTGCAGCACTTTGAATTAAGTGAATGTTTATGCCAAGCATGTTGCTTCCCTATATGAGAACAGTTTACTGAGTTTTATCAGTAGCTCACACAACATGCACAGGAAAATCGGGCAGAGCAAGCAAAGAAGCTGCTTACAGAGCTGCAGGGCAAGCTTGGTGCCGTCCCCGCTCATCACCAAGTGGAGCAGTGTTCTTTGAGCTCAAGAGCTTGGTTTCTGTGAAAACATTGTTTGGTCCAGTGTAGCTTTCAGTGCAGATTCTGCCAGTATTAGAAAGACAGGAAGCATCGTGTCACAGCAGCAAACCATTGCAACAAGCAACATGAAGCAAGGGCATTCACAGTTGGTCGCAGTGTGTACCTCGCTAATTCAAGGTTGCCAAAAATACTGTGCAATCCAGGCAGCTCCTCTGCGTCCACTGGAGCATCTTGTTTGGGATAAGTACGGACAACCGAGGACTGGAACATAAAAAGGCAGCACACCAGGTGAAGTTCAAGAGTGTGTCATAATTTGGAGGTCAGTAAACAGTTGATACTGTAATGGTCCCCTAGGAATCTGCTTTATAAAACACACTGCAGGAGCCAATCCACTTCTGTTGCAGTTTCTGGACAAAATTGTTTGTATACAACAAAGGTGTTACTTTCTTCCTTTTCATTTATTTCAGATTTAGTACTAGATCTGCAGCTAAAGGGTTACAGACTATTATAGTAGGAGCTGTTTTTTTTTTTTTTTTTTTCAGCTTGGATTACACTCTCCTCTGTGTCAATTCAGAGGCAATGCCTACATTCATCTACATTCCTAACTAACTTTCTGGAATTGCTCTATTTTAGCAGGTAAGATTTCACCTAACTCGCACAAGCTTCCAGTTCCTAAAGAAAAGCACTCTACACCCTGCAGGGTACCAGTGTAACAACCTGCATACACATCAGGCTGTTGGCATTAGGGTCCCTTTCTGCTTCTCTGCACCTCACACATTTTCCTTAGCCAATTTTCATGTCATTAAAAGTAGTAATTCTGGGCACATATTGAGGCAGCATTTCTAACGTCCTGTCTACAACTGACCAAAATCTACACACCACTGTCACCATAGCTCCGCTTTTCAGCATGAAGTTACACAAAATAATGTGTGCTGCTCTCATTCATACACAGACTTTCAGTAACAGTCCCTTTGCAGAGCAGGGAGGTGGATATGTTGCACCACTCTGCCTGTCTCTATCCTATGTTTTCCACATGAGGAAGATGTCCAAGAAGATGCTCCTTTACTGAGATGTGGATCTACTGAAGTAGCATGCTCTTCATCATTGTGTTATCTCTGGTTTAAAGGGATTTTTAAAAAGCAGCTTTAATAAGTAGTCTGTGGGGGAAATCTGTAGAATGCATTCAGTTTTCCCATCTGTGAAATATTGTATAGATCTATTGTAAAGGAAACAGATGTTTCAGAAATGTATTTGCTTGTACTTTGTTATTATCAAATACTATATGATTTTTTTTTTTTTTTTTTTAGAAAAAAATAATCTTTTTACCCAGTAAAAAGAAAGAAAAAAATAAACTCTTGCTGGCCATGGAGTAAAAATTTCCTATGTTCTTCTGTAGATGTGACTGCACATACTGTAAATAAGTCTTTTGTGCAAACAGACCAAAACTGTTCAGATGAGGATACTAGCTGCAGTGGACTCCCTTTTTGCAGTGTAAGAACACAAACCATGGGCTGAATTTGCCTCTTGTTTTGTTGCAGTTCTTCCTCTGGCTCCAGCACTCCCTGAATCCCCACCCTAGATGCATTACCTGCATTGTCTGCTGGTTTTTGAGCTCCCCCTTGTGAAATCTTATTACTACGACGTTATTTTTAGGAGCCTGCATGTAGACCTGACTGCATGCATTAGCACATATGTTATAATGCTATTCCACAAGTTGTTCTGTTGAAATCTGTGGGAGAGGGAGCATGAGAAAGTATTTGTGGTTCACTGCATTCAGCTCTGTGATAGTTTTGGTGGTTACTGCTGTTGAAGCAGCAGCAGTGCCAGAGAAGAATAAAGGAAATGAAATAAGGGAAAAAAATAAAAAATAATAAAAAAGACAACCGCTCTGGCTTTGATTTGAAAGTATGCTAAAGCCAGCTTGAAGGCTCCTCACTGCCAGTTCAAACTGGCTGAAGCAAATTGTTGGGTAACGTTGTACCAGTGGGCTTCGAGCCAGCCTGAGTATTGGCTTTCTGCACCACTGTAACTTCATACTGAATCGGGTGTTGTCTGTCCTTTACAGCTGGCATGAAATCAGTTTGAAGGCACAAAGCCAGCACTAAGCATGTTATCCAAGTTCTGGCTATTTTTTAAACCTTTACAAGCTAGTTTTCATAGTGGCCTTTATTATTTGAATATGACTTAATGGTCTGAGGGGCTGACTTTGGTGCATCAATTTCACATTGAAAATATGGGTCTTAAAACTGTTACATTGAAGGAAAGGCAAGTAGCCTACATAATATGTCTAACAAACAAAAAGGCCTGTCAAAGTCTTCCTTCAACACCTAAAGTATTGCAGAGCTGGACTTCAGACTGGCAGGCACTTTGAAGGTGTGGTGGGAGGAGAAACAAACCCTGTGAAAGTGCCAGGGGCACTACATAGCCTCTCCTAGGGTCCAGCACAGGTAAAACTGTGATTTTTAAACTGTTCATCTTTTGCCCAATAGCACATTTAGGTTACATGGATAAAATCCACAAATCTTGTAAGTTCAGTATATCACAGTCACACCTGAGGTTAAATATTCTGCATATTTTCATGAGGAGCTAGGAGGGGTAATTAGACAAAACCAAGGAAAAGGCTAGGTCACTCTATACCTCTGGTGTGTGATTTTGCTGCATCAAATGTAGATGCTTCCATTACTTCTTTGATTCTAGCCCCATCTCAGATAGAAGTTAACTGCATTTGCATGACACTGGCAAAAAAAAAAAAATATTGAAACAATAAGATACGCGGCTGTAAAATTACAAAGAAAGATGTAAATACTAAACATTTTAGCAGAGTAATATTTATTTGCATAGCCTATTTATTGTCATCTTATTACACTGTTAAGAAATACTGGGATGAAGTCAGTGAGCTGAGGTAAGAACACCTGCCTGTTATGTTCTCTCTGAGTGCCATAATGCTGTCAGCTTGCATTAAAAGTAATAAAACAGAAAACCCCAAATCAAGGTATTTACCTAACTTCTCAGGGACTACAGCTAGTAGTTATCCACTGCTATGAAACCTGGTATGTATGAAATAATCTGATTTACCAGAATCAATGTTGCCAATGTTTTCTTTTCATATTTCAAGCTTGTCTGCCTCTGTACATATTAATTGTGTTGTGTATTTATGAGAGCTAGTAAGCAATAATTTATATGTCAAAATGGCCAAGCAATACAAGGTTAAAACTTGTAGAAGCAACTGTTACATTTATCTTGCATTTTCCAGTGTTTTTTAATATTGCTTTTCAAAATATAAAAACTACCTTAATGAAGACTGGGCTCCGTGCCTTCCTGCCTATCGCACAATCTTTTTGTTCCTAACCAGAATATCTTATGCTCATACTTCTTCAGTTCTGCAGCCCCTCGCTGTTTTTGTGAGGTAGATGAAGTGTGTGCCTGGCTTGGGAGGCTGGCTACATTCAGAGCCACTGGTACCTCTCTGGTCGGTGGGTCTTGCTAATGCTGATAAATACTAGGCAATTTCAGAAGCAGAGATTATATTAACAGGGTCTCAGCTGTTCCTTATCATCACCACACAGTCTAAGAGAGGCCTGGAGCCATGGTGAGAAGTCCCTGTGGGAGAGGGGAGGTGTACACATCTATCTTCAAATTCCCTGGAGTCTGCTTATCAGCACTTGATCCTCTTAGCAAGGGGAGCAAATGCTTTCCCCTTGCATCATTTGTCCCTGCTGATGCTGCTCTGGTTTCCTCTCCCTTCTCTCAGCTTGTCTGGAGTGTGAGAGGAGAGCCTGTGATGAGCAGTGAGTGCTCTATAATGCACCAGAGGTTTGTCTGCTCCTTCCATCCTTTCCACTCATAAACTAAGAACCACTAAGCCAAGACTGGTTATTTCACACACAAATAATACTTGGTACCTACGGTATGATGTCTGTTTGAAGTGCTTTATAAGCAGGCAGTAATGCATCCTCTAAGTGGCTGGACCTTACCTAGACTTACACTTGATCAACAAAGTATGTGTGACAGTGTAATGTCTGTGTATAATAACTGAAACTGGAATAATTGAAACAGTACAAGCCCAAAATGTTGACACAGCTCTATAACAATATTCAAAGATTTTTCCATGCTGTCAGGACCATGGAGATATGTAGGACTGAGGACAGGTACTTCAGCTCCAGCTGTGCTAGAAGAGCTGTAAGAAGAGGCTGCTGCACCAGCAGCTGATCTCCAAATGTGTTTCTTCAAACCATCTTGCTGAACTATTAAGGCAATGGTTCCCTTGATCTTCTCAACCAAAAAAGATCTTCATTGGCAAAAACTTGTAGTTTAAGCTGCCGTGGGAAGGCAGGAGGAAGCAGGTGGGGGTAATTTGCTGGGGTGAGCTGTACAAAACAGGACTGACCTACCCTGAGGCAGTCTCTCTGCCCTATGCAGAGGTGATTCCCTCTTCTCTGTGTAAGAAAGAGCCAAGCCTGAAAAATAAACCTGAATATTTGCTGTTTCATGTCTCAGCAGGTTTCCATGCCACACTGGGCATCTGCCCTGGGTCATGCTCTCTTCTGCCATGGGGAAGGCAGCTGAGCACACACAGCACAGCCCAAAGCAGCAAGTTAAATAACACCTCCTCGGGTCTCCAGCACTCTACCTTTACACCTCCTACAGCGACCACCATGTCACGCTGACAGCACCATGCACGAGTTGCTCCAGCAGTACTGCGAAATACCTATGGCTGTATCAGAGTTCAGAGAATCACACAGTGCAATTAATCTATCAGTGGAAGCCTGCAAACACAGGGCAAATAAAAATCCTTGAAGCAAGGAGAGAAATATTCTCCTCTGTATTCCCTCCTGTCTGGGAGAAGGCTGGTGGACTTCATAAGATCTTTGTAAAGGCCCAGAAAGCCTAGGAAAAGTGTGCTTTGGCATGTGGTCAGCCTCAGAGGTCAGGGATGATGCAGTCTGCATACTGGTTTTTAGTTTTCACTGCCATTTTCACTCCACCACCTCAGAGGTCTGTACTGCCAGTGATTTGAAGAGGCACCATCATTCACAGATCATCCCAGACTCTGCAATTTTGGGAAATGGCTGGGCTTCAGCATTATCTTCCATCCCTCGCCTATCTCAGGAAGACTATGGAAGGAGGGAAAGAGCATCATCTTGAAAGCCCTGGAAAGCTTCCTTGGCCCTGAAGGGTGCTATTAACTCTTTCCTGGTCCTGCTTCCCCATGGGGAATCCTCAGGATAGAGGTAATTCTTGTCCTTACCATTGATAAAAGCACAGCAAACAGAGAAAAACCGTTTAAGACCCAGGAAAAAAAATAATAATTTGGGTCTCAGGAGAGAGAAGAGCCATTCATGAGACAATATAAACCCTAGCAGGGGAAGGGGAAGCTCTTTGTGGGTCTGATTGATTGCACCTGTATATTGGCCTGCTTAAGTCATTACCTTGTAGGAAGAAGTGGAGAATGCAGGGGTAGTGTATAAGCAGTTTGTTCTTGTGTGTGGACTAGCTGTGGTGTGCCATAAGCTCCTGGTACTGTTACAGAATCACAGAATCACAGAATTACCTAGGCTGGAAGAGACCTCCCAGATCACCTAGTCCAACCTCTGACCTAACACTAACAAGTCCTCCACTAAACCATATCACTAAGCTCTACGTTTAAACATCTTTTATAGACCTCCGGGGATGGTGACTCAACCACTTCCTTGGGCAGCCCATTCCAATGCCTGACAACCCTTTCAGTAAAGAAGTTCTTCTTAACATCCAACCTAAACCTCCCCTGGTGCAACTTTAGCCCATTCCCCCTCGTCCTGTCACCAGGCACCTGGGAGAACAGACCAACCCCCACCTCGCTACAGCCTCCTTTAATGTACCTGTGGAGTGTGATAAGGTCACCCCTGAGCCAACAGTGACTTGATGGAAGTCTCATGTATTTGAAGTGACACTTCATTCCTGATACCTTAGGGCCCACTCCTTGGCTCACTCCTGGGTTCGGTCTCTTCTGAGATGGCTTTTCTTAATTAGTCCGATACTGCTCTCCATACTTGGCTTTTGTCGGCATGGAGCAGACATTTCCAATCAGCATTTTCTCGCAACAGTCGGGTGACCTCTGTCTGTGCTGCCCTCAGGGGCACCCCCAGACCCTGATGATGTCACCCTATGGCCTCACAAAAGGTGGCTGGCTATAAGTGCCCTGAGCGGGGCACCTGCGTCCAGTCTGGCTGGTGGTACTCAAGAGCTCAAGGTGCTACGGCTGGAAAGAGAGAGAGAGGTGGAGGTGTTGCATGAGGCACACACGAAGCCATTCTTGTTGCATGCAAGCCACCGAGGTCCTTCGGTAATGTTCTCAAATCTACAGACATCTCTGTGTCTCATCTGTCCTAAGCGTGGTCTTGCCATGTAGAACCTATCACAAGCAGATTTGCCATTCTAACAGCAACGTTTGCAATCCATACACAGAATGTTGGCAGGAACAGCACTCTAGACAATTGGTTGAACCTAGAAAGCTAATGTCTATTTGCTGCTAGAATATTTTCCTGCTGGTTCTATCTGCAGTTGTCCTGTTGGTGTAACGCGAGGCGTCGAGATCCAGCCAGTGACACGTGAGGCATCGAGGTCCTGCCAGTGACCTACGAGGCAAGGGAGGTGCTGAGGACTGCAGGCTGCTGCTAAGTGCCTGGCACCAGGGCAGCCTCCTGCAGAGGGTGACCATCTCCATGTTGCAGCAGCTGCAGGCACAATGAGCCGGCAGCCACAGCACGAGCAGCCAGAGGAGGCCCCCGGGGATGAGACATGCCCCATCTGCCTGGACCGTCTGTCCAACACAGCACGCGTCAACCCCTGTGGGCACTGCTTCTGCCTGGAGTGCATCCATTGCTGGGCTGCTATAAGGTTGCCCCTAAGGCTCCTCTTCTCCAGGTTGAACAATCCCAGCTCCCTTGGCTGCTCCTCTTAAGACTTGTTCTCCAGACCCCTCACCAGCTTTGTTGTCCTTCTCTGGACTCACTCAAGCACCTCGATGTCCCTCTTGTAGCGAGGGGCCCAAAACTGAACACAGTACTCGAGGTGTGGCCTCACGAGAGCTGAGTACAGGGGGATGTGATAAATGACTGAGTCGTAAATAGGATTAAAATTAGAGTTTGTAATTTATTCAGCGAATAGAGGCAAGCAAACAGCGCTGGGTGTGCCGGGAGTCTCTGCTCCACCAAAACATAACCCTATTACATCCAGTGGCTGATTTTTATGCTCCTAGACTAATGCATATTCATCACTATTCCTAGAAAAGACAGGGTTATTATAATTAGTTCCTGGAATCCAAACCCTCTCCGGATGCATGCATGTCAGTCTCTGGTGGTCTTTCTGAGGGTCTCTTGTGCTGAAGGCTCGTAGTCTTCCTCCCAGGCTTTGTCCTTCAGTCGTCCTTCAACTCCCCCTTTCTCGTTATTTGGTGGATCTCTTTGCTGGATATCAGAGGCTTAGGCAGCGTCCCATGCAAGAGTCAGCAGTTTCCTAAAAAACTCCTTGATCCACTTATCTCCCAGACTAAAGTCTCAATTTTTGCCTTTCAAACCCTCTATTTACACAAATTGCTCTACCCTTCGTTTGCATGGTACAAGAACTATGTACACTAATCACTCTGTTTTTCTTAAATAGAAGGTTATATTTCATCATGCAGCCCTAGCATTGTTCCATACTGACATGAATCAAATTAACACATTTCACAGAGACAATCACTTCCCTAGCCCGGCTGGCTACACTGTTTCTTATACAAGCCAGGATGCTGTTGGCCTTCTTGGCCGCCTGAGCACACTGCTGGCTCATATTCAGCTGACTATCAACCAATACTCCCAGGCCCTTTTCTGCCAGGCAGCTTTCCAACCACTCATCTCCCAGCCTGTAGCACTGCTCGGGGTTGTTGCACCCCAGGTGCAGGACCCAGCACTTGGCCTTACTGAACTTCATTCAGTTGACCTCAGCCCATCAGTTCAGCCTATCTAGATCCTCCTGCAGAGCCTGCCTATCCTCAAGCAGATCGACACATGCACCTAACTTAGTGTCATCTGCAAACTTACTGAAGGCATACTCGATCCCCTCATTCAGATCA
The DNA here is from genome assembly GCA_011075105.1 of Heteronetta atricapilla. Lineage (NCBI taxonomy): Eukaryota > Metazoa > Chordata > Aves > Anseriformes > Anatidae > Heteronetta > Heteronetta atricapilla. The sequence continues at coordinate 33,654,076 of CM021732.1, read as the reverse complement.
TTGATAAAGATGTTAAAGAGGACTGGCCCCATTACTGAGCCCTGGGGGACTCCACTAGTGACCGGCCTCCAACTGGATTTGACTCCATTCACCACAACTCTTTGGGCCTGGCTACCCAGCCAGCTTCTGACCCAATGAAGCGTATGCCAGTCCAAGCCAAGAGCAGCCAGTTTCTTGAGGAGAATGCTGTGGGAAACAGTGTCAAAAGCCTTACTGAAGTTAAGGTAGACCACATCCCAGCCTTTCCCTTGTCCACCCAGCATGTCACTGTCATAGAAGGAGATCAGGTTAGTCAAGCAGGACCTGCCTTTCATAAACCCATGCTGACTGGGCCTGATCACCTGGTGGCCCTGCAAGTGCCTTATGATGACCTTCAAGATAAGCTGCTCCATGAGCTTCCCTGGCACTGAGGTCAAACTAACAGGCCTATAGTTTCCCAGGTCAACCTTCCAGACCTTCTTGTAGATGGGCATCATATTTGCTAGCCACCAGTCGACCGGGACCTCTCCTGATAGCCAGGACTGTTGATAAATGATGGAAAGCAGCTTGGCCAGCTCTTCCACCAGTTCTTGCAGTACCCTTGGGTGGATCCCATCCGACCCCATTGACTTGCATACATCCAAGTGCTGTAGCAGGTCACCAATAATTTCCTCATGGATTGTGAGGGCTCCCCATCCCCTTCCACCAGCTCGGAGTACTGGGTATCAAGATCACAACTATTCTTGCCGCTAAAGACCGAGACAAAGAAAGCATTAAGCACCTCAGCCTTTTCCTCCTCTCTCGTCACTAAGTTTCCCCCCGCATCCACTAAAGGACAGAGATTCTCCTTAGTCCTCCTTTTCATGTTAATGTATTTATAAAAACATTTTCTGTTAACAACAGTAGCCAGATCGAGCTCCAGATGGGTTTTGGCCTTTCTAATTTTGTCCCTATACATCCTTACAACATCCTTATAATCCTTCTGAGTGGGCTGCCCATAAATCTTTTTTTTTTTTTTTTTTTTTTTCCTAAGCTCTAGCCACAACTCTCTGTTCAGCCAGGCTGGTCTTCTTCCACACCGACTCGTCTTTGGGCACGTGGGGACAGACCGCTCCTGAGATTTAAGGTTTCCTTCTTGAGGAGTGCCCAGCCTTCCTGGACTCCTCTGCCCTTCAGAACTGCCTCCCAAGGGACTCTGCCAACCAGTGTCCTGAACAGCTCAAAGTCTGCCCTCGGGAAGTCCAAGAAAGCAGTTTTACTTGCCAAGAATAGAGAACTCTACCATTTTGTGGTCACTGTGCCCAAGACAGCTCCTGACCACCACATTTCCCACCAGTCCTTCTCTGTTTGTGAACAGAAGGTCCAGCAGAGCACCTCCCCTGGTAGACTCACTAACCAGCTGCATCAGGAAACTATCTTCCACGCTCTCCAGAAACCTCCTAGACTGCTTCCTCTGAGCTGTATTGCATGTCCAGTATATGTCTGGGAAGTTGAAGTCCCCCACGAGGACAAGAGCTGGTGATTAAACAACTTTTGCCAGCTGCTTGTAGAATTCCTCATCCGTCTTCTCATCCTGGTTAGGCGGTCTGTAACAGACCCCCACCACTATGCCTCTCCTTAGTTCTTCTCTGTAAGGTTTCCTCTGAAGTAAGGAATTAGAGCAGTCCGGGGGGTATTAAATATACTGATTCAGCTATGTTTAGAATAGGATTTGGAAAAAAAAAAAAAAAAAAAAATATTTGACCTTCTTTAACTTACAGAAGTTTGGAGAAGCACATGTCTAAAATGAGTACAAAATGAAGACTTTAAGCAGAACCAACTGAGCTAAAGAATACCCAAGGACAGTCACTGTGGTAGCTTCCCTCGATCAATTTAAATGATGGTTTCTATGGGAAGAGGTGTATGGACTGTATGATGTTTGGAACAGGTTTTCTTTCTTTCTTGCACCTGAAGTCTGCAGAAAGTAGTCAAGGCTTCTAAAGCTTGAGCAGGTTGGGCTCTTGTCTTGGCCTCCTGCTGTTGCTCTGTCACAGGTGCAAGTCCTTGCCTCTCCACAGGCATATGGGTTTGATGGAGTGTTACTTGTCAAGGAGAAGTGACACTGGCAGAAGTCACCCATTTAACCAAAGGGTCCCTTGAGAGAGGCACCACCAGCTGTGACAAATGGCTTGAAAGCATGGAGCCATGCTTTGCTGGAGGGGAATTTACCAAGAAATGTATATAGCAATGATTCAAACCTAGGGATGACAAAGCACCAAACCCCAGATCAAGCAATTCCACACTAAGTTATAGAAGCTTTTAACAAATGCTTGTGAGAGTTCTCTTATTTGAAAGAAGATTTGTATTACTTGATGAGCATCTAAACTGCTGCTGAGGCCACCTGGGCCTGATTCCTGCATAGGCTTGCTCCCATGATGCGTGCTGTCAGTGGAGGTGGCTAGTACAGACTTCTGCAGAGGGATTTGGCTCAGCATTTCAGGGTGACATTTTTTCAGCCATAAATCCCTTGAAAATGTGAAATCTTCCAGTTATGTCAAGCACCTTGTAAAAAACCTTCACTGAAACAAACCCAGCTACCATTGTAAGGTAATCTCTCCCCTTTCATTCACAGAGACAATGGAAAGTTACATTGACCTATTGATTGTTGGTTGGAGGTTTCTATGTAAGTCCAAACAGATGATGATGTGACAGTAGGAGCTATCAGAGAGGCATATGACTTGACTAGGAATGATTTGAATGAATCCAAAATAGTCTAAAATTAATTTAGATGCTCTTGCTTACTGTTTGTTTTATGAGGTTTACTTCATTTTGAGTGAAGTAACTAATTTAAAATAAGATATTCTGCTGAACAGTATAATGCAGTTTAGCCAATTAAATTTATTTTTATGCTTTTTGCCAATGTGGATTAACTCTCAGAGTGATTTGGGTGAGTCCAGGAGACTCAGTCTGGCTTTGTGCAAGTGCAAATGAGGAGAGACCTGGGCCAAATGTTAAGGTTTTCTGAGGAAGTTGAGTGATATCAGCATGGCAAAGGTAGGTATCATTTCCTGGCAAGAACTAGACAAGAAGCTGCCAGTGCCATGTTTTATGAAAAGATAGGCAGAGTTCTTACAGGGAGCATCTCTGCAAGGAGCACATCACCATTTTGACCAAGCAGAGGGCTTGGTTGGCGTGGTTGCTTCCAGCAAAAGCTGCTGCCAGCTTGAACAAACTTTTCCTGCAGCCAACCTGCTCATAACTGTAGCTTCTCTTTCAAAAACTCAGATACCATTGACATCTAGTGGTGAAATCTTGTTCCTGGAGAGCCAGTTTATTGCATCAAAACTGCTTGAGTGATCTCGAGGGACTGCGGGGCATAGTGCATCCATGAGAGGCTCCTCTGTCATCTGTGTGGTCTGCTGACCCCCATTTATTAGATCTGTTGACTCAGATTCCCATTTAAGTGGATTGATGAGATTATCTGTTCAGTCTTCTTGTGCACACTTCCCCCTGGATTTAGTTTTCAGCTTTTATGATGAGAGGGCACATTCACTTAGGACAGATGCTAATGGGAATAAAGACCTCTGCCTACTCATCTACCAGTAGTCCACCAACCCAGCATCTCACCCAAAGCTGCTGGCTGCAGCGAGAGCATTTGGTCTTTGCTAGCTTCTCCAAACATGCCACAGAGTTGTCTGCATGCATTTGACAGAAGCAAGCAAATTCTCTGCCTGCTGGGTTTATAGCACAATGCTGAGCTTGATGTTTCATCGAAGTAGTGGTTTTGTGAGCCCAAGGAGTGCTTTTGCTGTTGTTGGTGGTGGTCTTTTGTTTGTATGTTGTTTTGTTTTTGAGGAAGGTGCTGTTGTACATGTGCTCTGTTGGTGTTTGTTTGAAGCTATGTTCACTCAAATTTTGAAAAGGAGAAGGTTAAACTGTTTTGTGTAGCAGTGCTGGGCTTTGATCCCAAATACAATGTGCTGCAAACGTATTGCACTGTGAAAGGAAAACAGGTTGCTCCTGATTTCAGATCTCTCAGGTGTCTCTGTCAGCAGCCCAGAAGGCACAGCCCTTATGAGTTGTCCCCTGGTGCAGGCATGGGGCAGTGCTGCACCTGGGGTTGTTGTTTGGTGTTGGTCTGTATTTTCTGTGCCATCATGGGTTATGTCCTCTTCATTCTGGGCACAGCACCCCAAACTCCCCATGTCTGCAGTACCCCCATGTGCACAGCTGAGTGAGGGACTGAGCACAGCTGGGGCCAGCCAGCTGGAGCTGGCATATGGTGTCACAGGGAAGCTGCAAATACATAAAACAATGGAGCATTTGGGAATCAGTTGTGTTACAAGTCGCTGGTTGGAAGTCAGTGACTACTAAAAGGAGTAAAATTTAGAAAGGCTGAACATCTCTGCTGCTGGTCAGTGAGAGCTTCAGGTTGTAGGGACTCTGGGAAAATCTGAATTTTCCCCAAAATAATAACCAGATCTTGGTGTGATCTGGGGACTGGGAGCACTGCAGTTTTATCATATATTTATCATTTAGTAATGAAGAAGCACAATGCCACTGCTCCTGAGCCTGCAGGGTAAGCCAGATCATGAACCTGGGAGATGTACTCATCTCAAGGCAATCTTCCTCCTCTACATAGTAACCCTCTTATTAAAGGAAACAAACAAACAAACAAAAACCACACACAACTTGTTTACTCTATCGTACCACTAAAACATGCAGCTCATGATGGGATCTCCCCAGAGACTATTTCCTGTGCTGTTGTGACTGTGGTCACAGCGACTGTCACTGCTCAGCCTGGGGTGGTGACAGGGACTGTTAACACTTGCTTTTCCCTGAGCTCAGGTGCTTGTGAACAGCAGATAAAATAAATGTCAATAAATCTTATTAACTTAGTGACACTTAGAGGGATCTGAAAGCACACAAAAATGCTACCTGGCTAAAGACCCCCAGACAGCATTGGCAGAGAGAAGTTACTGTCCCTGTTCACACATGCAGTGACTTAAAAGAGCAGCAAAGAGGCTTGGATAAGGTCACATGGAAATCATGATCTAGGTTTAAGCTGGAAAAGACCCTTAAGATTATCACATACAACCATCAGCCTAACACTTCCAAGTCCACCACTAAACCATGTCCCTAAGCATCATGTCCACACACCTCTTCAACACCTCCAGGGATGGCATAGATCTTTCCCTTGGGACTGGAAACTCAGCCACAGTGTCCAGCAAGATTTCCACATCTGCTGCTTCTCCAATCCCACTCCCACTTCCCATGGCTTGCTGATGGTTGCCCAAGAAATGTACTCTGTGACAAGCCCAAGGAAAAAAGTAATCCTGAATATAGGAAAGCTGATTTGCATATAGCTAAATACCACAGTCAACAACCAGAAGTCTGAGGGGATATTTTAGAAGCTGGAGAAAGGTGGAGCACCTTTCTCAGGTTCCTCAGAACAACCCCTCTTGTTAGACATGGAGCCCCCTCTTCCTTGGGTCTGTTTTTGCAGTGGGGATATCCTTGCTTGCTACAGGCATGGCCCCAGTCTACACCATGACACCTTTCTCAGCAATCTACTACTATCAGTAGTTTACTCCCTGGGCCTCCCACTCTTCCAAAACAGCAACCAGATCTTACTGGCTTGGGTTTCGCTAGTATATAGTTCAATGGTTTTATTTTTTATGTGAATATCTTTGTTAAAGGAGATTGAAAAGGGGGTTACTTTTGTATTCCTTACATTGTAATGTTTCAGGCTGAATGCCAGCAAGAGCATACTGTGACCAAAAAGCAGATAACTGGCTCTAGAAAAATCCCGTCATGTCTTGTGCAGAGGATCACACCATCAGACGATTGGCAGAAGAAGGAACTATGAGATTAAATTCTGCTTGACTTTTGTTCTCCTTTAATGCCAGCAATCACATTTAGAGTAACATGAAAAGCGTGTCGGAGCAAGAATTTGCTGCTGATACAACTGAGGGAGAAGAGGAAGCATTTTTAACCTAGTTTCTGAAGAGAAAAAATGTCTCATGTGCTTGCTCCATCTTATCTGTTGTTAACTTTTTAGTACTTGAGACTCATTCATCTAAATCTGAAAGTGTAATGAAAGGCTCAGAAACAATTATGTGCCCGTGGGGAATGTGGAGGGCAGCTGGGAGATAAGTAAGGGAGTCAGGCAGGAGGGTGCAGCACCGCTCCCCAGCCCCTTGGCTCTGCTTTGGGCAGAAAGCCAGCTCATGCCCAGTGGAAATTTTGCAGGTCATAGGAATTGGCATGTGGGCATGTTCGAGCAAGGTGCCATTAGCACAACTTGCTTTTCCTCTTGAAGGTTTAATGGTTGGTAGAGCTGGCAAGGCATTGATCCAGGGTCATGAGCCAGTTCCTGTTTTACATAATGTAATTGCTGATGTCCTAATGTTAATGCTGCCCCATTCCCAGCTGATTACTACCAGTAAAACAGCAGTGGCATTCAATATTTGTAACTGGGGTGTGTATGTCTTCTTTGCTTGCTTCCTTGCTTTTTATGTCTTCAGCTGCTGTATGGAGAAGTGGAAGAGGGAACAGAAATTGAACATCAGTCCTATTTCTACCCTGGATATTTCACAGTGCAAAGACCAGTGCTTGATTACCTTACAGAATCTTTTCTGAGGGAGCATAAGTGCTTTAGGGCTCCTGAACGGAATGATCCATGGAGGTCTTAAATTTTGTCTAGCTCAGCAAGATGATACAATCTGCATATAACAGAATGGCAACAATCTGAGGCAGAACAGCTGTTACACAAAGCAGATAGCAGTGTAAGTATACTTTACTGCAACAACATTTTGGACTGGCTTTTAATCAATAAAAAATACATTTCTAGCTGGAGCAGATTTTATGCGAATCAGATCAAGTTTCCTGTCTTGTTTTCAAGTAGTAAAATGGAATTGAGCTTAAGTGATGTGAATTGATATTTGGTCAGGGTTGATTTTTATTTATTTATTTATTATCTTCTCCCTCTGTTGTGCAACAAGAAAACAAAAATGGTGAAAAAAAACTATTTTCAGGTAGCGCTCAGTGCTGCCAAGTGGAAGAGGAATCTCGCGGCGCCATCTAGGGGCTGCTGGGCTCAGGAGAGGACTTCTGACGGTGGAGGTGCCCCTAGCTGGAAGCTGGCAGTGTGTTTTAGCTGCTCTCACCCTGCCAAAAGTAGTGCCAACAATGGATAACAGTTTATTACTAAGCCCCCTCTCATAAGGGAGTAGTAATAAATTATTGCAGAGATGTGCTGTCGAGGGATAAGAGCATATACCTGCCATGCCTGAGAGATCTTGGGTAAGCTCACACCTGAAAGACATATGGATAAGTATTTACTATTTCTCTAACTTGTGTGCAAACAAGCAAAGCATAACCTTAGTTGTGGCAGGTAACTTGATCAGACTTCGCTCTTCTACTCAGTAGCAGGGTTTTGGTACTGAATAACACATTTCTCTGCAGGAAATGAAGTCCTCACCTCATTCTGTGCTTGTTTCTAGGTCCTGGTTTTTCAGTTACTTTGCTAAGCACAGAAATCATTTATGGGCTTTGTTGAGCACATGGAGAGTCAAAAATCATTTATGGGTGAGGTGGGTATATATGGCTGAATTTGATTTGTGGAAGTGGCATCATCACACTCAGTTCTTCTGAAGCAAAAGCGTTGGAACAAAGGTATCACACCAAATACAACTACAGCAGCATTGGTGGCAGGGAGGACACTGGGTCATGTTGATAAAGCAGGATTGTATAGCAACACAGGGTTTTTGCATGCTAGGCCCTTCCTCTGCAACAGCAGAAGCTATTTTAGGCTCTAATTGTTTTTATACATAAATGATTTTTCCCACTTTAGGTCTCCTTCAGAGAGGAATGGTGTTTGAGTATTTTTGATAACTGGTACAATGTCTCTGAATAGAGGTAGCCAGCAGGTTCCTGAGGGTTGCTAGAGATGTTCCACATTTGTTTTCAGGAGGCTCGGTGTTCCCAGTGCCCACGTCATGATCAAAGTACTCCTGAATACAGGTGTGCTGGCCATGGTATAAGAGTGCAGATAACATGCTATAATGAGTGTCACACTGGCTTCAATGTGCTTTTTATGGTTCAAGCAGAATTCCTATTATTACCAGAAATTTAAGGCAACATTTTGTGAGGTTACACACCTTTGATTAATATTTAAAAATGAATTGGAGAAGTAGCCTTCATTGTCTATTCTGTGAGAGTCAAATTCCGTGACAGGAATTTTGAGTTTAATGTGGGATAGACTATAGCTGAATGAGAAGGAAAAAAGAAAGGTTAATCTTCTGAAGTGACTCACTGCATGAGCTCCTAAACAGTCAGAAGGAGTTTGTCAAACAGAGCAGCGCAACAATGACACCTTCTGTAAAACACTAGAAATGTCATGTCTTGCCGTTCAGCTGCAGCCTTGGAAATTTCTAACCTAGATGTTGGCAGAGAGCTGCTGATGTGGCTTCTGAAGCAGACATCTCTACAGAGAAGTGGCTTCTTCCTGCTGGGCTGCACAGATGCGCCTAGGTTGACATGCCATAACCTGAGCCTTGGTGGAAAAGGGAAATCTGTAAAAAAAAAAAAAAAAAAAAAAGACTAGAAATTTTAGAACATGTTCAGCTTTCTTAACTCACTTTTTATTTTTTTTCTTTTTTTTTTTTTTTTTTTTGTCTATCCCAAGACATGTTTAACCAAATGAGTGGGAAGGCTGAACTCCGTACCTGAAGGATTTCCAGTTCACAGTGTTCATGAGTGTCCTAACCCCATGTTAGTGGCACTTGCAGACAACCCATTAAAAATATTCTACTGCATCGTATTTCCCAAATTAATTCATTGAAAGGACAGAGCACAAGAGGGAGCCAGACTCTGCATCCTGGTAAACTCTTGGCTGTATGCTGGGCAGGGGCAGCAGAAGCCTGGGGTTTGGTCCTGTGCTCGGAGCCCTTTCTGTGTCTGTTCAGTGCCTTCAGCCTAAGGTGCACAAAGTCCTGTGGACACCAGGCAGGCCAAGGGGACAGCCAGCACTGGTGCTGGAGCTAAATTTAAAGCATCTGAGATTTTTAGGGGTTTTAGTGTGCCTGGTGTGCCTAAAGCCACTGTTAGAGCACATGGCAGTTAGAGGTTGAACTTCTACGCCCTGAGCCTCAGTCCAGCATTTTTTACCACCCATCAGCCCTTCAGCGGCACAGCTGCAACTGGAATGATCCTCCACACCCTCTGCTTTCCTGAAACGCATGATGGAAGTCCTTATCTGCGGTATTACTGGACAAAGCGTGAAGAGCTCAGTTTAAGACTGTAAAATGAATCAGATTCCTACATATTTAGTGCAGTAGTTATCAGATATCAGGAGGTTAAAAGAGCGTTTGTTGTTTTCACAGCTACCTACAGGCTGCTACAGCATAAACACAGCCTGTGATGTGATTTGCAGTGCTTGTGCAACGTGCAAGGCACCTAGTTCTGGGTACATAAATGTTGCAGTGCAGCACCTACACCATGCAGGCTCAGTGGGTGTCAGAGCTGCAGGGATAGCCCTGTTCTGTTAATGCCAATTCTTCCTTGTACACTTGCCATAATGTTGAGCCGATTGTCACTAAATCTTCTGTCAAGGCAGTTAGGGTTTCCCTAATTTCAGGAGAGCTAGAACAAGAACTAAGACTCCAGTCTACAACATAAATCCTCAGGAATTTTTGCAGTGTAACCTGACCAAGTACAGTGGTACTAGATCTTTATTTATTTATTTATTTTTATCTGTTTACCTTCAAGATAATCCTTTTGCAATTAACAGGTTGGCACAGTGGATATGTAGATTATTTTATGATTTAACTCGTGTATTCAAATTCTTACCAACTGTGCTTCATGGTGTCCCAAGTAACCACGTGCCCCTTCATGCATCAGGCGACATGAGTCAGATTTTAACTCTGCCTCCATGACCTGCCCTCCTGTCAGTGTGCCAGGTATGATGGGAGTTAATCTGAAATAAAGTAGAGAGGAGAGCATTGTTTGAGTGGTATGTTGTCTTTGGCACATCAGATGCAATGTCAGGAGAAAGTTACTACAGCGGCTGTTCTCTGAAATTTAATATCACGTTGGCTTTAAGTACCAATCATAGATACATAGTTGTGTAGGTGAGCTAAGTTGCTGGCCAAGCCTCTGTTGACATTGGTGACATTTGTATTCCAGTGCCTTTCAGATTTTACCCTTTTATTGTAGAAATTTAGCTTTTGAAACAGCCTCTTTGCCTGGAATATACACCCATGGACCAGCCTGCCCATTGCCTCTGAGATTTTTTATTTCCCACATCCTGGGTGGCAGGTCTGACACCCCTCAGCCTCAACATGAGAAGCAACATGATGTTTTTTTTGAGGGTGCTTTCCATTTGGTTTGGTTTGGGGTGGTAGTGGCCCTTCTTCAGAAACACTGTAGATATTGCATGCCTCAAATCCCTTTTAGGACCAAGTGATGTCTGTCACATTCTGAAATTTCCCCAAGACATACTGTATTTATGCCTAGATGTATATCTCTCCTCCCCAAACCCAGTACACACAGGCACTTGCACATCTCTTATCCTAGTAAAGAAAGGGCGATCTATTCATAGGAGACAGCCGGGTCGGACACTGGGGCTTTTTGTTTGTGCCCTGCGGGGTGCCTGATTGCTCGGCAGGGGTATGCATCCACTCCTGCACATAATCCACAGTGTGCAGTGTCACCAAAAAAGAGCATTAATTAAAGGGTGTCAGTAGTGGAAAAAAATAGATGGTATTTTTTAGGGGAGGGGGAAGCAGGGAGAATACTTTTTTTTTTTTTTTTTTTTTTTTTTTTTTTTTTTTTTTAAGAAGGAGCAAATAAAAAGGGACATTTTGTGGCCTTTTCTAATTTTTGGAGGGATTTTTTTTGTTGTTGTTTTAGAATTGCATGTTGTATCTTCATATCTTCCAAGCAATTTGCCAAGGCAATATTTGCAGGCAACACTGAAAACTGAACTGCTTCTTCTAGTTTATTTTCCATATGAATTCAGCACAAATACTGTTATGCACTTTCAGATCCAACCTGCTACTCTCTACAAAAGTCAGACAATGGCAGTAGGAAGATGCAGCAATATCTGGGTAAAATTTTTGCTGTTTTCAGTAGAGATAATCAGATGCTGTGATATGAAAAACTGAATTTCAGCTCACTGCATAACATATGAACATGTATATATCTTCAAGGGATAAAAGAATAAAATTAAACAAGGGCTTGCTTCTCATAATGTGCCATGAGTAGTTTTTTACAGAACACTGCAAGTTTGCTAAAGAACAGTGTCAAATCCACAGATTAGATTACCTACTTGTAAACCAGAAAGTTAAAGATTACTGGGATTAGCTTCTTCCTTGAACAGTGAAAAACCCGAGTGCTCTCTGCACTGACTTAGTAGGGCTGAGGTTATCTCTCATACCCAGCTATGATCTGAGCTGCTTGAGCAGTCGTTGGGCACCCTTCCCTTGCCCTGGGGGAAGGAGGGCAGCAGGGGAAGAGTTGTTTGTTTTGCTTTTACTGTTTTTTCTTTTCCTTCCCCTTCTGTGTGGTAGTGCCTCTCACGCTACCCTGAAACAGCAGATTTCCACCAAGAGATGTCAAAATACTCTGTGGGAGTGTGTCAGGATCACAACTGCTTTCTGCATTTTCTTTAGAACTTTTCAAAAGATTTTCTTATTCTTGCTTCTGAGAGTTTTATTTTAACACAATACTATTTTAACACAATACTATTTTAACACAATACTTTTGAATATTTATTTTAACACAATACTATTGAATATTCAGGTTACAGCAAGGTAATAATACTACCTTCTACCTGTAGTTTCTTCACTGTGGACATACTTTCCTTCATAAATGCGGCTGCAGATTTCAGTGTTGCTTTTCTTTTTCAAAATCCACTTCTTTCCATTTTTCCCCAGCCCACCATTATAGTACCAATGAGATGCTGAATACTGATTTCTTTGTTAAACATATTGTTCTGTGAACAGTGAAATTAATGAAACCTGTTTTTAAATTGGTGATTTCTATGTTAATTTCTCTGCTTTCTATCCCTCTGCATATGCACTGTGACAGAGTCTGCTTTTCCCCCCATATACCAGTTTATTCTCAGCCTCTCTCCCCTCTCTCCACCCTCAGCACTGACTCTCCTTCTGCTCCCCCAGGGCTCAGCACCCTCAGCTCTTTGCTCGGACAGCCACAAGCTACGTCCATCACAGCTCAGCCCAAGCTTGGCATGTCCTGCTGCTGATGAGGTGGACTTGACAGCTTTTCAGGGGAAAGGAGAAGATGTTATCTTGATTCTTTCCCTTCTCTTCAGTTGCAACTCTTCAGAAAATGTATGAGAAATTTGTATATCAAGTTAAGTTGCAGTTGGCTGAAGAATTCATGAGTTAAGGCTGAGTAATTCAGCAGAAAATAGATGATAGGATTGCATCAGACTCCTTTCTTTAGAAAACCAGGCTAAAGTGACTTGGGAAGCCCAAGTCCAGAGGAGACATCAGCACGTGAAGAGCATTTGAAGAACTGCTGGTGGCATGCTGAATGAAAAAAGTAGATGAGTAAACTGGGGGTTGATAGTGTCATATGTTGGTAATATAAGGAATACTTACCATGCAGAATGCATAATCCTTTCATGGTGGGAAAAGTGAGTGAAGCTGGGTTGGGTTGGATGGTTACAGACTCACTTTTGGGGGCTGCTGGCCTCAAAATCTGTTTCCATTGTACAGACGCCTTTATATCCTGAGCAGTCTGTGATCAAAGTTGTCAAATGGTTAGGAATAACTGAGTTTTTTATTGCTATTCCCACTGAGATTTTGTGGGCATTTTTGTAAAATCTTTCCTACAATTTCTGTGAGTCCAGTTTGCAATCATTTTGGGGAAGACATCATTTCATCCAGGCACAATTTTGGCTGTCTGGAGAAGGTAGAAGCCAAGTTTTCTGTTGAAACTACTGTAAGAGAAGGATCTTTCCCATGTCAGACAGGCTAATTTTCATCCATGAACGTACACATGTAGAAAGAGAGCATAGAGTGAGAGAGGTCAATCACCCTGGGACTTTCCCTCTTTGCTGTTTGCAGAGTTGGTCCATTAGTAACTCTGACAAAGTGTGCCAGAGCAGCTCTGCATGCAAATCCTCCAGAAAACCTCCATGGGCACTGCAGGCTTCATAACCATTATGAAGTAACGTGACATGCCTTATCCCAGATATACAGTCTGCGTTATTGCTTTTTCAACCTTCTTGCTTATAACCTTGGTTTTGCACAGCACGCTCCAAGGATGCTGGTACAAAAGCAGTCATAAGTAATGATAGTTATATGTTTTATTCAAGTGGGTGGATGGGCAGAAGGAATAATACCAAATAGACAGGAGATGTGAGACTGGAAAGGTTAAAGCTTTACTACTAAAGCTGAAATTTACTGCTTACTTACACAACCTGATTTTGGTATGGCTTTCCCAGAAAATATTTATTTCAACCCTAAAAACCCTAAACATTTCCTATTATATGCATTCATTAGTAACAATAAAACAAAAAAACTGTGGCAGACCTTTTTTTTTTTTTTTTTTTTTTTTTTTTTTTTTATGCACTTAATTATGTAGCTGATGCAAGTTGCCTTAATTTCCAAATCTAATCTGCATAGATACAAAGATCATGGAACAATCTGGAGATTTGTTCTTTAACCAAGTGGGAAAAAACAACAAAGGGAGTAATTAAACCACAAAAAGTATATACAAATAAGATAGTATCTGACAGAAAACCATGGGGGGCATCTTCCTTTGCAATTCTTTTTTTTTTTTTTTTTTTTTTTTTTAATGGTAGTATTTAAAAGAAAGGAGAGAAAGAAACAAAAGTCACTAGGAAATATATTAACGTTGATTTTCAGCTTTTGATGCTAGCAAGGTTGTATTTTTCATTTTTTATTTTTACCATGTGTTTTCCCATACTTTACCATTCTCTGTTCTTTAACTATACTTAAAAATGATTTAAAAGATTCTTCAGAGCTGTGGAATATGAAAAACGTACATCATTAATGTATACTGGAATAGGCAAAATTAGATGTGTAGATAAACATGTACTAATATAAGCACTAAATTATATTGAAGGTTATTTGCCCCCCTGGGAAATATTGAACTTGTTGTAATTGGGATTTTTATATCTTTATTTTCTCCAAAGAAAAAAGAATCTGAGTGAGACATCTTATGAAAAAGACTTCTGGGTTATGGAATGGTAAGGAAAAAATGCAGTAGAAACAGGCCATATATTCTTTCTTCACTGTTGCAATATGGCTTAAACAATGAACAGAGCCCCTTGGGAAAACAAAACAAAACAAAACAAACAAACAAACAAAAAACTGTTGTAGAAATGTTTGATTCTTAAAAGATATCACAACTCTAGTGAGAAAGCACTACCGAGGTACCATGTGGAAATTGTAGTGCTGGAGCAATGTTAGTAAACAGTACCAAATCAGTATGTCTTTAGCTCACATCGAGACTTCTGAGGTTATAATAACACAGTAAAGTAAGTCACGATATGATATAAACAAAGAAGACCTTTGCTACTCTTAAGCATGCAATAATATATGTCACTGAAGGTATAGTTTTTTAAAATTCCATAGAAGACTAAAAGCAAGGTATCTCTCAACTGTAAAAATAATGGATTAAAAGCCATTGGCTCAATGTTTTGATGATTTTATCTAGCATCTGGAACTGCACATGGCTTATTCGTTGCCTAAAGAGCCCTTTGAACTAGAGCAAGTTTTAAAATAAATTAATTAGCCAAAATGATGTAAGATTTGTTATTGCTCTGCAATCCCCTCCAATCCTCGTTACACCATTCCGATCATTAATTAGCCCAGTTGGGAAAAACAGGTGCTCCCTATATACTAAATGTGTTGAGCTTCCACTTCCAGCTTTTAGATCTGATTATTGTCTTTGATCGCTTGTTTATTATCACAGTTCCACAGGGGACTGGACACATTCATGAAAGAGAAATCAATCAATGATCGTTAAATGCATGAAACAACATGAGCCCCCAAAAGTCCCTGAACTGAAAACGCTTTGGAGGTAGGAGAGTTTTAGAGAGAAGCATCACAAATTTGCTCTGTCATTATACTCTCCCATTTCTGGTGCTCATCACTTTGCTTTGATATATTCTAGCTGCTCTAATAGTTTCTCTATAGGTAGTTAAAGTTTTTTTTTTTTTTGTAGTTTTTGTTTATTTTTTAAACATAACACATGAGGATTTTTAAGCTGATTTGCTGATTGAATATTTAGACAGTGCTCTCTGGTAGTTTTGACCAGAGGGCACTTCTTTGGCCGTTATGAATACATCACTTCAGGTCTTGAATCTAGGAAAGCAGAATGGTAGACAGTGTTTCAGTAAGAAAAAAAACAGATTATAACTTCTCTAGAGCTATGTGACAACCCTTTCTTGATATACAGAGAGCTTGCAGTCTTCCCACTACAGCTATCAGAGATCATTTTGCTTAGAACTGCATAAAATATGCATCTTATGGGAATTTTATTTAAAGAGCTGTGTGTTCTCTCTCGATAGGCATTGTGTATGTTATGTATGTTTTGGGGTGGGTAATCCAGTAGTCATTTCTGTGATCCATACAAACAAAATACACAAACCAATAAGATAACTAAACCTTTAATTACTGTAATGTATGTACTGAGCATTTCTCCTCCTCCCTACTTCCCTTCGCCCAAACCTTCCTCAGTTCCCCTGGGCATCATCTACCAGCTAAAGCATTGAATCCGTCACAGCACACTTAAACGGCTGCAGGAAATTTGTTTTACAAGGCTGGTTTTAACTGAACTACCTGCTGTGCACCACATTGCTACTGTTTGTGAAATGAATGATGGGAAAAGCAAGTCTGTGATTTCATTTGTTCAGACCGATTAGTCACACGTTGCATATGGTATCATTTGCTTGTCACTTAATGACTGACCAGCCTGCCTGAATCATTAGTGCGGCAGTGCAATGAAAGGAAGACATAAACATAATGATGAGCTCAAGGAAGTGGAGTGCTGTTTTACCTAAAAGAAATGGTGCGCAGAAATCCAGCACAGCTGCAGGTGCTCCGACGACAATGTGGGAAGCAGTTAGCTTCCAATTTAGCAGAAAATTAAGAGCGAAAAAACTGTTATTTGTGAGAGAAGATACTCATGGCAAGCAATCATCCATGCTCTATATCCACAAGATGAGCATTCAGCTGTCTTTGTCGTGACTTAAAACAATTGGTATCTTGGGCTGCATTCAACACCAGATTGGTGCTTATTATCTGCAGTTTATTCTTTCTTGGGATATTTTGTACCCCCTCTCCTTTATTTTATGGTTAATTTGCTTGCTTGAATGTAAAGCCATTTAAGCTGAAAAATCTGGATTGCGGTTCATCATTGTGCCAGTGCTCTGAGCTGTGTGATGCAACATAATTGGCAATTTTCAAATTCATAATCCATTTTGTTGCATGCATACATACACACGCACACACTGCCAACCCATCTCTTCAAATTGGTAAAAAACAAGATTAGAGAATGTAGATTCCTTCAGTCAAATGACATGAATCAACACAAGGCATGTTTTTATAAAGTTAACTAATGAAATTTTGCTAGCCAAGACAACATCATTCCCAAAGAAGAATTAGTTTTCTTTTCCCAAACTTCCAAAGAATTCATGGGTCTGAAGTGTTCTTATCCTTCACCAGGCAAGGCTTCCACCAGCTTCAACCGGGCTTTATATTGCACAACAAATCTCAAACTTTTAATTATGTCATTTTTAGTGATTTTGGTAGCAGGTTACTGAGTTTTCTGGGATGAAAAAACATGTCAGGTAGAAGGACTGGAATTTTGCATTGAAAAGGAAAATGAAATAATTTCTTAAATGTATGACAGTTTATGCTGATGCACATTGCTATTTGTTCAGCAGAATTTTAAATTCACTTTATGTAACAGATGCTAAAATACAAAACAGTGAGAATTTAGGCCCAGAGTCCTTCTGTAAATGCATTTTATTTTTCTTTTTGTGTTTCATGCCTGCCTGCCCTTTTTCCCTAGAGAAACTTTCAATTCTCTGTGCTTGCTTACAGAATTTTAAGGCCAAAGTAGTTTCTTTCTCTCACCATAATAACTTTAATATATAGTGCTGGCAGGCTTCCTTTTGCCTTTCCCCTTCCCCTTCCCCTTCCCCTTTCCCTTTTCCTTTCCCTTTCCCTTTCCCTACCCCTTCCCCTTCCGTTTATTGCTTCGGAATAAGTAACTTCGGAAGGAGTAACTTGGGGTTCTAAACACAACTCTGTCCTGTCAGAGCTTTTGTTTTTTACTACTTCCTTGTGCTCCCTTTTTTTTCTCACCAGCTGGCCACAGCGAATGCTCAGCTACACTCTGTTTCCTTCTGCCTAATAGCCAACCGCTTCGTCTGCCAATTCTGTCCATGATCATTCCAGTTTCTCTCTACCCCTTTCCAACACTCCTGTCAGCTTGCAGCATCTACTTCATTAAGCTTCATATTCTCTGGTTTATCAGCACTGAAGGGGTCTTTATGGTGCTGGGGCAGAAATATCCTTAGTCCACCAACCATTTGCACACAGTGTGGGATGTGCCAGATTTCCAGGATTTGCCAAATCGCCTACCTGGCAGGAGATCACGCTGAACTGTTCTCCTGTGAGATATCTGTTCACCCCACTATGCAAACCTCTATATCTGAGGTTAGTTTCACCTAAAATTGATAATATCATTATATTTAAGCCAAAGTATTTCAGTAGGTTTCATAGATCCATACTTCCCTTATTTGAAGACTTAAAGGATTGCTCCATTGCCTTCAAATTCACAAGGCCCATCTACTCCAAAATGCTGTTTTCTGGCTACCTCCCGATCTGTTCTTCATCGTGCAGATGCTGCAACCTTTAGACAAATGGAAGACACCCACAGCGACTAGTCCATGTCTTTCAATAGCTGAGTACCCAGAAGAGAAATAGAAAGTTAGCAATTGCTAGGGGAGGAACTGAGTACAAGCCATAAAACATAATTTTGCTGCTCTGTAAACTACTGGTGTGCTTGTGTCATGGGTACTAGTTAAAAATAGTGTAGAGAAGGGCAACAGAAACCCCAAACTTGAGACCAGGATTTCCATCTGAGAAAAGAGTCACCAGGATGGAAAACAAGAGTTCCATATGATTGTTACCTATGCAGATTAGTCTGAACTTTTTTTCTTTTAAAACAAATACAAGGCAATATATTTCGACATAGCACATGGAATATTTTTAAGTAATTGCTGTGAAAATCAAAGCAAGAATACTTCACAGGAAATATTAATGGAGGAAAAGGTTATCACTGCTTATAGGTGGTCAGGGTATGGCCCAAGGCTCTGGAAATTTGGGTTAACTACCAACTGGAAAGTTATGCTGGGAAATGACCACGCTGTATGTACTTCCCCTGCTTCCTCTGTTCTTTTTCTGGCCACCCCAATCACTGTCTGAGGCAAAAAGCTGAACTGGATGTGCCTTGGATCCCACCCAGTACACCAGGGTCTACATGCCCTTACTGCTGCACAGACCAAGCACAAATGCTATCTGCATTTAATTTTTCCCCTGAATTTTTGCATAAAGCAATGTGATGTGACCTGACTGACACAGTGTTAGGCTGGGACTTATTACAGAGACTGGCACAGAAAGGAAAGCTAGCTCTGCTTCCCAGTGTAGCTACCAGCCTATCTTTTCTCCTGGGATTTCAGGGATGTAGATCCATGCACAGGGGACATTCAAAGGATGGAGAGGTTATGAATCAGTTTTTTATGTCCATTTTGATTTGGAGGGCATGATGTAAATGTGTAATCATGGTTTTCCT
The DNA here is from genome assembly GCA_011075105.1 of Heteronetta atricapilla. NCBI lineage: Eukaryota > Metazoa > Chordata > Aves > Anseriformes > Anatidae > Heteronetta > Heteronetta atricapilla. The sequence goes on along the minus strand of CM021732.1, from coordinate 33,635,254 downwards.
AGCAAACATCAGTTTCTTGCTTCAAGAAGTTTCATATAATGTGGATATACATGCAATTGGTTGTGTCTCTACCTGGTGTTGGAACAACATCTTACCAGACAAAATAACGAAATGGATTCAAAAGAGAGAAATAAAAGTTCATTGTTTAAGTTTTTTTGGGAAAGTGTTTTATGTTTTTGTTTCAAACTTTATTCAGAAGTGAATCTGAATTTAACTTGAAATAGTCAGCACACGGTCTCCCTTTCAAGTCTAATGGTACAAAGCACTTAGTAGTTATCAAAGTAATTCTGGTTTGTTCTCAGTTGGAGTACTCAAATGAGGACTTTTCCTCCTTCCTCCCCCAATATTTCTGTATTAATTTCTGGTTTTGCCTTTAAAATCCATATCTATATATGTTTGACTAACACATAAATAACTATTTGCCTATCTCCAAGTCCTCAGGCCCTGGCATTCAAGGAGTACTGGACTCAGTATCAAGAACATGGTGCACCATAGCAGGTGTACAATTTCATAAGCAGATGGATATGAAAAATAGCCAGAAGTCAAGTCCTAATGATGAGTATTTCTTGATCAAGGTTTGTTCATATTCTAATCAGACAAGTAGTAACTTGTGCTTTGTTACCAGTAAACAAAAATAGCTTGGAAATTCATTTATTTCCCCAGTTCCTATCCCTATCCTCATGAGTGTGGTGCTGGGACAGCCAGCAAAAAGTGTCCACATGTAGGTCAGCTTTACATCTGATGTTCTAGAAAATGTTGCAGTCCTATTTTTTCTATAAGGGTTTGCTATTTTCCTTACCTATAAATCTTCTGCTTTTAAAAGAAAGTCATAAAGATTTGTCATTAATGTTTCAGAGAAAGTGTCAAGGGAAGTAAATAGTCGGTGTTAGAAATACCACTTACTGATCAGGTAAGCTGGCTGTAATGTAAGTTGTAAAACTTATTAGATGATCTTTTATTATTAAATGATCCTTAAGGTCCCTTCCAACCCAACCAAAAATTTGGAAATGCATTTCTTGATTGGGTTTGATTAAAGGGCTTAGCCTCTGAAATTGAAGAATATTCATGTGGACACAGCCACACAGGAACTACCTGGCAGGTTTTCAGCTTCAGTTTGTCACGAATCATGAAAAAGACAAAAACTGTGTGAACAAGAAAAGTAAGCTGATAAAATAATTAGATTTTAAAGTTAGTGCAAAATAGAAGGACAGAAAAAAAAAAAGAGCTTTAAAAAAAAGACAACTTGGGGATGAATAAATGGAATGCAAGAGATGCCTAAGCGAAGAAAATGCACTTACCTCTGCACCAAACTAAATTGTGAAACAATGTAATTTCTCTTAATTTCAATTGCTGTAAATAAAACAATGAAAAGGCATGTTCTGTTTATCACAATAAAAATGATGGCAGCATTAAGCAAAATTTGGGATATCTGGTGGAAAAAAAAAAGTGGAAAAAAATGTTTTATTCTAATATGGTTCCTGTGAACTTGTTTTTGCTTTCCTGACCAATGAACTGTGAGTGACATTCTGTTCCCCTACTCACAAGTAACAGGAAAATAGCTTTGGATCAACTTTCAGTATATTACATATCCACATAACCCATCCTCCTCTCACATTTAGACAAAGAAACAAGTAAAATCAGTGTGTACATTTGGAGCTTTGTTTTTCTTCTATTTACTTGATTTTTTAAAAAAAAAAGTCATATGGAGATTAACACTGCGAGCCAGCATGAGGACCAAACAAAAACTAGAAAAACAATTACACTGCTGCTGCTGGCACTCCTGTACAATGCTCAAATTGCATGGTTGTCAGTGCTTCCTGCCACATTTTGTTTTTTGTAAGCCACTTTTGTCTTCAGCTAAAAGCATTAGTATATTTTGCATCTATTCCATATTCTGTACCATTGTAATTGAAATCTTTTGTAAAATAAAAATTAGGTATTTGAATAAACCTCTCAAGCATTGAAAGTACTATACAATAGGAAGTCATTATACACATGTATTTCTATATTCAGTCTAATTCTATAGCTACATGGAAATATCTTACTGGGTAGCTCAGGAAAGTCTCAGTCCACCAGACACAGAGTAAAATGCCAGCAGCATTGAAGTTATTCACCTCATAATATAAGAAAGTCCTTACTAACTGTGTGATCTGATCAGTAAGCCGTCCTCCGGAGAAACTGCGGAGCCCCAACAATTTATGGCCAAGACATCTGGATTCAAGAGTTGTCCTGCTCTGGAGGCAAGGTGTTAATTCAGTACCATCTGGAGGTACAGCGTAGTCCATGTACCTGTAGTGCTTATTAATGGTGTTTCTTTTTATTAGCTGAGAAATGTGAATGAAGAATAAAAAAGTGGTAGGAGATAAAAAAATAAAAAATAAAAAAAAAATGATTGCCTAGTAGAGTATGGTTGTCCACTCATGTTCCAGAGTAAAAGGAAATGCCATATTTATCTGGGACAAAAGAATACTCTGTTAGATACCAGTTAGAATTCTCTGCTTCTAATAAGACATCCCTTATTGACATTTCCTCTTCACCTATGTCAGTATGAAGGTTGAAGCTCCCTCACCCATTTCCCAGGACTGCCTTAAACAGTGGGTACAGCTACTGAGCTGTGGGAGCTGGGACTGCCACACTCTCCTTTCAAAGCCATTATGCTGTGCATAAACCAGCCATTGAGCAAGAGAGGAGTGCAGTGCTCTGCCCCAGTGGCTAAGGGCCTTTCCTGGGTTATGTGACAAACATATTTCAATGCTTGCATGCCAGCAGGTAGGTGGCAAGAAAGACTGATTATATCTTTCAACCTTCTGTAGCAGGTCACATTAGCACATCCCTTAAAATTCCTGAAACAAATACTCCCTCCAAAAACAAACAATCAAACAAAGAACAAAACACAACCAAACAAAACAAAAATTAACACAAAAACAAAGAAAATCTTGCTTCTCCAAACTATGCAGTCTTAGGCCAGAGGTAATGGAGCTTGAAGCCAAATCAACACTTGTTACTCTTTTATTCATACAAACGTTTGTATTTATACAAAGTGCTACAAAATTTAAATAATATTTGCATGCTCCCAGAATAGTTTACAAACTTGTGGCTAATGCTACTAAGGATGAGTGAGGTAGGGGAAATCCCAGACTGAGGAGAAGGTCTTTAAGTTAGAGTTTCCATTATTCTGAGGTTAGTGCAGCAGTGACTGACCTCCTGAGAAAAAGGAGATTTTTTTTCCGTCTCTTATGTGAGTCCAGCATTTATTTTCTTTCAGGAGTACCCAAGGTGTTTCATTATAAGCTGAAAGGAATGTTTCGAGTCAGGTGAAATTTTTGTCTGTTTGTTTCAATGAAGAAAAATAAATAAATTTGAGCCAAACAGAAACAATCTATTTGCATTGCCTCAGCCCTGCATTTGCTCTGCTGCATTAGTTTACTTTCTCTCTTAAACATCTCCAGGAGTCAGCCTTTACATACATCATTCTGAAAACTAAATTGGTGTTGTGGAAGAAAAGAAAGTTCAATCAGCCCAGGAACCTTTCTGTGCTACAGAGTGATAGCATCCATTTCCACTTCTGCAGCCACATTCTCCTCATTTTCACAGGCAGAGTTGCAGTGAAGTAATTGAGAGGGAAAAGTTGCCCCTGCTGTGGCAAAGAAAAGTAAAACAAGGCTCCAGGAAAGAATAGTAGTTACAAGATAGGGATTTTCCCACCGAGTAAATTGGTTGTAGGAATCACATGGCTTCATTGTAATTGTCCCCAAGGCAGCACCCTTCCTGGTGGCTTGCTGTTGTGAGTCAGCCTGGTAGGAAAGTGAGCCTTGCAAGGAGAGGTGAGCTAAGCAGTCATTATACTCCTTAACTCTCGCTCATTAGTCAGAACAATGGGGATTTAACTCGACCTTCTTCTGTAGTTGTCTTAACTCTTACTTTAAGAATTTGCCTGAAGAAAAATCTTCCTCCCCCCTTCTGAAGATAAAGTCACCAAAAATGGTTAAAAAGTCTGTGTTCTGCTCAAATGTAGCTGTCCTGTGCATTGTCAATATTAATTTTGGTACCAAAGCGTCTTCAGACCTTTCTTGGTCCCTATGAGAGTCAGCAGGAATTAAATTCTCTCTGCATTTTGTGGGAGTGTAAATTCAAGCTGGCTTTTACATTGTTGAAGCTATTCTGGATTCAAAGTAGGGCCTTTTAGAGAAGGCTGTAATGACAGATCTTTGATTCATTGCTACAGATCCTACCTGATGAGCTGCAGACTTTGTGAGTGTGGCTGGGACTCGGGAAACCTATATCTGCTCTCGGGAAACCTATGTCTGCCACCTCAGCTCAGCCTTCTAGGAGGTGGCTTATTCCATTTCATGTGACACTGCTAGTGGAAGTAAGGATGATGATTATCTCTTCTGTGAGGAGTACTGAGGTCTAGAGATAAGAGATAAAATGTGTTATGTAGGTGCTGCTAAGAATATACGAAGTTAGGTGGATGATGTGAAAGTTGCTAGTGAGAATTTTAGTGTAAATGCTGGTTTATGTTCTTTCTCTGTCTTTTCAAATCTTCACGTCAGATGTCAGAGAGGAAGAAGAAAAGCAAATGAACTAAACTATTACAAGAACTTACTTTAGTTTAGCTAGTTATTTAGTTATATAGTTACATATCTATTATGTCTGTCTGTCTGTCTGCCTATCTTTTAGTTATATTACATGTATCTACCACTACACTGCCTCTGTGGTGTAGGTCTGTAATAACTATATTGTTTTAGGAAGCCATTGACTGCCACACTGCATGGCTTTCCTTGGAAAATCATTATCTGATAGAAATTTCATAAAAGAAACAATGTATTTTGTACAAAGTCTTTACAATAGATGTGTCAAATATATATAATGCAGTAGGACTATATAGAGCTAGATATGACTGATGAATTAAAAAATACTTATAAAATAATTTAAAAATGAGTTGTCTTCCACATGACTAGACCAAAAATAGATCTAAACAATGCACTGAACTAAGGGAATAATTAGTAAAGTTGGTAAAACTTCAGCAACAAAGGGTGAAGGTGCCTGTAAAGCAATAATGCAAGTGGTCATCTGAAATTGATACTGATACATCAAATGCTATATGTGTTGTAACAGATGGCACACCAAGTGCAGTTGATGTGAATGTAGGGTTAATTGCAGTATTTGAAAAAGCATTTGGACACCCATATTTGGCGTTTCATTACAATGGGCATCAACAAGCTCTGGGAATGAAAATAATCAAGCAAAGCTTGAAGAAATGAGAAAATTACAACAAAAATAGTAAACTTCAGTATCTCATGTGCACTGAGCAATCGCCAGTTCCAAATACATTGGAAATAATCAAATTACTGTATTCAGGATTGGTGAAGCATAGCAGTATATGGTGGTTTAGCCTCTGGTGTGCAGCTCAATATGCCATTTATTGTTTGGAGAGAGACTGCACATGGCCTCCAAAGATTAGAATAATTCACAACTGCCTCATCATCAGAGGCTCATGACCTAATGGTTTTGTTTACTTTGATTTGCATTTGAAACCATACCAGAATTCTCAAGGACGTATGGATTTTGGGATATTGATATACTCACTGAAGCTGAATTTGGAAAGCACTGAGTACTTCAGGACACTGTTGACAGTAATGGAACATTGTAAAGGATAATAGTTTCTTTAATTCAATCTTTCTCAGTAAATTTAATTTGTTTTGAAAGCAAATAATCTAGTTTACTGCAAATTTAAACACAACTGATTCAAAATATTTCAGAGCTTCATTTTCCTGAACACCTACAAGATGAAGGTGGCTTCAATTTTCAGTCAAATTCAGTATGCAAAACAAAATAATCAAATCAAGGAAATAAAAATGAGTGATCTGAGAACTTAGTTAGGAATTCTTAAATAGGAAGCACCAGTGGTGAAAAGGGTCAATCCTGAAAGTAAAATTCAGAACCTGAAAATCCCTGACAACTTGCTCCAAGACAATGAGATGTTTGTAACTTGCTACGTAATTATTTGTAGAGCACTATATCCCTGAGAAGTTATTCTTACCTATGCAGTGCATAAAATTTGATACAAGAAACTTTTAAAGCTGGTATGTGGTATATGTCTCACTGAAAACAGTCAAGATCAAGCCAACAATTACAATGCTTCCCACAGAAATGTGAAATGAAAAAAATATTCTCAGCCAGGGAGGGCATACAGGTCTTACAGCATCACCTGATGTGTGCACAAACAAGTTTGTTCATTCAGAAGATCCTCCTGCTTTGAGTTGTATCTTCCTGGTACTGACTGCAGCTGATTGGGAATTTTCATCAGAGGATACCAAGATTTCAGGATATGACACCTTGAAACAGCACATACCTCTGTGGCTAAGGGACACCCAGATGAGATTTCCGTCTCTGTCTCATTCAGTAAGGTGACCTGACCCGATGTATTTCATGTGCCCTGTGAGTGTCTTTCTTACCTGGCTAACAGCTACTCAGCATAGACAAAGCGGTTGGGGAAGAGGGCACCGAGTGGGCAAGAATGACTCCAGAGCACCATCACATGGCACATGGAGAAGGAAACCATTTCTTTGGGTTGGTTTATTATATTATATATAAACTGGCATGTCTTTTGATCACTTTGAGCTTTGTTCTATGGGCACACCACAGAATGGGATTAGCATTTTTTTCCCTCTCTGGAAAGAGAATTCAACAGGGGAAACAATCACAAGATTCATTTGTAAACCATTCCTTGTTCTAACCCTATTGACTTTCAAATTCTGAGAAGAATTTTTCCTCCCCAATTGTTTGTTTCTTATAGATTTTAGTTATTTTTTTAGATTGTACAGGAAATGGATTTACAGCAAAAATCAGATAAAGAAGGATTCCAAGATGCTGAACACCCTTGCAGGTCTCTTCCTGGCAGGTGATGATGAATAAAACAGGTAAGGCAGTCCAGATTCAGACTCACATGTGGGAGCAATCTCAAACAGCATGTACTTTTATGGCTACTAACTCAACCAAATCTTTATTTTTAATAGTGTCTCTGTTCCTAGATGATAAAAATTGATAAAAATTATATAATTACTTAAAAAAAAAAAAAAGCCTGGGACTGTAGTGTAGTTGAAGTCAGAGCTATAGGACTATGCAACTTTGCTGTGACTAGTGACCACGTAGTCACTGCACTTGGCACTGTGATAGTAGCTAGTGCTAGGGACAGGAGACAGGAGTAGTGGTGGCTAGCTGGGGAATCCTGACAATGGAAGCCTGCATGAAGCTCTTGGGAAAATCTTCATCGTCATGTATTCTGCTTTTCCAGTGGAGTTTGTCTTATTTCCTTTATGTCACTTCCTTTCTGTAGTGACAGTCAGAGGCACATAATCTGTCATTATTTTTGAGGCCATTAAAGCAGTTTCAGCAGTATTAGGCAAATCTACCTACAAACAGTGACTTTATTTACCAGAAAAATGGTTTCTAGGGAAACCTCTTCTCTTTTCAAATGAGAGGGAAGCATGGAGAGGAGCAAGACTCTGGGACAGCCACCCCCAGGGGCTGTGGAGCTGCAGAGTCAGACCTGAGTAGAGGCAGGGCTTGAGCACACTAAAGCAGGAAGGTCTGCTGGAAGGTGGCAGAAATAAGCCACCACAAAGTCCTTTCCAAACCCACTGCCCCCCTGAGATTCAAAAGCCCTGGAGCTCCTCAGCCAGGCTGATTGCATTAAGAACTGCTAAGCAATCCCAGCTCTATTTAGCCTGAGAGAGATTAAATTATGTTTCTTACTTTATTTTAATGTATTTAATGTTTATTTCTATATGTGCATGAGTACTTAATTTAGCATAATTATTGAGATGAATTGCAGCTAACATTACAAGAAAATTGTAACTTGTCATAAAACAAGTGGGCCATATTGTAACAGAGCTGTTACCACATAGAAATGCTCTGCTAGAATAGTTTAATAACACAAATAAATCCACACTCCCCAACATGATACTTCTTTAGGGATTTGATTAATTATTAGGAAGCAAAATGGCTAACAAAGTAGTATATATAAAAATATCTTCTCACATCAGTAAGATTGTAAATTTTAACTCTATTCCATGACAGCAAGTGTAAGCAAGAATTACACACAATACAACTAGCTGAATGAATTAATATGCCTAGGCCCTTTGTTGCTGGAAATACTTTGCTCTGTATTATAATCAGCCATTGTAACCACGCTCAGCTGCAATTTAGGTTTCTCCTCACAGTTTAATAAGTGACAGGCTAGTGCTTGAGCTCCCAACAATGAGCTCCTTCACAGCTTTCCCCATGTGTCCAGGGCCTGACCCTTGGGATCAGCATCTTTTTCCACCTGGCAGGCAGCTCTGGATGCAGAGGCTGCTTTCACCTCTTCTCCAGCTCTAATTCCACAGCCCTACCCCTTTAGTCCTTAAGCCCCTATACGGTCCTTCCAAGTATAGTTGAGCCACCCATCTACATCTCCTCGTGGAGTCTAAGGACCCAGAAGTTCTGACCAGGCTGTTGTGATTTATGGAAGACTTTCCTACATGGATCTCCTTGTGGTGATTTGCTCACTGACAGGAAGGAAACCTGAAGCAGACTCTGGAAATTCAGCCCGATCTTCTCAGTGCCAGCCAAGTGCTTGAATCACAAAGCCCATCTTCCTCTCACCTACCGTGAAGGTGATGGGGGTCACACTGCTGCCGTGGATCCTGGGCCTGTTGTGCTGCAAAATGACATTGATGTAAAATGTCAACAAGACAGGCTGTGTCTTTCCAGGTCAATTAAACCAGGACATCAGTGATGAAGATTGTTATCAAATGGTTGTTTACGCAGAGCCTCAACTTCCAGAACTGATGGTCCTGCAGACCACCTTTTCTCTAAGGAGATAACCAGAACATTGACACAGAGGTTACCTGGATGTCTTAGCACAATGTTATTTTCCCGTAACACTAAATGTAGCTCTAAATTTAAGTTTTATCATTCAATATTCACAAACCAAAACTCATAAATATATGGCTTTAGAAACAAAATATCTTTTCAGCTTTTGTATTTCCTTTTCTCTTTGAAAATGTGGGTTTGATTTAGTCACAGTTTCATTCTTTCTCCCCAGAAGGAAGGGCTGAAATTTTACATTTTTATTTGAGTAGGTGCTTCATATTAAGCAATCATATCAAGCTATTGAGCGTGAAGTAAATTTCTGTTATGGAGGAAGCACTGAAATCCTCAAAAAAGATGAAATAAGAATTAGTAGAGCTGGCACAAGCTACATGATACAACTTCTTTGCTGTCACCAGTCTCACAGCAGGCATAAAGATTTATTTTCTCTAAATTTATTTTTTTTTGAATTTTATTTTGTGGGCTGATCAATTCCACTAGTAAAATGGGGAAAGCACACAGAACTGTGTTTATTTATGCAGAGACGCTTGCAAAAAGTCACAAGTACTTTTGCCAAAGCAATGGTTGGAGAATAGCCAGTAGCCACCCAGATTTGCCACTTGAGGGTTTGCTGCTGGGTGTAGCTCTCTGTGGGCTGTGATCATGCCCCTGAAGCTTCTGCAGATGGGAATGCCATGGATTCATTAGACCCAGACATTTTTCCAAACCATGGAGGATGCCAGCACTTTTCTTTGGCATTCTATTGCATGGGCATCTGGTCTTAGTGTTGCTAAGTGGCTGATTTCACCAAGCCAGTCATGTGTCTCCACATCATTCATTTAGTCCAGAAGTGGAGAAGGGTAAAAAAAGCATTTAATAGCAAAAAAATTACTATTATGGGAAACAAAATCTCCCCTTTCAAAAGCCTTTTTGTTCATGTAGGAAAGCCAGATCTGTGATTAAAAAGATATTTTAAATTAGCTACATTTTATTTCCTGCACCTCTACTGTTAGTTTTTTGTCTCCATATGTCTAGCCAAAGTTGTTGGAAATTAGGGTTTACGAGTGCAGCCCCAGCTTTATTTCATGTGTGCTTCATTTTGAACTCAGTGTACAAAACCCTCTGACATGCATACTGAATTTCACCTTTAGGTGCTATATGCATATACTAAATTAATGTTGCATGTGTCAGTCTTCAAAAAGATTTAACAAAATGACTCTTCAAGATGACTCTTTCTGCCACAGCTGTGCTTTCTGCTGCAGCTGGGCTCAGGGCACACCAATGCACATTACAACAGCACTTGCTCCAAAGTGTTTTCAAGCCTGATAGACAAGGCAGGGGAGGAGGAGTATGTTCCCTGCTTCCAGCATCAGGCCCCAGGATAGTTTTTCATTAAACAGAACTGGAACTTCTGGAACAGAACTGGAACTTCACCTCTTAGGCCAGACCTCTGACCCACAGTTTTGACTAGAACTCTAAAATGTCTACCCATTGCTGCAAGGAAGAAAAGCATCTTGTCATAAAAGAGCAATTCTATCAAAGCTGGTGGGGTGGGTTTTCTAAAGGACCTATACTGATGTCTTCAAGGCAAACTAGAAGAGACACAAAACAGCAACCCTGCTTTGGCAACTGCATATTGAAAAAGATTTCTCTTACTTTTCAACTGTATGGGTCTGAGAATTCATTATGAATGTTACCTAGAAGTTGTTAGAAATAAAGGAATCACTTATGACAACAAGGTAAATTTTTTCTTCATTTTCTCTATTTTGAGGTCCATTGGATATACATGGAACTTGTACTGAAACAAGTATTGATGTAGCATATTGAAAGTCTTGCATTGTAAGACAAAACTATGTTGATGCTTCTTTTCAAAGAAGAACTGATCTTCACAGGAGCTCAATAAATATGTCACTAGATAAACAGTGACAACTCAACAAGATTGAAAACAGATGACATAATGGAAAAATGTAGTATTTCATGAATTAGGATAGTTCCTCTGTAGTATATAAAATTAAATTAGCTACAGCACCAGATCTCAAAATAAAGATAGCCCTCTACCACAGTGTTATAACATGACCAGAAGGTTGATAAATGACACTTGGAAAAAAAAAGGTGATTGTCAAGGCAGATGACTTAATGAGATTGCCAACTTTGTTGGCGCAGTGAACTGATCCACATGAAATGGTGACCTAACACAAAAGATTACCAGTGCCTCCTTGGCAATGTCCTAGGTGCCTCATCCCCACTCCCTGCTCTGCAGTGCCCTGCCTAAGTCAAATTCAAAGTCATGGGATCTCCTCTTCGAGGCACTTAGGAGGTCAAAGTCACCTCAGAGTTTGGGATTGTCTTTGACAACTCCTGAGTTCCAAATCACATTTCTTCTATAAGACTGAAGTCCTCCATACAGAGACTGGGACAAACCTTTCTCAGTTGTAAAACCATTTAAGGACCTTCAAGGACCCTCCCAAAATGTTACACTGCAAAGCTCTTGAATGAGGATAAAAGAGAACAAGTAAATGTAAGTGACAATAATCTGTTAGGTTGCTTCATCATAGAAGTGAGCTTCGGTGAGGGATTAATGGATCTTTATAAGAACCTACAAAGCATGGACTAAGGGTACGGCCAAGAACTATGGGCTGAAGCTTCATCGACTTCACTCTTCCTTTGTCTCACATCTAACCCATGCTCAGTTTAACACGTTTCCCTGGTCTTACATGGCTGGTGCATGATTTATAGGTGTAGAGTCACCTGTGCTCTCCCAGCCCCTCCCAGGCTCACTCTGGAGGCCTTTGTTCTCAAGAGCACAGAAGCCAGCAGTTCTCCATTCCCTTGCTGCTGAAACATTCACCTTTCCAGACCCCTTTGAGTTCTGGAGGCTGTTTTTCTTTGAGTACCCATGGGCAAGATGTTGTTTTTAAAGAGAGTAAATACCCAACCCTCATCTCAATTCAAAACTATCATTTTTCTCTAGAGATAAAAACTGTATAGGAAATGAATTGAGCAACAGGAGTCTGTCTATGGCAAAGTTTTGCAGCCGCACCACAGATCATGTAGCAAGATGTCCACAGTCACAGACAGAGGATGCCCGTTCTTCAACAGTCATCCTTTTTTCCACAGGTTGAGACAGAGAAACAGTTTAATTATTTTAATCCTCCATTAAAATTCTTTTGATGTCATGTATGATCCTTGTACCTTTCCTGTTAGCATCCTTTCCTGGTAGGCATTTTCAGAGATGCTTATCAGGAATTGTTTTTAGTCTTGTTTCTTTTTTTTTTTATGAACAGCCCTCTTTAAACTATACCAGGATCTTCACCCAACACAAACCAATATCTTAATTTCAGGGCAGTTTCTAGTCTACACTTCCATATTATCTATAGCTATTTGTCAGCAAAGCAGTACCAGGAAAATCAATGTGAACTTTACATTGCCATAGAGTCACTGATTCACTGGCATGCCTTTGGTATTTGGTGCATATGGCTAAAAAAAGAAATGGATTATACCTCTTCAGATGTCTGGGGACTTGCTGAAACTGCAGATGAGATTTTGTGTCTAGCAGGATAAGGTAGAGTACAACACAACCGTCTCTGCACCAGCAATCTCAAAAAAGAAAGAATCAAGTTAAATCTAGACATATGCATTGTGCAAGAAATGAAAGTAAATTATTTTGGTCATATTCACAGAGAAAGAAGGAGGTCAAACCAACATCTGTTAAAGCAGCAACTGCTGCTATGATAAGGGCCACCACAGAACTGCCTTCAGCCAAAAGGAAATATGTGGCAATATGATTTGATGCGTTTATGCTGTACCTTGCAGAGCATATCATGCCTCTAAGCTAGGCTCTTTAAAAACAACATCATCATCATCAACAACAACAAAACTAACAACTCAAACCCCCAAAGATTTCAGCAGCCTGCCAGCAAGAACTTGTCTTGGTAAAAATAAATAGTTCTTTTCTAATGCAAGAGAAATGGTGTATGTTAACAACCTTGTGAGACGAGGTACCAAAATGTATCTGCAGCTTCTTTGCTGGTACAGGGAAGGGCCAAAATTAGCACTCAACCAACCAAATTTCAATAAGACAGAACAGTGTGCAAATCAGGAATTAACTCCTACCTACAGATTTTGCTGCTTCAATGGTGTTTAAAAAAAAAAAAAAAAAAAAAAAAAAAGCCTTAGGATAGCACTTGCTTCTGGCTCTTTGCACTACCATCTCCATGCCATTAAACTGCACTGCTTTTTCCTTGTCTGCTGCTACCAGTCTGCATTGAAAAAAAAAAAAAAAAGAGCTGGTTACTCTTCACTGAGCTTTCACAGCTGTAGGTTTCTGCCAGTCATGCTGTGGCTGCAGCTGAGCTGGGTGAAGAGGCCCCAGGTGTAAGAAAAGAAGTGCAAGCCCTTTGAAGCCCTCTGCTCTTAGAAGCAGTTAGACTATAACAGGATGTTTGTCTAGACTCGGGACACACAGGCAGTTACCCAGAAACTGCACTGAGATGAGCTTGACTGAAGGCAGGAAAAGCATCTGCCCCAGAAATAATGAACTGAATGGGCAGAAGAGCAAGTGAGAAGTTTCAAAAATGGTGAGGAAATGAGAGGAAGGTGAAGGAAAACTTCAATTTGGATTTTAAAAGACCTTCAGACTCCAAATAAGCAGGGTTTATTCATGCTAACAAGTGTGTCCCATCCCACATTTTTAATTTGTTTAGTTGACAGTGGCCTACCTGCCATTTGGAGAACTCTTCTGAAAAAAAAAAAAATCATAAACTGAATCTTCTGTATTTTACAGTCAGTCACAGTGTTTTGCTATCATTGTGGCCTGTGGGCCACAACACCACTGGGTGTACTGTGGGTCTTCTCCAGGATCCCCCCCACACCAGCGTGCTGTGCTCTGTACTTTGTGCTAGCACTGCTTGGACCTGTAGGAGTTGTGCTTTTCCCCTAGTTTGAAGATTGCAGCTGAGTTATCTCTGCATGGCACCAGCACCTTCTCAGGGGGTTACAGGGCCCAGTGAATGGCTGGTGTGTAGGAATTCAGCTCATTGCCACCTGCGGTCCAGCTGTCTACTTTGATGTTAACCTGTACCATGGGTGCAGAGAAGTTCATGACGACTCTAGGCAAACCCAGCTTGGGTCCTACCAGCCACATTAGCTTATGTCTGAGAGTGCTGTGCAAATGCTACAGTGCTCTTTCAGAAGCCAGCAACCACCAGCAGTGGTGTGGCTCTGAGCCCAAGGCAAGAAGCTTGGCCAGCGCTTCAGCCTGGCAGGGTGGCTCAGCTCAGCCTCAGCCCTGGCTGGGCCTGGAGCCATGTGGCTGTCACTGCTTTGTAATCCTGCTTCTGAAAAGGGACTTGAGCCTGGGTCAGTGCAGCAAACATGCTGGTCCTGGACCCAATTGCCTCTACCTGAGCCAAAAAAACATGAGAGGATGAGGAGTATCACCCAAGCTGCCATGGCAGCGGCTCAGGTCTGTTGTAATTCAGTAATCCAGACGGCCTTTTTTTTTTTTTTTTTTTTTTTTTTTTTTTTTTTCCCACTCCCTCATTCTCCTAAAGAGTTAGGAGAAAAGCAACCTGAGCAAGCTAAGATGCTGCTCAGTTTCAGTCTTGGCTTGCCCTGGTCCTTCTACCATTCTATTTACCATTCTATTTCTCCTTCTGCTCACCGGTTGCTCAAATAAAAGAGCCTTTGCTGAAGCCAGCCTTGAAAAGCTAGTGCCAACCTGTTTTTGCTTTGAGCCTAAATGAACAAATGAATAATATAGTTACACAAGACTGGCAGAGTGCCATCAATCACACACAGTAGCACTGTTGTCTGGCACTCAGCAGAACTGGCAATGGTGGCTAGAAAAAATAATAAAGACATTTATATTTTTATTATGGAGACATCAGCTGAATAACATCCCAGTGATGTACCATAATGCCTTGGCCTTATAGAGTCAGTTGTCAAAGGAACTCAGAAAGGTCTAGGCTCTGATAAAACAGAGTTAGTTAAAGCACATTTGTATTCAGCAACCAGGACAAAACTGAAGCAAAAAATCAAAAGCTTTATGGCCTTTAGTATATGACCCTGTCTCTCCATATCTTATTTTAATTTCATTATTATTATTATTATTATCAGTATTACTTCCTTCCTTGTTATAGCTGCTAGCTGCAGCAATAGAGGTAGCATTCCTGGTTTTACCTTGGCTACTTACTGTGATTCTTCATCATACAACAGTAGCTAACACAGTGCATAGCAATGCAAAGTATGGCTGTTCTGAGCCATGTTACTCAAATCTGAGGTACTGAGGAGCATGAAAATATTCAGGGTTTCTTTTTTTTTAAAAAAAAAAAAAAACAAAAAACAAAAAAAAACTTGTTTGAGGTAAAAAGCTTTAAATCACAAAAACCTTGAGGCTCTTTGGTGTAGGAATGACCTGAAGTCATATGTGAGCTGTGATTGCCTTTGGCAGAGCCAGAAGTCATGAATCCCTCATCAGCAAGATTCCCTTGAGTTTTCCAGGCTGAAGGTCAGGTCTTTTACTTGCTGTTTCTCCAAACAGCTGTGCCCCTGACCCATGTTAGTTCTTTGCTGAGGGAAAAAGACACAGTGGCAGAGGCATTTTCCTCCTTGCGCAGCTAGAGCTTCACCCTTTTTCCAGCTGCTACAAAGTGGAGGCAAAACTCCACTCCTAAGCAAGGACAGAAGGGCCTGTTTCTCAGGCATGTCTGCCTCAGGAGATGGGTCCTGTGTTGCAGCTTCCTCCTAAAAGCCCTGATCTTGTTATATGCCGCAATATTCACAGATCCTATAGTCTGGGTAGCGTGTGGGCAAGGGGCATTCACCTGCCAGAATCCATTGTTCCTCTTGATAACGTGTATGCAAGGAAACTCATGAGATATAAGGTCACGCTGATAGAATGAAACAAAGGGGGAGGAGGGAATGGTACCCGACAAGCTTTGTGTTTTTATTATCTTGCGCAGCTGTTGCCCTTTGTCTTCCTAATGTTGTTGATCTGCCTTTGTCTTCTTAAACTGTAAATTCTTCAAAGCAGGGCTTATTCTTCATTCTCAACGTGTAAAGGGGGTACATATTGCATCTAAATAGCATTTGAGATGTGGAGGAACACACAGAGTCCTTAAGAGTAAGCAGTCTTGCCTGCCTTGAGGTTATCCACATTTCCATAAAATAGAATGGTTTCCATTTCTTATCCTAAGCTGTAGATTTGTCCCACACATTTTGCTCCAGGATTTGCCTTTGACATTACTGCATTTGCATGCACAAACACTTAGCAAATTATAAAACACCAATCTCTGCCTTACTAAAATTTCTTGTGGGAAGTAAAAGTTCCCAGTGCTACCTGCAATTGCATAAAAACCTCTGCCTTGGGCCCCCGCCCCCCCCCCCCCCCAAAAAAAAAGAATAAATAAATAAAAAGAATTAACCTTGATATTTAAAAGCTGAAAAATGCATGAGGAAACCTAAATAAGAACAGATAGGAAGAAAGGGTTAATTGCTATGAAGACCAGCATAATCCTGACCTGCATTGATTGTGGTAAGGTTTTTAGCAAACAATTAGCAACGCCTACACCAAATAAAATGAATTTCTAAACAACAGGTAGTAATAACAAAATACACTCCTTAGCCAAGAGTCATTAGAAGGTAGAGAAGGATTATCCATAAAGAGAGGATTAGAAAATAGAGAAACCCCTGATGTAGCAAAGGGAGCCCCAGCAGGCCAGCTGGCTAGATGGAGGTAATAATCCTGCATTTCTTTAAAGAAATAATAAAAGTAAAAAGAAAGATCAAAGCCAATAAAAGAACCCCTTCACATGATACAGTGTGCCATGGATAAATGCATGTGCCTTTTTAACAATCATTTCTAACAGGCAGACAAAGAAGAATCAGCAGTAGGGTTCAGTAATATTTAAAGAGACCTAGGAACTGATAATGCCAGTTTTATACCTGTGTAACTCCACTGGCTTCTTGATTTATACCAATATAAGTGGGAGGAGAATTTGGACCCGTACTGTACAGTACTGTGTGCTAGAGGACAAGATGTTGTTTGCTGTTTCTCTGAGAGTCAGGGGTGGACAGAATGAACTAATAGATATTTTTCTCTCTTTTTTTTTTTTTTTTT
>CM021732.1:33602717-33618179 GCA_011075105.1 Heteronetta atricapilla | reverse complement strand
TTTTTTTTTTTTTTCTTAGAAATGTTTTAGATCCTGGTTATTTTCTTGCCTCAGCAGCAATCACTGTTCCACCCTCTTCATGCTCTGAAGGACAGAGTGGTTCCTAGTTTCACTGTCCCCTCAGGGCTTACCAGCTTTCCCTGGCGCAGTTTCATCACAGCCAGGTACCTCTGTAGGGAGAAGAAATAGTTCAGGGACAGGACCTATTTCTGCAGCCAAAGCTCTGTGCCCCATGGGATGGCTGAGCCAGATTTTCAGCCTGATAAATCAGTTTATGAGGCTCTGCTCTGGGCTTAGCTTGCCTCTGGTTTCCACAGGACACATTCTAGCAACATCCAGGGACTTATACCAGGAGGCAGAGAAGTTCAGCTGTGTGGATTTTTTTAAACGTGCTTCTCAAAACCAAGGTTTCCTCACTTGAGTTTTGGTGTAATATACCCAGTCTGGGCCACCTTGGCTATCATTTTCCATACAGCTCCCCTCATTCTGCTCGCTGTCATTCGTTACACCACCAAGACCCAGCACAGTGTCTCGGGACGGTGCATGCCCGGCGCTCACACGTTCACATCAAGCCCTTTTGAGCTCTCGCAGGCCAACTGGCCACCAACTCAACCTTCGGCAACCGAGTGCGGTGTCAGGGATGCCAGCACTTGGGCCAGACCGTGCCCTTCGGCTTTGTTCCAGAAGATGGCGGCATTGCAGCACGGAAGGGCGGCAGGAGGGACCAGGCCGCGGGGCGCGGCTGCTCCGGGGGGGGCATATGGGGCGCTGGGCTTATTACTTCTATTTGGAAAGGGTTTGTTTGTTTGTTTGTTTGTTGGTCTAATGTGAGTCTGAAGACCCAAGTGGTGAGGCAGGTGCCAGAAAATGCCATTATGCATGGTAACTTTACCTGGGTGTACCTGGTTTCGTGGGGAAGGGGCGATATAGTTAAGGAATATCTGTGGAAAAAGTAGTTGAATCATCTCTTTCTTGTACCACACCTCTCACATGTGGCTTTGAACTAAAAGAGCAGGTTTGCATCTGCCATAGGTCACTGTATAAGGTGTGAGGAGTATGAATGGCTTGTGTCCCACCCCACGATATCTTCCTGATCCCTCCTTTGCAAGTCTGCTTTCTAGTACTGTCCTCAATCACACGGCAGTGTCTGAGACAGTGAAAGCAGCTGAAGACACTACAGTCTCTGCTTGTTGCTACTTTGCTGCTGAATGTTGTTTTCCCAGCAGCCTTGCTGTGTTGTGCATCCATCCTGGCCCCTGGGCCGTCAGCCCCATAGCCAGCAGTTGATGGGAGCTGACATGGGCTGTAACTATTGCAGCATCTCACCTGTGGGGAAACAACTTCTCAACAAAACTGGGCAGATGAATGTTTCCCAGCAAATCCTCTCACAGCACACACCTGTAAGCCTGTGCTGTACAGCACCCCATGTCTCCTGCTTGTAGTACTAACCCTGTATGAGCATATGCTTATACATAGAATTAGGAAAACGCCTGATAGCTTTCTTCAGCTTCTACTGTGCAAAAATTGCAGAAATCTTTGAGCTTCACCTGCTTTCACAGCTCTTATTTTCAATGAAGGACTAAATTAACATAAAGTGCTAGCGAGAACATGAGTCATCTAGGTACACTGAGCTGAATGATGGCATGGAGAACTGTAACACAGTGCTCTAGAAATGTGCGGGTTGCTAACACCAGTGAAAAAACAGTGTCCCAGTCCTACCATTCAGCCTACCACAGAACTGAGAGGATGCAATACCTGGCCATTACCATGCTTGGTGTCACCCTGTAAAGAAGAGCTGCCACTGTAGTAATGATGCTATGCTACAAGCTGGTCCCTGCTGTGTGCCCAGAGAACCACAAGCACAACGGCCATGCCAGGAACAGCACACCTCTCCTCTCCCAGCCTGCCTAAGACTTTCACCAGAATCTTCTCAAGGTGGATTGCCTTCTTACACCCCCATTCACATTCACAAAAGGAGAGGGCAATGCAGGGAATGAGCAACTCCAATCTCACAGGAAAAGCTTAGGCACAGTCTCAACATGGAAAAACTTCCTGGAGATTTCCTCCCACTCTGCTCCCTCCTATGGTTTCTCCTGGAGGAGGGGGCAACCAGGCCCATTATTTATTTAACACCAGATTGTTCAAAAAGAGGTTTGAGCTGACTGTATAAAGAAAAGTAGGTTTCATTACCTATAGCGCTTCACATTTCAGAGGAGCTTGTATTGTTACGCAGTTTGAATTGTTTGACAATATAATTATTATTATTAGTCCATAATGTACACTAACAGGTCTGGTGGTGAAAGGCTGTATATTAATGCACAGTAACTATGTTTCTCTGGAGGGGGTTAAACAAAACTGTAACTAGGGTCAAAGCTATGCCTTTACTTCCATCTGCTAGAAACCATACAAAGTCACTTAAATTTTAATTACAAATTAATCAAACAAAAATATGGCACATTTTGCACTGGAGGGGCAAAATTAGCTACTAATTTTGCAGCTAACCAAGAAATATCTAATATGGGAACGGTGTAATGCTGAAGGTTAGTGTAGCTTGCCTTTGAAAATTCACCTGATAAGAAGCTTGAATTTGAACAGAGCACTAAAAAACAGGAAAGAATGACATGGTCCAGTGAACTAATTTTTACACCTTCTCTCTTTCTGAAGCTTCAGATAATTTCCTGGCAAGAGCTGCTAAACCAATATTTTTTTCTTACTAAAGGCTGACAAGTTTCTGGAGCTCTTCTATAGCTGCAATAGTTTCTGGGAAGGAGAGATAAGCCCTTTCCTATTTGCCAAACAATGATGGCAAACAAAACAGTATTCTACAGGAAGCAAAAGGTTTCTTTTCTTTTCTTTTTTTTTTTTAAAAAAAAAAAAAAAAAAAGTGTTTTATTTGTTTGGCTCAAGGTAGTTGCCTGCTAGACCAAACAAGCAAATACATTATGTTCACATTTCTCTGTAACCCATTTTCAGTGTAAAATACAGGCATTAAAGTACAGGTGCAGAATGCATTTCAGGCCAATTGGTCCAGGTTTTTTCATATAAAGAGATTTTTTTGTAGTAATAGTGCTGGAGCTACAGCATGCTAATGAGTCTTGAAGGCATTCCTTGTACCTAGACCTGCAACCTAGACTAGGGTTGTAACTTACAAAAAGTTCATATCTTGGGAGATGCAACAACTGGGTGTGGTGACCGCAAAGTGTCATTCCTTCTTATGGGTTATCAAAAGCATAAAAACATAAATGCTTGCTGAATATAAGTGCTAACTATCAACTAACTAGTGAAACTCACCCAGATATGGACAGGCAGCAGATGGGGATAGTAACTAGATGTGAGTCTAACAGGTGGTCAGTCAGACAGACTATTGAAGGATCTCTGTCAAAACCTTAGTGAAAATTTATTTTTAGGAACAAGCTTATATCTAGGCCAATACATACCTTAATGCCTCCCAATCTGTTCCATATCCTGTTTAAAGTACCATTTGCTTCCCTGCGTTAGGTAGGTTGCATCCACACAACCCAGTTCTGCTCCAGTGGAGCTGCTACTCATGATGCTTTGGATTTTGCTGAACTCCTTAGGCAGACATGACATAGGCTTGCCATTGGGGACCACCTTGTGCCTTCAATGTTCAACAAGCTTTTTTGTAAATGCATCTTAGCACTGCAAAGACCAGAGGGAAAATGTATGGCAACTAATGATAGTTGCCCCATCAGGTAGATGGTTATTCTGAAGGAATCTTCCTTCCTGATGGGCTCTCCTGTGAGCTAGCACAACTCCCATAGATTACGTAGACAAACCTGAGTTTCCTCAAATCACGGCTTTGCTGGTGACAAGCCATTCTGAGGAGATGTAATCCTCCTCCTGTGGCTATCACCACATCCTCTTTGCTGGGATGTGACAACTCATCTTCTTGGTCTGCCAAAGTCCCACTTTTTCAGTTCAGCTCTATCAGTTACAATATTGAAGACAAAAGGAGAACTTCTGGCAAGAACCCATGGGAGCAGGAGGGAAGGGCACTGGGCTGATGCATTTCTGAGCTAACACTCACACAAACCTGCCCCCATCCTTCCATTTGCTATGTGACTACTCTTTTCCTTGTGTGAAATTTCCCTGGTTTTCCATCCTTCCTGTGGCACACATTCCTGAAGAAAAAAAATATATATAAAAAATCAGGCTTCTGTTGCTGTTTGCTATGGAATGTTAGGAAAGGGCTCATCTTCTGTCCTGAGGGATTTAGTGGATTTAGAGTTGCCACTTTTGAAACAGGAGTTTCCTGAGGGAAGTGTAAGCAGTGATCTGTTTCTCCGTGTTCTGCCAATCAACCTGGAGATATGCTTTTAAACTGTGTTGTCAGAGTGCCTTCAGGCATTATCTTGTTAGGCTCCATTTCAGCATGTAGGAGGTATTGTCCCTGTCATGAGGATCAATCTGAATAACTTAACGTATGTAATGCTATAACATGCAGGCAAAGCAGGAGCCTACCACAAAGGATATGTAACTGTTCCTTTCAGGTTTTTGCTTGTGTTTGAGTTTATCTCAAACTATTTCCCTATCCTATCTGCTCCTTTGTACTCTAGATTCAACCAGTAACCACTGCCTGATGAGTTACTCGAAAACACATGCAGTGTCATGTGTGTGCACATGGGAGAGGTGTCACTGAAGACCTTTGAGCGTTGTTAATGCTAGGAAAAGGTTGGTGCTATCAAAAGGCCTCCGCTACCCTGCACATTCATCCCACGCATCCTATGGGCAAAAGGTGTGATGTGGGATTATAGATGAGGTCATGACTTCTGACTCTGCAAATCTTCCTTGTTTTTATTGCAACCGTTGTTGCATCCCTGCAGTAGAAGGGCTTTCTTCTTTTTTTCCAGACTGTGAAAGACAAAGATTCAATGGGAGGTACAAGGAAAGGGGGGATGCTAGAACAGGACAGGACAGCCTAGAGCCAGGGTTTCGCCCCCAGACAGTGCGTAAGAGCTCCTGTCTGTTTGTGCGGGAAAGTGGCCATACCCCCACCAATCCTTTGAATTATACTTTTGGTAAGGGCAAGTGAGAGGTATGTGCAATTCACTTAATGACTACCTTACCCTCCTCTGAAGTGTGGAACAAGCTTTATTTGTAATGAGTTCACTCCTACAACAACTTTTTTTTTTTTTTTTAAAAAAAAAAAAAGAGTTCTTAACAAATGACATAAAGACTCTTAAATATAGAGTACTTTCCTAATTGTATGGTAGTATAAAGTTGTATCTCTGTAATAGATATGCCCATATGTCTTTGCACTATTACTTAACTGTTTACATATACTAAAGATAGGGTCTGATCCAGAGAGTCTTTGCACTGATACAATGGAGAGGATAATTCTAGTCATTGATACATAGAAATAAAAAGAAAGGAGAGAGGCTATTCCTATACCAGATTTTTACATTCTTGACTTCCTTGAGCCAGTGACTTGGACAGGAAAAAAACTTAAAAATGTAATGAATTATGGGGCACTTGGTTTTGTGCTTTACAAGACAAGGTGGAGAATCCTACTGCAGTCTCTTGTTTTAGTAAAAGAAAGCACTCCCACATTTTCCCACAGGGTTCTGCTCACCATTGTACTGACTGCTGTATGCACTACTGACACAGTAGTGCATACAGCAGCCGTACCCCAGGCTAGGTACAACTTGGTATCAAAAGAAAGTCAGGTATTAATGATGTTGCAGCATGACAGACAGTATCAAAAGATTTCCCTTGCTTCATGCATCCTCTCCTTGTCCCTAAGAGGGAAATCTTGGTAGTTTAGGAGCACAAATGCAATCAAGACATCTCTTGAATCTGTGACTTCCTCTCCTTCCCACTTATTGATCACTACATCAACAAATTCTATTTTTCAGACTGTGAGTGACAGTATTACTCCTTAGAACCAAACACCAGGCACTGATTAGGTACCACTTAGGCTCTTGCAGGGGTTTGGCTTCTTGCACTCAGTGCTATTAGCACCTTTCAAAATTTAGTACTAAAATGTTGTTAGAATAACAGAATTTTGTAGTGGTTTTGTAAGAGCTTTTTGTTTTATCTTGAAAGTGATTTGAAGTGATCACTGGAGGTACTTACAGCTACATGGGTATAAGTTGGATTTAAATTAATTTCTACAGTAGACAGCATTTTCCAGGTTTTCTATAGTAGAATGTAAATTCTCTTGATCTGTACCACTTCTAAATGAGGAGGATGAAGTTCTCTAACATGCACCTGAGAAGTTAAAGTTAAGAGATTTTGAAGCTCTATTCTAGGAAAATGGCATCAGAAAATCCTTTTACAGTGGATTTCAATCAATGTATTTAAAGAGGGAGTATGACATGGCTGACTATAGAAGCAGGGAACTGAACATCTACTTCTCAAAGCCTACATTTCTAATGAAATTATAAAATTCTTGGTAAATTTTGCTGTGCTGCAAGAATACTTATCTGCTCCTTTAGCAGATGAAGAGTGAATAAAGCATAGGAAAAAGTTAATTTGGCACTCTCCTGACCTATGCTTGCACTACATGCTCCAGTCAGTGACAAAATGTAGATCCAACATGGGTGGTTGTGTTGGTGGTTGTGTCTACCAGACGTTGAGCACTAGCACAAGTCTCAGTTTCTCCAGTGATAAGGTACAAGAGAGATGCTGGCACATGTTCTTTTTTTGTGCTGTGGCTCTAGCCAAGTCTTCCTGAAGGAGGGTTTGTGGCTCCTTGATGAGCTGCAGAAGTAGCAATGGTCCTCAATGACAGGAAAGCCCAACAGGCCACAGTCACAGACTACACCCTCGGCAAGACATGGGATGCCTGGCAATGAGCCCAGGTGTTTTGCATGAGTAGACAGTACCTCTGGAGCTGGGCGAGGAGCTTGTTTTGGCCCACATGGTTGTAACAGACTCAGGTGGAGAGGGCCAGAAGTGGAAGGTGACTGGCTAGGTTGCTGCAGATCTCTGGCTAATCTGTTTGCAACTGGCAAGCCACCCACTAAACCCATAGTTATGGATGCTTGTTGGGGGGAGTTATTGCTTCAGTTCATTTGCGGTGGCAAAAGAAGGGCAGTATTCCCAAAATAATTGCAGGCTTTCAGTAAGCTGCAATAGGGCCACTGAGGGCACACGTGAGCCCATTATCTGCTTCTCTCTGTAGAATGCCAGCAGGAAAGAACCTCGCACAGATGCTGTACAGGTGTTGGTGGCAGGTTGAGTGAAGTTTATGGATGCTTACCCATTGCCAGCTTCAAAGTGCCATGAAATAATGCCTGAGATACATTTTTTTTTTTTTTTTTTTTTTTTTTTTTGCATGCTGGTAGTTTTTTACCATTTAATTCTTTGGGGCATGATGATCAGCTTGAATTGTAGACATCCAGTGAAAGGTTTTACGATGCCCTGAGCAGATGTGTGTGCTGGCAGAATGTCACTCAGTGATCCTGCCCAACCTATGAGAAGGAAAGGGGAAAGTGTCAGCTATGCTGCTTTCGTAGGCCAGAGCCCGCAGGCTGTGGATGCACCTTCAGTCCACATCCAGGAGAAGGAGGGAAAAAAGGCTGTTCCGACAAGACAGGGCTAAGAGGAGAAGCTGCGTTAGCACAGGTCCCATTTTTTTCCCCTCCAAATTAAAGACGTATTTGAAAAGCTGGGTGAAGGCCAATGTTTCTTACTACTGAGTATAGTGACTTCAATTCCAGCTGCTGGAATTAAATGCAAGCCATTAATAAAATGATTTCGCTAAGAGACTCCCTCTCTCACACAGAAGCTTTTATTGAGGAATAGCCCATCTGCCAGAAAATAAAACATAGTCAAATAGACAAAAGCAATGCATTCCCTAAGCAACTGGAGAGCTGGGAGAGCAGAGTGCTGTGGCCCCTGAAGCAGTACATTGGTCATCCTTCTCCCTTGCTGGCAGGGTAAACTGGGTGGACTGGGGAGCACTCATCTCACACAGACTCCTCTGAGATAGGGCAGTCTTCAGTGTGAGTTTCCATCTTGCTGCTATATCAAGGTGGGATAGTGGTGGCATGGTCCAGACTAGGCTTGAATTCTCTTAGGTGTCCCAAGGGATGTGCCACTTTGGCAGCCAGAGAGGAGGAGAGGCAAATATCTGTGCTTTGCTTTTGTGTTTTCATCTCCCACTTCCCTTCACCTCCAGGATCTGTGCTGCTGTGGCCTGATTTTCCAGCTCTGGTTTATATTTTGTCCAATCCTCTCTGGCACATTATCTTGGCTCCTTTTCCTCTTGCTGCATAGATTTAGTACATGGTGCACTGATAGCAACTCCTGGTAATAATTCAATCTCCACTTTCTGTTTAGTGGCTGTGAAAAGCAAAATGGTATCACATAATCAGGATTTTTTGAGGAATCCAGATGGCACAACACTGTACCAAAGGAAGGCAAAACTTTTACCTTCTCATGCGTTACTCTTTGTCTTTGCTTCTCTACCCCTGTGGCTTAGACATGGATGATATGTCTGTTTATTCTATATTATTCAATGTGCAGTACAATTTGTAATATTCCATTATTGCTTTCATACTTTATTTTTCCTATGTGACCTCCAAGAGGAGGCCAGGGAAAGGAAAGGGGCAGATTTCCTTCAGCTGAAATATAAATAGTTTGGATAGCAAAAACTTCTTCCTTTCTCCTTTCTCTCTATTCTCAGCAGTAGTGTGGAGATGGTATATTGAGAGGCAAACTTACATCATTAGTGACACAGTACATGATGTGACACCGTTAGCTGCTAGTAAGTCTATCTAATATGGGTTGAAGCTGATGGGTCCTCTAGGTAGATTCTAGGCATACTATGTAAAAGAAGCGATTAAGCTTGTTAGGGATTAAATGAAGTAACACAATAGAAGCCACCTGCCAAAGTGTTGCTCATATGAAATGCTATTGCAAAAAATTATCTCAAGAGGAAAGAAGAGAGGCTTTCCCAGGAATGTCAACACAAGCACAGGACCAAGACTGAAACTGGTTTCAGATGTAGAAAGCAGCAAGGACACTTGGCCTGAATGGAAGCTAAAAGAAAGCGAACTCTGGTTTTGGACAGACAACTAGATGGGATGGATGGACTCGAACTGTGCAGAATAAAATAGTCCTTTTTTTTTTTTTTTTTTCTTTTTCCTATTTTATTGCAGAAATGTGTCTCTAAGTGCATTGTAAGTACATGGGAATGCACCAAATAAATATCTATCATACTCCTACATTTTCTACTTCTCAAAGAAACAAGCTGTAATTTCCTGTGCTTTTAACTCATTGCATAAATCATGTAGGTAATTTCTAAGCAAGATCCTGAAGCAGAGGAGAAAAATCCATTGAGTCATGATGTAACTGAATTGAGGGAATCCTTATGTCAGGTTGTAGAATTACTTGCAGAACTTCAGTATTGACTCATGTATCTGAAACTGAAACTGAACTTGCCAAAAGTAATGAAATAAGTCTGAAGCATCCCAAGAAGTGATGAAGAATGACAGCAGATTGTCAGAGGAAATTTACGCCAGGCAAACTTTGGCTAATCTGGAGTTTGCCAACAACAATGAACTTTAGCAGGATTTACCAAACTGACAAATCAGGCTCTAAAAGAAATAAAAAGGATGGCAGATCATAGGGAAAAGAACCATGAGGAGAACCCCCTAGAGAACGTGGATGAAATGGGACATTGCCATATGCTCCTGGCCTTTTTTTAACCCGTAGAAAAGCAGGAGGGGAAAGGTCAGATGATCCCAGCTCACGTGATACAAAACAACACTTCCTCTGAAGGGAAAATCCAAAGCTCACTTTGCCAAACAATAAGGCTCATTTGTCCCAGATGAATGGCTGGGAAGGTAGGGGAGAGAAGGGCATTTCCCTTAGCCAACTGAAATGGCCTGGCTCTGCTAATGCTGCAGAATTCACCCAAGGAGGAATCAGCTAGTTTTAACGCAACTCTGTCAGGGGAAGTTTGGAAGAAGCCATCAGTCACAATGGGCTGAAATACATCTAAAAATTACTAAAACTATCTGACACATGTAAATATCAACAAGGAAATCTAGGATCAATGGATTAATACTACCAAGGACTAATGCATGGCTGCCTACCTTGACCTCAGACTTGTAGAATTAGATCAAGACAAGAATGTCAAGGATAGTCCCACAGACTTGGAGAGTGGATTTTATTATTATTATTATTATTATTATTATTTTATTGCTGCAGCAGTCATGTACTAGAAAGGAAAATACCTCCTGTTAGGAACATGGAAACATGTTCATCAGCCTCATGAGTACAGCTGGCTGGCCAATTGTACCGGAAAGGGGGAAAGGTGGAACTAACCTGGTTCATCTACTTGTGAATGACTGGAAACAAAAAATCAGTTTACAATTTGAAAGAAGAAAAATAAATTTTCAATAATGAAATCTTTATTCGTTACCCTCCCACACTCTCATACCTCACTACAGCTGTTCTAAACGAACTACAAGAGAGCATGGAGAAGACTCTTACTACTCAGGTTGCTATTGCAGTAGAATAACCTGAGGCTTTGGTATCATATGGTTCACTAGGATGACGCAAACCTTGCCCTCAGGTTTACCCACAAACCAACTTGTTGCAACAGCAAGCAAGTATGAGGAAAGGTTTTGAGATGGGTGGGTGGAAATCAAAGTCGCAGAGCCATTTGTGCTCATGTTCTGGTGTCAGCTACCACTGACTCACACCCCATGCTCGGAGCAAAAGTCACCACCAGCATCTTCAACACTAGTTTTGAAAATACTTCCCACACTGACCTTAGGCAGTTCAGAAAACTCCTAGTTTTTGTATGCAAGTTAAAGTTATATTTCTGTGGTTTATTAAGAAAATACATCATATTAAAAGCTGGGTTCAAGTTAAGGCAGTTCAGCATCTGTAGCTCTTTGTAGACAACCTTTGAGAGAATTGCTTTGTCCTGGGCACTGTTCACGTAGCAATGGTGTGTGTATTCATATAGCTATTAGAAACTAAAACAGAAAATATCAAAGAACCAAAACCAGTGATGGAAAATGTCAATGAGTTAATACTCAGGCACACAGCTCCTGGAAAAGCGTGACCACAAGTAAATCTCAGATTTGTTGTTTTCTTCTATACCTTCTGAGATGGTGAATTGCCCTGCACAGCAGAACAGATCTTGGCCTTTCTTTTACACTTGCCAGAGGATTTGCAAAGCAGGAAAAGAGGATTACAATTCCTCTCAGCAGAAAGTAATCCTTTTAAGGTAGGTATGTCAGCATTCATTGAGAAGTGTGGGAAAGTGCATGCTACTTAAAATGCTTGACAGGTCGCAGAGAAATGTGGTGGCAGGAAGATAGGAGCGAAACCCCCAGTCATGATTACAATGGCCCCCAAATTAGGGACTGTTGGAGAGGGCAGTGAAAACAGAGCTCAGGAGTGACAACTGATTTTTGTGTTTATCCCAGCTTGCTGAATTTACAGCACTAAAGTCCAGAATTATAACCTATAAGGGTATCTATTCACTTGAAACTAACAGCAAAAAAAAATTCTCATTTACAAGGCCACTTGTAGAGATGGCAGTCCTATCCTGTAATTTTACTGTGCATTTGCATGTTAGTGAGGTGGTCCACATGAACTGTTAGAAGTGCTATTCTGGATTCATATTCAGAGCAGCTAGTAATTCCTTCAGTCCATATTTGTTCCATTCAGGAAGTTATAGTCCAGTTATAATGGTCTCACTGAGCCTGAAATAGAACTTATTTGATAAGTTTCATTATACAGTTTAAGAGTATGAAATCCTGGACTGAGACATTATTGGCAATGCTCTCACAGGATGATGAGCAAGGTCAGAAGCTATTCCGGACCTGGTCATTGAAAAAAAAAAAACAAAACAGGTTTAATTTATATGGCTGAAGGTGAAGTGTACCTGGAATCTGGCTGAACCTCATCTCAGCAGATGATGAGATTCCACTCGCAGGGCAAAAATACGAAAGCTAGCGGGGATTAGAAAAACAAACTTTGAAGTAATATGAAAAGAGATAAAGAAAATGGGCAGGAACTCAGTGACAGAAAATCCACGTTGATGAGTATTTGCAGTACAACCTCAGACAAATTAAACTAAGGGAATTTTCAAAACCTCATTTCTAAAAGAGCAGCGTGAAGAGCAACAGCTGGCACAAAGGGCTTGAAAATGCTGGGAAGGAGAATGGTTGTGAAAGTAAAAAATGAAGTGGAAAGTTAACAGAAAAAGAGAAACAAAGCATCAAATTGCATAAAATAGCACACGATATTACCAGATGGTTCATAATGTATTTGTAACAGCATAATGGCTGCACATCTCTATTGTAATGGAATGCAATTTTATTCACTCTAGTTTAGTGTGGGACAGTCAACACAATCATTTCAAACCTGTTGTTCACAACCCAAGATAGCATCTTGACAGCTTTTAATAAATGAAGTGCTTCATAATGTAGATTGTTGAGGACAAGCAAAAAAACCAAACCCAGGAATAGCAATCAAATACATAAACCACACATCTTTCAGGAATGTGTGAGCTCCACATGGCACAAGAGATTTTTGTTCTTTCATAATTTAAAAAGTCTTCATTTCAGTTTTGCTGATATTATACATAATCCCCTGCTACTAATTCTGCTACTGAACTCCCTCCTCACCACCTTATCCATGAAGCTTCTTATTCCTGCAGTCTGAGTGACAACTGCAGGTGCCTCTATAGTGGACACTGCAATGCAAACCAGTATTTAAATGGCCTGCTTTGGCTAAACAGTTCTTTGTTTGCATGTAACTACTTGCTTCACATTCGTTTCTAACAAATACTCTCCACATGGCCGGAATATAAAGGCTTGTTAGTACTTCAATGGGTAGTCTACCTTGGGAATCTACTAGTGGGTGTTACTAGGATCTGAGGATCAGGTATCATATTGCACAGAGGTAAATGTGGCAGCTCTTCCTTCACAATTTAGAGTGGTTGTGCAGAGAAGGGAAGAAAAAGATCATTTCTCATCTGTCCTTCACTTTCCCACAAGACAATTACTTTTCTCTGACATTTATTGTAAGTCAATATTTACAGAACAATATTTAGAATACCCAGTCAGGACTGGGAACCCATGATAGGACGCAAACTGCACAATGCATTTTGCAGATCTCTCTTAAATTAAAATGCTATATATACCATATAATTCTATGATATTCAGAAAATGTTAAAATAGTCAAAACAACAGAATTTATTTTTAGTGTGGTAATCCACCACTGGGTTTGAAGGCAAGCCATGGAGGAACACAGTCAGTTCATATGATTTGTTTTTATCAATGCAAAATCTCTAAGATTTTCTCTAAGCCTAATCATAGGTTAATCATAGGGTTACTTCAGCTAGATTAGAGGGCAGATGAATGCCTCACTTTCCTAGTCCAAACATCCAGACCAGTGGGCTTATGGAAGCACACTGCCATGCTGCTAGACAGAAACTTGTGTGTGGAACCTGCCCCCAGACCTCATCCTGACATCCCCTGGCTTACACATAGCCATTGAGTCTTCTCTTGTCTTCTCAAATCCCAGGGAGAGAACGGTTAAGACATGCATTTCACGGCACTGGAGACACTGAAGGTACTTCCCTGCTGACCACAGAAGGTCAGCCACCTGTCAGCTGCCAGCAGCTGCCATCTTGGTGAGATCGTTGAGGAGCAGCTGGCTACAGCCCCAGCAGAGGAGGTGTGTGTGTCTGCAATACCGTCAAGATGAACTACACTCCTCAGGGTCACCACGGGAGAAATGTTCAGATGCAAGAATGGAGGGGAACTTTTAAAACTGTGCCCGAAACACAAGAGCAAAGTTAGTTGCAGCCACATCGGAAACTGCACCATCGCAAATTGCAGGAAGATAAAGGATGTGCTGATTTGATGCTTGCCTGAACATGAGCTGGCGGTGTGCCCGGGTGGCCAAGAAAGCCAATGGCATCCTGGCTTGTGTCAGGAATAGTGTAGCCAGCAGGACCAGGGAGGTGTTGTCCCCCTGTACTCTGCTCTGGTGAGGCCGCACCTCAAGTATTGTGTTCAGCTTCAGGCCCCACACTTCAAGAAGGACACCAGGGCTATGAAGCTGGTGAAGGGCCTGGAACACAAGTCCTGTGAGGAACGGCTGAGAGAACCGAGGTTGTTTAGCTTGGAGAAGAGGAAGTTCAGGGAAGACCTTATTGCTTTCTACAACTACCTGAAAGGAAGGTGTGGGGAGCTGGGGGTCGGCCTCTTCTCACAGGTAACTAGTGATAGGACTTGAGGGAATGGCCTCAAATTGAGCCAGGGGAGGTTTAGGTTGGAAGCGAGGAGACATTTCTTCTCAGAAGGAGCAGCCAGGCATTGGAATGGGTTGCCCAGGGAGGTGGTGGAGTCACCGTCCCTGGAGGTGTTCAAGGAAAGGTTGGATGTGGTGCTTAGGGACATGGTTTAGTGGGTGGCATTGGTGGTAGGGGGATGGTTGGACCAGATGATCTTGGAGGTCTTTTCCAACCTTAATGAATCTATGATCTGTGATCTCAGCAGGCTTCTGCTAGGCCTGTTTCACATTGCCTTGAGCACCCCAAGACTCAGCATCCATGGGACAGGGTGAAGGGGTGCACTGACCTCCACCCCACTGCTCAGGGCATGCAGCTGGGACCAGCAAAGGGCTGTTTCTATTACTGCGCAGTCATTGGATAGAGTGTCTAACCTAGTAGCAACCCTTTGGATTCATACACATATAAGTGAAATGCTCCAAGTTTCTATAAAAAGAACAACCTCTTAGCTGAGGAATACAGAAGGTTATTCAAAGAAAAGCAGTTTCCATGCCTTTGTGTTTATTTTTCTTCCTGCTAGATGAATACTGGAAGAATATAATAAAATGGGAAAATGCTTGGAGAAAAGACCTTTCAAAAATTAGTACAGTTCCACTTTTCCCATTTCCTTTTTTCTAATTTGATTTCCATCCCACCATTTGTGGCATTATAGAATCTGCACTCTTGACTTGCTGCTTCATATTTCACTGGCACCATAACCGTAAATTAAAGGCGCTTGACTTGGGGAGGCTTGGGACCGCTGAACTTTTTGAAGTAACATCATCTCCTTTTATAGCTCTATCCAAATGACAATACCTCACGCTTGTAGCACTGAAATAAACATTTTAAGTTAAGGGAAGACTCGAGCCACGCAAGACCGCAGCTTTGGCTGAGGGGCAGCGCCCCGGGCCGAACCCTCCCTGCACCACGGGGACCCCAGGCCCCGCTCCCCGCCGCCTCCCCGCTTCCTCCCCGCAGCCCCCCAGCGGCCGCCCCTCAGCGCCGGGCCCACCCCCGCCTTTCCCGCCGCCGCCGGCCGGCTCCTCCCCGCCGCCGCCTCGCCCGCCTCCCGCTGCCCGCGCAGCCGGCGGCGGCGGCGCCCCCCGTGCTCCTCCCTTCCCTTCCCTCGCTGCCCTCCGTCGTTCCTCCGGCGGCTCCCGGCGCGATGGGGCGGCGGCGGCGGCGGCGGC
>CM021732.1:33496910-33602317 GCA_011075105.1 Heteronetta atricapilla | reverse complement strand
CCGGCCGGGGGGCGGCGGCGGCGGCGGCAGCGGCGGCGGCAGCGGCGGCGGGCCCGGTGAGGCTGGCGGCAGCGGACCGCGGCAAGGTGAGCGGCCTTTGTCCGCCGGGGCGGCCGCGAGGGGCCCGGGGCGCCCCGACCCGCCCGGGCCCTCCACGTGGCGCCGGTGCAGGGGGAGTTCGGGCGCCGTGGCGCTGCGGGCCGGGGAGGGGCTTCCTTGGGGCTGGGAGTGGGAGTTTTGGAATAATGGGTGTTGGGTTGGCGGTGCCCTCGCGTGTTGTCTGCAGGGGTGGTGTCGTGGTGCCGCAGGGCTGCATCGCGGGGTGCCTGCGGGTGCTTGGGGAGACCCCCAGCGTGCCCCCGAGTGTGGCTGGGCCTCGGCGTGGATGCGCCAGGCTGCTTGTATGACCCAGGTCTTGGGACGTAACATGCACCCGGATCCTCCCAGGCGGTGGGAGGCAGGCAGGATAACCAGATTTAATTATCAGCGTGCTAATCAGCTTTTGCTGATAAAGCAGGTAAGGGGGCTGTGTGGCTGGCTGCGCAGAAGGATGCGGGAGTGTTGTGGAGGTGTCTGTTGGTACCTCAGACCTCACAGGGACTCGATGACCCTCCCAGCTGTGCACAACCCCACGTTCTGCAGGACAGAGCAGGGACAACAGCATTGCACGCCAGTCTGGGGAGCTCTTCTGGAGCGCACAGGGGATGCGCTTGGCACTTCTCACCTCCGATCCCATAGCGATCCTTCCTGCTGTACTTAAAGGCTGGTGCGTCATGTATACTTAAGGCCCAGTGAAGGGAAGAAGGGTGCAGTCTGTTGTCAGTGCTCTCAAATTTCTTGTGGGGGCTTGTTTTGGGCTGTGGTCTTCTGCTGGCTCTTGCTGCTCCTTGCAACACAGTGGTGAGCGGTGGGTGTCACTCGGTCTTGAGCCAGAAGGACTTGGCAGCCAAGGCTTCCTCTCTGAAGTGATGTGGCATCTGCTGACTAGTAAATTAGTAAGTAAATTTGTAAGTAAACACATGTTCCTGTTGCAAGGAGTCGCCAAGTAAGTCAGTAGTACAAAAATGGTTTGAATCATGAGACCTGCGGTTGGATCTGTTCCCTGTCCCGGGGGCTGATTTGAAAGGTTTGGCACCACCGCTTCAGTTCTTGGGGTTTGTTAGAGGGACGTTGATGGACTAAGCCTTGGCACCCAAAGGGCCTGGGCACTGGCAGTCTGGATACAAAGAGGGGATGCATTGCATGCCTGAGTTCCCATGAAGCGGTATGGTTTTACAGAATTTCTTGAACCACTGTGCCTGCTTCTGCGTGTGCTGTCAAAATGGGGGTGGTGGCCAAGTCTTTGTGGCAGTGGCATCATACAAAAGTGTTTTGCTTGGAACACCAGGACCTGGAAAACAATTAGACACCACAGATAAAAAGGGATGATCTTGAATTATGCAAAATTAATTCAGAAATAATTGTTACTATGGTTTGGTTCAGCGAGTTTATTCTTTTCTCTGAACAAGTGCTTGCCTTTCTCCATGCTACCTTGTGCCAGGTATACTTCATTGTCCAGGTTCCAGGCTTTTGTGCCCTGATGCTTTTGAGAAATTGCTGTGATCGTCTGGTATCATTCTTGTCTTCTGATACTTCGTTGGGGCCAGGGTTGTTCCCTGTGTGTCTCAAGCTGGTCGGATGGTGGTCATAGTCCTTCTGACGATGTGTGTAGTGGGGTGATCCTTCAGCACAGCAATACGTGACCTGGATTCCTTCCGCCTTCCGTTTCTTTGGCATGTTTGTAGGATGTTTAAAATTAAGCTTTCATACAATGCTGTTGGCCATTATGGTTCCAGTGGAAAGACTGGGATCTTGACTTGTAAATAGCTCTGGGGTTTTGGTTTGGCACCTATCAGCGTTCTGGCTGGGGCCCTGTATTCTTGCAGTGCTGGTGATAATTGTCAGCCTTGGAGCACTTCTCTGCTCAATTGTTTTTGGGGAGGCGCGCCGAGTGCAGCGCCTGTAGCCCTTGGGTGGCATTCCTGGGGCTCGCCTGCCTACTGAGCCTGGAACAAGTCAAGAGGTTTTCCAGCACGAGATGGAGGTGCAGGTTTGCACAAGTTTAGGTTGTGTGAATATTTATTTGATATTAAACTGGGATTACTTCAGTTGGACTAAAATTAATAAAGTTGGAACATTACTGAAATTACCCATCCTCTGCTTCACAGAGGAATGTCCATGCACTGTACACATTTCAATGAGGGGAAAACACCCGAAATACTTTTTTTTTTTTTTTTTCCGTGGTAGAAGCAAAAACAGTGAATTACATCGTTCCCTGCTCTCTCACCCATTACTTTCTCCTGATATGTTGTTACAGAAGAACATGCTGGTATAGGACAGATGGCAACAAAACCAGTGTTTTAAAGTGGTAAGGGGCATTTGTGCCTACAGCTGACAGTGGCGTTCAAACAATGGTGATGACTCCCACCAGAAGCAGGGTGTGCACACAGGCAGCCCTCTTCTTGGCCTGCCAGGGCGCTGGCTTGCAGGAGGGGAAGTTGCTTGGCTTTGGTGTCAGTAAAGCTGAGTTTTAAATTGAGACGCCAGAATTCTTCCTGTTGTTGTGGAAAGTAAAATGCCTCACCTCGGGCTCTTCTTTTTCTCCTTGCCTAACGAGACAGGTGGAATCTGTGGGGACGGTGGTGAGAGAAGTCATGTTGTGACTGGTGGAGACCTCAGGTGCATTACTTTCTGTCAGTCATGTGCCGAGTGCCAGAGCGTTGTGGAAACAGGTCTGACATCCCTCTCAGCCTTATTTTCCCTCTCTGTCATGCTTTGCCTCTGGTGACAGGTCTGTCAGGCTGCATGGACACAAATGAGCTTAAATGCTCCCAGTTCCCAGTAATTCTCACTGCAGGCTGCCAGACTCGAGGGCAGCCTTGGGTGTACTGGCAATATTTCTTCAGAGAGAAGAAATGACAATGGGAATATAATGAATGAACTTTGATCTTCCGCTGAAGAAATACACTTAGGTGTGGTTATTCTGGAAGTTGGATTGTATGCTGTCTGTAGCAGGGATTGTTTTCTTCTGCTTTTGAAAAGTGCCTTCTGGGTGTTATAACCAAGTGACTGTAACTTTATTTGCAAAAATAACTGAGCTCGATAGGCGTACAAATTCTTACCAGGAAGGATATTTAGACTTTCTCTGCAGCTGTGAATTATTTCCAGCTTTCACTAGACTTTCAGTGCTTTTTGTAGCTGTTATCTTCAAAAGACAGTATTTCTCAAATCTGCAACATTACAGCAGACTTCCATTTTCTCTGAACCCATGGGTTTTCTCATGTTGAAATATTTTCCCTGTGCGAGCTTGAATTGTTCATCACCTCTCTGCTTTCCTGTCGCTTTTTTTAGAGGCTTAGCAGCAAAAAGACCCTGTCTCGAAGTGCCTGCATCTTTCAAGTGTCTAGAACAGATTCATATTTTAACATCTCTCTTCAAGCACGTGTGTATTTTATTCCTTGGTATATGCTACTTTGTTGACAGAGTTACAATGAAGGTCTCAGATGCTGATTATAAATCAGTTTCTGAATGTGCTTTAATTGAAAATTAATAATGAAAAAGCCTGGGGCTTCCAGGACTGCACCGTGAGTAATGGTGGATCCATCGTGGCAGAGGTTTCCAGTGCAAGCTCCTGTTTGATGTCTGTCTGCTGATGGCTTACGTTGGGAATTACCTCCATTTATGATTTCAGATGCAAGATATTGTCAATGAGCAAACTTGGTCGTGAGGAAGATGCAGAGGTGTGTGTGATGAGTCGGTGTGTGTGCCTTGCCTGGTGTGGGTGAGCAAACCCGCAGTCTAGAGTTTCAGGATCAGCAAAGTCCCGTTTAGAAGATCAGAGGCACAGCTTTCTTACAGCAACTAAGAGCTATGTCTAAAGCCTGCACCCATGTATAAGAGCAGCATAATTCAGTAACTCACATCCTGTTACCTTCTGAGGGCTTTTTGAAATAAGACTCGTGTTGATCACATTTCTGACGTTGCAGATAGACGCGGTGCTGTAGGAATGCAAGTCTTAATTAGTCTTCTGTAAATTAGCAGTTGGCATGTTCAAGAGTTCTGCTTTAAAACTACCAATATTTGTAGGAGATAACTGAGATTTTGGTCAAGCACTGTATTTCAGTATCACCCTTTTGTCTATATTCTAAGCCCTCATTTTCCTGTGTTTATTAAAAAAAAATAACAAAAAATCTTGCTATTTCTTTGGTTTTTAGATAGTACAAGATCAAACTGGAAGACTAACTGCACCGCTAAGCATTGTATCTGGTCTTCACCGTACTCAGTAAATCATGAATAAACTGAATAAACTTTAAAGCATACATTTTAAAGCAAGCAAAGAAGAAAATGACAGCTCTTGGCACTAAGAACACAGTTTTTAACGTGTGTTGCCAGGGTACTCTTTTCAAACTCTTGCAGTATGTCCACCTTATGTGTGTTGGTGTGTGTTCCCTGCTATTAAACTGAGCCATTTCGGTGAAATGAGTGCTCACCAATGATTTAATGGGTTTCTTCGTAGTCAGAGTGTGGGGAGCAAGTCGCGACCTAAAACTGTTTGAAGTTCTGCAATAAGTTACCTAAATCAGTACCTTAGTATTTGAGAATGCATAAAGATCAAAAAAGGTCTAATACTGGGAAAGCATTTTTTTTCTTTGTTCAAAATCAGTAATTACACCCCCATAATGGCTCCTCTGGTGCAGATGCAGAAGTAATAGACGAAGAAGAAGGAATTAGTTAGGCATACAGTAATCACAGCAGTGGCTAACTCGCTGTACAATAGCGCGAGAACTAATGCAGTGGCTCCTGGAAGCAATTTATTCATAGCAAGGAGGCTCACAGCTCCTTGTGTGTTTTGCCATTAAAATGCATAATGCTTCCTTTTTCAGGCTGCTCTGTATTGAGAGAATTCCATCACAGCAATGGGGCTGGATTCTGGCTGTTCATTTTAAGAGGTGGGGGTAAGGAAATATCCAAAAGCTTTCGAACACAGACAGCAGGACTTCTGCAGCAGTGCACCGGGTCGTGCCATTTTATGCCTGCAAGGCTCAGTTGTGTAGAGATGGATTCTGCTCTTGTTCAAGGAGTGGTAAATCAGTTTTGAATCAGTCTACATCAGTTTTGTAAAAGCAGAGCAAGACTAAAATTAGCTGTAGCTTATTTGAGGGAGCAAAGCTTTGGTCGAGATGCTGCTTGATCTTCTAACAGAAATGGAATCTGATCAGCAGTGTTACTTTTGGGGAATGATCTGCCTTTGTTTTATGCCAAGGTAACTGCCCAATGCCTTCTGCTTCTTTTTCTATTTTTTTAATGGCTATCTCTGCTCATCCTGTCCTTCCACACACCAAATCCTAAAATGGCCTAGGTGAGAGCTGGCTGAAGGCTCCTTACTAGCCTGTTACACAGAGAGGCCTACCTGAAGTGGCTGATGGAGTACCAGACAGTGGGAAGTGTTCAGTTCTGGTGACATTGATCTCCTTTTGGAGCTGGGGCTGAACTTGGTGAACTCTTACTGAAACCAGGACAGTGAACTTGGTCACCTTCAAAAGTGCCACAGCCCGCCTTTGGCAGTGCCTCCTGATGGCTCAATCTGGAGCTTCTGGCAAACAAGAGATGTTCATAATCAGTATGGGTTTTCACTTTCTTACTGAGTGTCTCAGAAAGAACCCCGGATAAGTGCTGACGAAAGACGAGTTGCATTGGTTTTATTTTTGGAATTAGCTAAGTGTTTGCTAAAATAAGTAACGGCACCGTTACCAGATACAGTGGTAAGATTTCTTTGTAATTTTTCATCCTTTCATTGTGTCTGAATGCGTGATCCTCGGTTCTGAGCTGTTGTGGCTCCGAGAGATGAGGAGTAGTGATAGTGAGATAGGTTTCACTGCAGAGAAAGGTGCCCTGATCATGCACTTGCCAGGGTGCACACACATTTTCGTGTGTGAGTAGTGCTGTCAGTGAGTTAAATAGCCAGCATAGTGCATCCCCTCCCTGGTCCCAAGTCTGGCGTGCATTTAGGGATAAAACAGCCTGCATCAAATATCCTGGAGTTTAGCTAAATGAGGTGCAGTTCTGCTATGTGTGGCACGTTTTGTAATACATACCAGTGCTTGAATAGGAGCATAAGAATACCAGTTGTGCTGTTGCCAGGTTGTTTTCCTGTGAAGTTGGTGTCTCTGACTGTATCTTCTGTCTTGTTTTTGAATCGGAGACGGATACCCAAAGAAGTGGCTGACATTTTTAATGCCTCTGGTGACAATGAAGATTTTCTGGGGTTCCCAGAGGATGCTCCCAGACAGAGGTTGTTGTCAGAGGCCAGCTATGGTAGTTTGGATACCCAAGAGTGAGGAATAAAGGTAGGAAGGGATTGCCATAGCCCAGCTGTGCTGCTCTCTTGGTGCAGTTGTACACTGAGCCTGTGTCCAGGCTGCACAAGCCATACATTCACAGCAAAACCAGGATCTGCAGTCCTCATATTAAAAAATATATTTATACAATCTTTCTGTTCTTTTTTGTATTGATGATTGCTTTTTAAAACTCTTTCATAATATGAAAAGGAAAATGGGTTTCAGTGGAAGGGAAGCCTAGGTGGAATAGGTAAGAGTCACAAATAGGAGAGAGAAAATGACTGTCCTGGGGTAGTGTGCACTGGATAAATAAGACATTGGAAAGGCATGATAATAGGTGGGTTTTATGAGTATCCCAGCAAACTTCAAAGCATTTCTTTCAGAAATTAATATCCCTCTGTTGCTGTTTCTTCACTGACATTGCTATTTTGGCGGTGGTGGCCCCCAGAATCCGTCTCTGTGAAATTTGCTGGTTCTCTGGTATCTTAGTGGTGAGACAGTGTGGATCATCATAGCAATTTGATATTTTACATTCTTTTTCATTTGGTAACTGGAAGTACCAGCTGAATCCCCCAAAAAGGAGGATAACTGGTGTGTTGTGTTGGCTGCCAGGAAGTTCAGTTTTCAGCCTTTTAGGAGCTTGTAATTACATACTTGATGTGGTCCAGTGTGCTAAGATACCTTTGTTGGCTATGTCATAGCCAAGGTACTTACATTCCAGTAATAACAAAACTGAGAATGTCTGTGTTTTTGTTTTTAGCCCATCAGGTTAAAAGTTGCTGAAGTCAATAGCTAGCATTAGCTAAGGGAACAAGCAGAATGAGGCTTGTTCAAGGACATACTGCTTCTGAGCGTTCAGAAGGAAATGCTGTCAGGAGAGGTTTGTACGAAGCGTGGAAGTGGTTTCGGAGTAGAGCTGCAGTCTGCTATGGGGATAAACAGCGTCTAAAACCCAAGTGAAATATACTGGATTCTAAGTCACTTTGTGACCTCGTTGCTCGGTGGCAGTGCCAGGGAACTGGAGACAACCCGGAGGTGGCTTGCTCTTGTGCAAGAGCCTTGAGTGGCAACCTGCGCTTCCGCTGCCTGCATGGTGACTGCAGGCGCCTCACATTGCTTCTTTCTGCCTTGTTTTCCTAACGTGTAAAAAGGAGATTATGGTAATGATCTGTGCCATGAAGCGTTTTAAAATCCTCTGATGGAAAATGTTGTGCAGCAACTAGGTACTATTAACATCTGTTACTGCGAATTCTATAATATTCCCTGCCCCAAGTGAGACTTGTTAAGGATTTATGGCTGGCGGCGTAGCCTCTCTCACCATTTCTTTTTGCCTTGGGCTAATGATTATTTTAAATCACTGTGAGCTTAATTCCTTAGCTACTAAACGTTACCTTAAAAAAACTCATTTCCCCCCCACCCGAGTTCCATCTATTCATGATGCCAGACACCACTGTTTCTGTGAAGGACCACAGGTACTTAATGTGCAAGAAACGATAAAGGTTTTGGTGTGAAGAGCAAAATGATGAGAAGTTCAGAAAAAAACGACAATGGATAGGAGGAGGCAAGGCAGGGGTGATGAGTGGGGTGTTTGTGCGCTGGGTGTTCCCTTGGGCATTGATGCACAAATGCATTCATAAGTATTGACCTGTGTTTGTCTTTTTTATTTTTTCTTTTTTTTTCCTGCAGGCTTTCTGCAGTCCTACTGCAGAAATCTCTGTGCTTTGCTGTGTTTCAGCAGTTTCTGCTATAGGTATCCCTGATGCTTATTTCACCATGCATAGGCCATTATTCATAGGTGTAACACAGCTTAGCTCTAAGTGTGCTATTTTCAGTCACTTTAGCGAACAAACAGGTTTAGATTTTCCCCACCCCTTAACCTTCATTATGGAATTGCAGGAAAACAGGATACGTACAAACTTCAGTTTCCCTCAGAGAAATGCAATTTAACTTTAAAGTAACTTCCCTATTGTGTTTGTTCCTTTCTCAAGCAGCTGCACTGCAGCTATCAACAAAGGAATAAAGTAATTTTGCTCAGAGAAAACTCATTCCAATTACCCCTAATAATTTCTAGATGTTTAAGTGTAAAGAAACAGCACATGCAGTAGCTCCCCCTCCCATACCCCTCTAAGTTTTTCCACTCAATGTATTGTATCTGTTTTTCGCCAGGTATTATCCTAATGTAAAGAAGTGTGTAATTAAAGTCAGGGAAGGGAGGGAATTGAAAGGAAGAATAAAGATATTTAGCAATTGAATCATATGAAAGGTCACTTTTGTATCTTGCGTGGGAGGAAGAAATAGCAGAGGAAAACTGGGGAAACAAACTGAAGTGAGTGTTGCAGGC
Organism: Heteronetta atricapilla; assembly: GCA_011075105.1. Lineage (NCBI taxonomy): Eukaryota > Metazoa > Chordata > Aves > Anseriformes > Anatidae > Heteronetta > Heteronetta atricapilla. The sequence goes on along the minus strand of CM021732.1, from coordinate 33,593,599 downwards.
TCTCAAAAAGCAAGCGTGGTGTGAACATGCGTATGTGCCTACTATGAACGCGTCTTTCAGGGGACTTACAGGGACAAGTTTTCATATGGCCGTCTTCTGATAGTGATTAGAAGTATGGAAATACATTTCTGATTTAGTAAATGTGTTCAGAGATGTCAAAAGCAAACACTGGGATTTATCCCTTATTTGGCATGTATGTGTATATCCTGGAAAGTGTTCTAATAAGACTTATTTTTTTTTCGTGGACTGACACTTCACTTCCTAGTCTGTAGATAGAAATTTGAGATCTGTCTAGGCTAGAACACGTCTGAATGATAAAACAGAAAGTTGAGAAGTGGGAAGGTGGAGGGATTTTAGTGAGACTGTTGAAGGCTTTCGTATTATGTTTGTGGCTCGTTGTAGTGTTTTTATTTTTCTTTGATAGAAAGTCATTTAAGGCCTGATTTTTATTTTATTTTTTTATGTCCAGAAGAAACAAGCACAACAGCCTGGAAATTCATATATAAGAGAAAAGACTGATTTATTTTTATTGAGTAGTAGTGAAGAAGAGGAGGAGGAAGAAGTGAAAAAGAAAGTTGCTACCATGAGATGCAGATCAGTTTGTCCTGTGCTCAGAATGAAGGAAAAAAGCCTACAAAGTTAAAATAACTCAGTGCTGAAACTCTGCATGTTGTCTTCTGCAGCTTTTTTTTTTTTTTCCTTATTTTGACGATTATTACCTGCAAAGTGTTCTCACAGTATATGCCATCTATTTGGTACCTACTTAAGCCTTAGAACCTGTTGATTTTGACTGGGTGATTACTTTGTGTAACTGTTTCTCATACGTACTGGCTGGTATTTTTACAGGGTGTTCAATATCAGCCCAAATACCTTACAGAAGAACTGCAGAAGATTTTCACTGAAGACACTGACTCTGAAACTGAAGCGTTTGAAGGCTTTGCTTCAAGTGAGGTGGATGTGAAGAAAAAAGGAATTCCAGTAAAGGCAGTATGTATATATTATTATTTTTTTCTGTTTCTTCCATGTAAACTTCATGTTCCAGTAAGCATGCTTCTGGTAGACTATGATGTTCATTATTCATACCACAGAAAAATACGTATTATATTGAAAAAGTAAAAAGCCCTTTATTTAATGCAATATAACATCAGAAATGAGAACTTCTCCCCCTGCTTGCAGACTGACTGTGATAGGCAATACTGTTCCTCTGAAGACAGCCTTGTTGGTGTACCAGACAACATTGACATGAAGATTTTGTGTTGGGAGAGCTAGTAACTCTTTAAAATCTGTTGATTTAGGTGAATTTATAACAGTGTTCTAGGTGGTGAGACTGCTGCTTAAAATTAGTGGTTTAAAAATGTCCTTTTGTGTGTCATGGCAGCAAAATGTAACGTAGATTAATTCTTACTTCCTGTAGGCGATGGAGTCAGACATGAGTGATGAAGAACATGATAATTTGTTGGGTACCGAGGAAGAAGAAGAGGAAGAGTCAAAGAAGAAAGTTTCCCCCAAGCGAAGAAGCTTTGGTCTTCGTGTTGCTTTTCAGTTTCCAACCAGAAAGTCTTCTGAAAAAAAAGTGCCTGAACAGGATTTTTCTCAGTTACCTATAAAGGACAGTAAATCCCCCACTGCTCTTTCAAAAGAAAGAAATTGCAAGCGATGGGACAAACTAGAGGGCTCTGCTTCAGAATCTGAAGAAGACATTAAAGAAACACAGGAAGAAAGTTCCAGTGCTCTGCTTAAAAGAGCTATGAATATTAAAGAAAATAAAGCCATGGTAAGACTTCTGAGCAGTGCTTTGTTCTCAGACAAAGCTTGGCAACTGAGCACTTGAATTTGGCACACTTGAATTTTAGGGTCCTCGCTGGTGATGTGTGGGGACTTTGGGAAAATCTCATGGTGGTTTGAGGTAGATATTTTTTTTTTTAACCAGGGAGGACCCTGGAGAACCATCAGCACTCAGACGTTTCCTGCTAGATTAATCTCAAGTAAGAATACTCAACTCAAGTTTAAAAGCAATGTTGAACCAAACATTGTATGTGGATGTGAGCACAGTTAGATATCCCTGCCAGTCTTAAATTCAGAACCTGCCAGAAAACCAGCTGGTCCCTTCAGGTGATTTGGTGTTGTTTGTGCAATAGAGTTTGTACTTTCCATTTGTGTCTGAGAGATCTACTGCAGTTACTGATTGGAAAGCCAACCCAAAACCACTGAGGATTATAAATGTTTCAGCTGTGTGGGATGTGATGCTTACAGTTATACTTTGCTATATAACTACTGAAAGTGTATGTTTATGTGCATACAGATAAGGGAGAAGTTAGACTGATCATTCTTGAACATTTTTTGTTCTGTTGTCTAAAATTCTACTAGCTCTCTTAATTATTACAATACTGTGCAAATCTGCATTCATTTTGTGTCCTCTTACTCCTTCAGTGTTACTGTAGTCCAGGCTATATTGCAGCCTCTAGGCAGTCTTTTGTACACCTCTTGGGTGTGTGGGCCTGCAGCTCCCAATTAAAACTATCATTTAATTTGTATGTTTCTACTCTTACCTTGCTTCTTCGCTGCTGTTATGTTCTTGCTGCTATTCCTTCTTACCTCCCAGCCTTCCTTCTTGTTTCAATTCAACCACTGCAAAATTCATTAGTGTCCTAGCTGAGGACACTCTATAATAAACATCACAGTGAAGTATTTACTGAGAAGTGCTGCTAATCTCGTGATTGCTCTGGCTGTGTCAGAGACAACTAGTAGCCTGGCTAAACCAGGAGCTAGTGGCTAGTAGCCTGGCTAACCCCTTCTATTGCTGGCTTTTTGGTAAGTAGACTCATTCTGGCCTTCCAGAACAAGACTGTATTGTTTTGGACCTGTCAGTCACCGTTTCTGTTGAAATGCACATCTGGGACATCTCCCACATGATGCAGCAGCTCTTCCTGCTGAAGTACTTCTGATACTGTACACAGCATGGTTAGGGAAATGACTAGAGGGTCTAGTTGCTTTATAGCTTTGCAAATGAATGTGCACGCATGTGTATACGCAAAACGATTGGTACTTAACCTTACTGTCTGGAACTGTGAAGTTAGTTTTGTATGCAAAATTTTTTTCACTTGGGGATAAATGAGCCCCACCTGCATTCAGTGCACAAAACCTCACTGTAGGCACTTCAACTTACTGTGTTAAGATGTAATTCAGTGTATAGAAAAAGAGGGGATGATGTGTGTCAAATACATGCAAGTTTGCAATGACTTCAATATGGTATCACTTGCTTTCAGCTTGCCCAGTTATTAGCAGAACTGAATTCTGTACCTGACCTGTTCCCGGTGAAGACACCTGCCTCGACTCCTTCGGTAAGTCTTCATGCACTGGCTAGAGATGAAAGACATTTGTGCTAGACTTGTGATTAATGTTTCTTCCTGAAACACTTCCACCAAGCTGTAGCAATACGTTGAATGTATTTGCTGTTGGTCAGTATTCAAGTGCCAAAGGTTATGTGAGGAAATGGACTTTGGAAAGGTAACATGTGAACAAATACAAAGACCAAGACAAGGTGCTGTTTTGTCATTTTTTTGCCCCATAAGTTCTCTTGGGATGCTAGACAAATGCCTGTATATGTGCTGTGTATCTGATTAGGAAGAGTAGCTGCTGTCCTTTTTGTTTAGATCCTTTACATGCTTAGATCCTTAGGCATGCTCAGATTGTGGGAAAATCCAAACCTTTAGCACTGAAGAATACGAGAACTAGCTTCTATCTTAATATGCCATCTATAGATTTTTTTTTTTTTTCTAGAAACAGAGGAAAATCCCAAGGAGGGCATTTACCGAAGGCCAGATAACACGTCGCATGAACCCAACAAGAAATGCTCGTCCACCAGAGAAATTTGCCTTGGAAAAATTTACTATGTCGGCCGTCAGATTTGCAGAACACTTCCATAGTTACAAACAACAAAACCTCCTAAAGAAGAGACTGAGCATGGTATTCGGCAGACTTTGATATTTCTGCTAGTCAGGGATTAGGAAACACTCATATAGATTATTGGCCAGCACTTAGAGCAGACATCATATCCTACAGAAAGTTAGTTGATGGAAACCTTTCATTTGGAATTAGCAAGAGGAAGATGCCTTCAGGCCTTCCTGCCCCATCTTTCATCCATTAGTGGGGCTCTACTTGTGACTTGTCCTGTCCAAGCATAACAGGGCAGTTTACTTATTCTAGTGCTTATTATCCGAAAATAGTGGGAGTAGAAATAACAAGGATATAATGATGGGAAAGAAGAACATATAAACAGAATAAATAGTATATGGAGTAGAGAGAGGATTAGGGAGGAGAGGGAGAGAAGAGAGCTGGGGGGTGTGGGTTGGATGGGCCCTGTTCTTCCAGTGGTCCATGAACATGCAGTCTACCCCCTTCAGGCTGCATATGCATTATAAATGAAAGAATTTGTCACCAAGTGTGGTGACAGAGTCTTCATGCCACAGAGGTGTTGAGATGAGTTTGTTTAGCAGGGGAATTGTGGTGTGCGCAAACGGAGGAGATCATCAAACTATTCATCTTACCGTCCAGTAGAGGATATTACTGATGAGGACTTGGACAATATTGCAATCACTGTTAAAGACAAAATCTATGACAAAGTTCTAGTAAGTAGCTGCTGTTTTCTTTATGGGATCTGTTGTCTTCTAATAGCTCATCTGGCACTTGCTAAAAGGTGTGCTTTCCAGAAATTTTGGAGAGGGCAGATTTTGCTATTGCACAAGCACAACTTGAAAGCTTTGCCAGACTTCTGTGGGCTTGCCCATGCTGGTTAATACACCTCAACAATTTTTGCCTCTGGAAAGTGCTTCCTTGCCATAGAATTAAGTGGAAGTTGTTAAAGCTATGACTCATCAGTGGTAAGAGTTGAAATCCCACTTATCTTTTATTCTTGCTTAATTTATTTTTTGCTGTTGTGGTGGCTGTACACTTAAACGTTAGTGATCTCTGCTGCTCTTCCAAAGCACTTGTTGGAGCTCCTCTTCCATTTTTTCACCTGATTTTGCTATTATTAATGGTCATCAAGAGCTAGACAATCATTTTACTATGTTTCACACATCACTGTATTTGCACAGCTGAGTCACAGTCATTTTCTGCATATACCATAAGCATACATTAGCTTTTTGCCAGACCGGAGAAGGAGGAGTGATCAGAACTGCAACAATACCTTTCTTGTAAACTGAGACTCCAAAGCAACTGAGGACTGGCACTGTCTGTAAAATCTCAATCGTTTTATGAAATACTATATAATTGATTATAATGACAGAACTTAGAGTTCTTAGTAAGGATTTTAATTGCTGGATTTGGCGTTAGTTTGAAGTCTGTGCTTTGCTCTTAGCAGACTTATTAGGAAAGTTTGGCAACAAGCATATAAGGTCCTTCGAGCGTACTTATTTCTCCTTTCCAACTTCTTTAGGGTAGTACTTGCCACCAGTGTCGTCAAAAGACAATTGATACAAAGACCATCTGCCGCAGCCAGGGCTGTGGAGGTGTCAGGGGGCAGTTTTGTGGACCGTGTCTTCGAAATAGATATGGGGAAGATGTGAAATCAGCACTGCTTGATCCAGTAAGTATCATTTATTGGATTTGGAAAGAAAATATTATGAATGTGGATTTGCTAGTTGTGATGAGTGTATGCTTATGGTAACATGGTGTTTAAAGCTTTTTTCTATAAGAAGGTCCGTAGTACCATTATGACTGACATGGATATTGTTGGAATGAAAGTTTCTCCCCCAGGGTGCTGAGCAAGGAGCATGCACAGTGTGTTCTCTTATGGTCTAACTGTCACATCTGCTTTAGAGACAATCTTACAATCCATTCTGAAAGACTAAGAGCTAAGGTCTCCAGTGTGCTGGCACAGATATGCTGTAATGCAAGCTGTTAGCACCTGAACCACTGTGTTTGGTTGTTGGGCAGCTGGGAAATGTACTTCATGTATGTTCTGGTTAATTTGGTCTCAAGAATCATGCTAGCAGGCAGATCTAATGGGACTTCTAACAGTGGGTACCCATCTCTCTCTGCGAAGCTCACTATGGTCAGCCTAGCACAGGATGATTATCATCAGGCAGCATTGCAGCTGTTTATAGTCTATTTTGAATGAATATTGATAAATTCATCCAGAGACTGAGAGTCTTAAGAGTAAAATGTATTCAAGCAAAGAGAGTAGTATTTGATCGTATCTTTAATTCTGCAGAATTTGGAAACTGTAACAGGTGTGGTTGGCTTGTTGATTCAAACTTTTAAAGTCTTGCCCTGAATAATAATGTGATAAAGAAGCCATACTGTTGTCTGGTAGAGCAATGCAAAGGAGAATATAACCTTACTTCTTGCTTGCCTTTAACTCCCCCCACTCTTCCTTGCAGGACTGGATCTGTCCTCCTTGTCGTGGGGTGTGTAACTGCAGTTACTGCCGCAGGCGCGACGGTCGCTGTGCCACGGGGATGCTCATCCACCTGGCAAAGTTCTATGGCTACAACAATGTGAAAGAATATCTGGAGAGGTGAGGATTGTGCCCAGTGGGCATCCTGTGAGCTCAGGTGTTACTTCAAGACTACTGCCTAGGCTTGAGCTGAGCTCTTTTAAATATGTCTTCATTACGGACATAGCTGGTTACTAGTGTCTCTGACTCTGTCACTCCAAAATAGCTTTACAAGTCCTTATTACTGTCAGACATTACATTTAGCATGAGGATTAGTCTCTGGGACAGCAAGTAACTGTACAGAGTATTTCTTTATTTTGGAGTCTCACTGGAAACTTAATCTTGGGTGGTTTTGTTTTAATAACAATTATTTACTTTCTAGGCTTTAAATTAAGATGAAAATTATACTAGTTCCTTTTTTAAAATGTTGAAGCCGTTTAACACTTGACTTCCATGGCCTGGGGCAGATTCTGTACCTTTGCGAAAAAGTTTCTTTAGATTTCTCTTAGGCTGAAATCAACTTTGTTGGAGTGAGTCATATCCCTGTGCAAACAACTGATTTGCTATAGAAATTGAAATGCTTTCCCTCTTTTGAAATCAGTATAGGCTGCTTCTAGCATATAGCAGCGTTGTTTTGGAAATTGTCATCTTCAGAAATGGAAAAGGTCTGTTCATGGGGAATCTGAGTTTCCTAAAAAATGCTAATACTGTTTTCTCATGTCTTCTAGTTTACAAAAACAACTGGCGGATGGCAATTGAGAACACTGAACTCAAGCTGTGCCTGCAAAATATCTTCAAGTTTTTACTTCAAAAGGTTGTTACTATGTTTTATATAAGATAGAATTTTAGAGAATAGTATATACATTTCTGTGTTTGGAACTTTTTTATTAATGTGGTCTTATGCAAAAGATCTCTCAGGAAAATGTTTGGTAGAGAAATCTACATGCACAGACCTATACGTTAAGTGGAATGGCACTCTTGAACCTTGGAGTGGTTAATGTCTAATAGGGCTACTATACAACTACATGATGGAGAACTTTGGTGATCTGAGCAATATTTTTATTTATGTAATTGTGCAAATTTGCAAAAAGGGTGTTTAACAACTACCTATAAAGCTTACTCTCTTTAAAAAAAAACACAACACCCCAAACCCCTTCTGTTCCAATTTGACCACAAAGACTTGATTTTCCAATCCTTGCTTTCTGAACCTATTCTTCCACTTGTAATATTTAGAACTTATCCCTGCAAAGAAGAGAAGGGTACTTTCGTCTGATTGCCATTATATTCCAGCCAAAGCTGATGTAATCTACCAGTGGGAGGATGATTTTTTTTTTAAACCCAAAGTGCAATTAACCACTGAAACGTTAAAGTGGAAGTGTTTTGTAAAAAATAAAAAAATAATTAAAAAAATTTGTGATATACCTGCTACTTGAACCAGCAAAACAATCATAACTAGTTAATTGGTTTAAACCACAATGTTCACAATGTTTTTTTGAAATACAGTTCATAGTTAGATCTTTTTTTCATTTGTGCAACTAAGCTTTCAAACAACTTTAAGCAATATGTTTGTATTGTATGATTATGCTAAAATTTATGTAAGATACATGTTTCATTTTATGTAGAGACAATAAAGAATAATCAAGAGTAACATTTTATGAGTGAAACTGCACTCAGCTGATACAATGTTTTGCATTTGTTTTCCCATAACCAGTGTAATAAAGGAATGTTTGTAGATCAATAATAATTATACAGAAAAGCATATGAACACAACACTTGAAGGATTAGGAAATACAGCACCTAACTGTCATACTAAGGAATGTTTTTTGTGAGGCAAATGTGCTCTAGCTGACTGTGAAAAATATTTATCTCCTTTTGCTTTAACTACAAGGCAGATTGAGAAAGCAGCATGTACTATTGAAAGCTTAGTCCTAAAAAGCCAAGAGTAAAGCTATACCCACCAGAACCCATTTAGCTGGCTTCTCTTTGCTTCTCAGTTTAAAAGTCCAAATGTTTTTGCTTTTATAAATTGGACATTCATAAACATCCTTAGTTTTCCTTTGATCCAGTGGAATAGTTCTTACAAAAATGACTGGCATTGCTGGAGTCAATTCCTGGAGCTGGACTTCACTACGGTCTCCAGTGCGATGTCCCACCTGGCACCTGCAGTAAACATAGGCATGTAGTTTACCAGCATTATTTAAATATAAATTATTTAAATATAAACAGTTGCTTATTGCTAAATATTTAAAACTACAGTTGAACATCCGCATTTAATGTGGAATGTTGTAATGTGGACTCTTGCTTCATCTGTTGTATGAATGTGAAGATGAACGTGAGGTTTGGACTGGACTTTGGTTGAAAGCAGGGACTGCAAACTGCCTACAGTTCTGCCTTTGATGTGCATACTTGGTCACAGGCATAAGCTCAGATTTTCTCCTAGCTCTTCACTAGTATGTAGTCAAGTATTCCCAAAATTGGAGAACTACACTGAAGTGTAACGAGAATGTTTGATAGTGAGACATTAACTGTGCTTCAGTGTAGTTGTGACAGATCAGTGCTGTACTGCTGAAGGGATGTACGCTTTCGGAATGGTACTAGGATTTACTGTTTGTTCTTCTAATATAAACCTGCATTGAAAGTGTTGCTTGTAGGGGATTTTAGGAGTTTACGTAGGAAAGATTATGTTTGCAAGTACCAACACAAGCACAGAGACTGCAGCCTCATAGATGGAGGCGGAATTAATAGTATTGCCCTTTGAGTAACCAGGTTATCTTTTCAAAATGACTAGTTGAATTACATGCTCATCATCACCACAATTGCCCACCCTGGGTTTCCCCTTGTGTCTTATCTTCTGAAGAAGCAACTCCCTTTCAAAAGAGTTGCTTTCCTTTGATTACATTCAGGCCTAGTGAAGAGTGTGAGTAATGGTTATGTTTCTCTAATTGCCTGTTAGAGTCATGCACCTTTCTTCTAATTAGCTGTAACTTAGTTGACAGCCTTTCTACGTTAAAACGAAAACCACATTTTGACTGCTGGCCTTGTCATTTCTAAACTAGATACTTCAGTATCAGGAAGAATAAAATTCCAAAAGTGCAAGCCACAGTGTTTATCCTCTGGAAGTTGTTAAAACATGGGTTGGAGCTCTACAACTGAAAATGCTTTTCAAAAGTTTAGGGACATCCTCAAACTATATTCTAGCTCCTGCACTAATTGACTCCTTAGAAACCCAGGTAATATGCTTGTTGTACATACACATCACCCGTCTGGGTGTGTCATACCTCATGCTAATACAGGATTCTCAATTATTTCCTTGTTTCCTGGTATGTTTCCCCAACAACCTGTAAGTACTATAATCTGGAAAATGAAAAGAGTTTGATCAGCTTTGTTGAGTGATAACTTTGTGCCCGGGGGGAGAAAAAAGGATGATCTTGTAAATGTTTTTTTAAAAAAGGGGGGGGGGGGGGCTGTGCAGGTGATTTGATCCAGGTTATCAACATCTGGTAAGACTAAAAGCTGCAGAAAATAGGTGACCAGTATCAGAGATTAAAGTTTAAAATCTCTGGGCTTTAGGCTTCTAATCCTCAATTAGATCAGAGCTGCTGCTTTTCTACAGCACAGACTATGTTTGGTCTCAGTTAACAGTAATTTAAATGCATGAACTCTGGACAGTGACAAGGACACCAAGCTAGTATGAAATTTAAAGTCAAATGGACCAATGCTGACAATCCACCATCATTCCTAAACATCGTCAGTGCTGTTCATAGGATCACAGCTCTTGAGTCCAGCTCCTGAAGAGCTTACTTACTTGAAGGGAGCTGCAGTCCCTGTAATAGCTTACTGAGATCAAGAAATTAAAATTTATTTCTTACTTTCTATGAAAAGCTGGCAGATATGGCAGATACAGGCTTCTTCACTGTGGCCATAATCTTCTTTGGTCTTTTTGGTAACATCTCCCATCAAGCAGACCTTAGCCAAAGACAAGTTGTTCTTGGACGCCGTGCTCTGCTAAACAGCTTTAAAAATAATAACCACAATAATTCAGTATCCAGACAATAATATTGATGCCAGAACTGTAATCATGTCCTTCTCAGGCCTGTTGTGCACAAGAATGAGAATGACTGTTTTGGCTTTTTTTTGTGTGTGTGTGTGTGCTTTTTTTCCCGTTTGGCCATTAATTGAAATAAGGCAAAAAAACAGTATGAATGCAATTATTTTGAAACAAGTTCTGCACAGTATAGAACAAACCAACCCCCCAGATTGCTGGCAAGAGGGCAAGATTGCTTTGCGTCCACAATCAGGCTTCTCTCTAGCTCTGTCCCTGTTCAGAACAAGCCATTGTTAGAATATATTCTTAATAATAGCCTTCATATTGTCCTTATATCCCCGCATCCCTTAACAGGAAAAAGAACCCTAAACAGAAAGTTTGGAGACAGATGGTAAGAGGAATGAAAAATACCCTGGGGTTTCTTTATGCCTGTGGCACCAAGTGAGCACTATCTGGAGACCTCAGCACAGAGCAGCAGCTGCGGTCAGCCCTCAAGCTCCTTCCCTCTTCTGCCTCCATGTATGGGGGAGATGTTTCAGTAGCTGGGCTGCAAATGTGGCCTGGACTTTCCATCTTCTCCAGGGAACCATGGCAGCCTGGACAAAGTGTCCTGTAAGCTCCTGGACCCCTTTTGGCTAAGCTAGTGAAGGATTATCTAAGTATAGATGAAATACTATGTGGCCACGTGGAATTTGAGTTGTGCTGTTATCAGTACACTGCTGGAGTTTTTTCATTCCCTACTGTGGGTAGTAACAACTGCACAAAGAGGATGTGCAGACTGCTTGGCTTTCCCTGCTTAATCTGGTAACTGTCAGTTAATACTAACAAATAAAACAGAATGGTACTATAGCATGCACACTGAATTGGTTACATGATTCTGGCAGGAAAACTTGCACTCAGCCTTTTTAAACTATGAAATTGAGCATTTATTTCCTTAGCAGCTTCATCTTCTCACTTCAATGTAGGACTGAAGGCTAGTTCGAATGGGTGCCCGCTGCTTTTAAGAGATGATTATTCTGATAACAATGGGTCTGTCTACAGGAGAAGAACTTGGACTGTAGGATTTTAAAAATGGGACAACTCTCTGCTAGGAGTCCCTGATAAAATGGAGTCTCTCTTTAAAGAGAGACTTACTAAACAAGAAAAAAAAAGTGCTATTAATTTATAGCACATGATTACAGCCAAGACATTTCAGTCTTATTTTTCCTGCCATTTTTGTAATTTCTTAACATTTCTATTCAGCTAAAATATTTGGCTTTTTTTTTTTTTTTTTTAAACTTAAACTGCACTTAACTCTCCAAGCAGCAGTACAAACACAGCTAACACCAAAGGTAAAAAAAAATCAGTGTCTTGCAGTGAAACAACATACCTGGTTCCTTATAAACGTCACTGCTTACCTGTCAGAAAGGACAGGATTGGACTGAGGACTGAAAGCCACGCCACTGCTGGCAGTACAAGGTCCTGTGCCCAGACATTAAGTTCTCCATACCACAGAAAATGAGTCACCCTAACAGAGAAGCAGCAAGAGCTTCTGCCTTAGTGTTTGTACTTTTTTTTTTTTTTTTTTTTAAGACAAAATAAATTACAAACTTCCAGTGCAAGAGTCATTATTCCTTTTTCTATGGAGAAGATATATGGCTGAAATAACCAGAAGGTTTATGCTTACATAAGGTCATAATTTTAACTATTTCCCTGTTGTCTTCATGTCTGAAATCAATTGTAGAAGGTGATCAGCATGAGTGAGGTTGCTGACCATAGCAAATGCAAGTATGCTCAGTTGTGTAATGTTTGTCTGGGGAGAAACCTGACCATCACCATTAGTCCTATTAGCACATACTCAGAAACTGCCTGAAATTGGTAACAACAGCTGATAGCTTCTTAAGTGCAAATTTTCTGGTACCATCTTCAGTGGTGCACTTAAAACCCCAAGATAAGCCAGAACAAATACAAATCAAGAGCACAAGAGGGTCTGACAGACTGCATAAGAGCTTAGTGCAGCAGCACACATTGCTGAGAGATGTCAAAGGAATTTCCAAAAACAGAGTAAAAACACCGCCTATTTTTTCCATGACATTCTGCCTTCACATAAATACTGCTGCTGGCAAGGGGAAAAGGAATTTTGCAAAATGCTGAACAACCCTTCCACTAATGACAAAAGGAGATGACAAAGCCTTGCTTTAGCAAAGTGCTTAGCACTTCTGCAAAACTCACTTCAAAGTAAAACTGATTCCATTAAGACAAGTGTTAGACAAAAATGAAACGAACAGCACTTCCCTGGGATAACTGCGTACTAGCTAAACACAGCTTGCTGTTGGCAGATAGGGCAGTGTACTTACCAGTGGGCAAGGCTGTATGCGGATGGCTGCTAGCTTAGTCCATGTGTCTGGCACAGCATCACAGAAGAGTGCAGACTGCAGTTCTTCCATGTGAGGAGAAAACATCAGTTCTCCCTTTGTTGGGAGAACAATAAAAAGCATACTGGCATCATAAAGAACAGCTATTCTTTCACTTCAAAAACAAGCATCAAAAAGTCCCAAAACTCATACAAGAGCAACAATACCATTAATAATAAAGACACTTGCCTTGAGACAGGTCCAGCTCTTAAGAGACTTTCAGATGTCTGAAAGGGGGAGGTTCATCCTTTCACACTCCTGAAGGCAATCAAGTGTGCAGGGGCTCCTGGCAGTATTTTTCTGCATGGTTTCTGCCATGTTAAACTCCTCAAGAAGCATCTCCAGAATATCACCCAGCACATTCCTAACCTTTTCAGGCCAATACAAAGAGACCCATTAGCAATCACTGCTGTGAGGAACTCTTCAACTCCTTATTGAAAGTCATTTATTCTACAGGAGTGAGCAAACATCCCAGTTTCCTAAGCAGATAACCAGAAGTGCTCTCCCACCTTTGCTGACCCTTCAGCAACCAATTAACACTTAACATTTACCTCCAAGATTTCAGGTAATGTTACTCCCAAGTCCTGCCAACATGTCCCTGGCCTTGAGATGACCACTGCTGCAATGGCGTACCCTGAGATTATGTTGCAAGCATGATTTATATTTCTATAGCACCTAGCAGTTTCCATCACTTACTAGCTTCCCCCCAGTCCTTACTATCTTAGGCATTAGGCAGGATACAGCGCAGGCATGCACACGCATGTCTCATCCCCAAAAAGAGCCTCTCTCCCCTGCAGGCTTGCTCTGGAATCGAGTCAGAACACAAATGAAAAACAATTCCTAACAGCACTAATGACCAAGAACTGAAACCAAAACAGTAATGCAGCTCCATTTCAGCCCTTGGCTGTAGCAGAATTAACGATGAATGCCATAAATAATTTTCCACACTCTAAAGGGAGCAGGAACCAAAAAATGTACAGCACAAGCTCCCCTGGAAAAATGTGAGACTGGAGCACGTTTTTGCTGCTTGTATCCAGAGCTGTTGCATTCACATCTGCAAAACCTCTGTGACCTAATGGTGAAAAGAGGAATAAGAGGAAGTAAGGCAAGGGTTTGACAACTATAGAGCGAGAATGGCAGTCACAGAGGAATTGCATTAACTGGTGAAGATGAAAAAAAAGGAGCTGAAGGCTCAGTCTCATGACACACCAGCTTTTGGGGCATCTTGGCATTGTGTCTCTGCTATGTTCAGGAAGGTACAGAAGGCAGCAGGGCCTGAGAACGGAGCTAGCAGAGATTTCTAACTACATTTTTTTTTTCCTGCTCATCCTTTTTAATTTAGTCTGTTAAGCACAGTAGTAGCACTGTTCGATGCTTAAAACCCAGTCTTTCACATGTTTCTGCAGTCATTTTGGCTGCACTAGGGTATCTGGGTATGTAAGGTATCAGTAACCACACCCTTCAACACAACATCCATCGGCCTGCAGGTATTGATGGTACTGTTCTGCTAAGCTCCACATGTGCTATAAGGGAGGCGTTGAGGCTGAGAACATATCACTCTCCCATTAAGACTACCAGAAAACTAAAAATCATGGAAAGCCTCCGCCTCCTCTACCACAGCTTGCCCCCCTCAGGCTCAGAGCAAGGGCCAAGGCTGGGAGTGGTGGGAGCGTGCCCTGCCCTGGCTGCTCCTCCCAGCATGCAGGCCTGACTCATCCCAGCCAGGCTGGGCAGTGGATCATAGAATCATTAAGGTTGAAAAAGACCTCCATGGTCATCTGTTCAAACCATCCCCCTACTGCCAATGTCACCCACTAAACCATGTCCCTAAGCACGCAACCTGTTCCAATGCCTGACTGCTCTTTCTGAGAAGAAATGTCTCCTAATTTCCAACCTAAACCTCCCCTGGTGCAACTTGAGGCCATTCCCTCCAGTCCTATCAACACACAAAAATGCAAGAGATTCATCTTTTGTTTCACACCCCACGTTAACTTCAAAGCTAAAAAGAAACAGTCTCCATAATGAGCTAAGTGTTCTTCTGATCCAAATTCCTCTGGTCCCAATTCCTCCCTAGTGCAGTCCATCATACAGGCTGGCTCGTTGTCACCACTACTGTTAACATTCAACTCATCTTTGCCATTCTTTTTCATTCTTCTTCATCTAAAAAGTTTCAGAAATATGTCTGGAGTCTACTATGGCACCTATGTATTCTGCCACAGTGGAATAGATTTATCAAACTATTTTAGGGTGGTTGCTATTTGCACACTTTATGACATTCCCATTTTTTATAGTATCAAAGGACTGATACTGCTTCCTTTTCCTTTATGAGGATGCTCTGAGTTTATTTTAAGGACTGCCCCTACTAAGGCGAGTGTTATTTTTAGTACTAAATTTCTGCATCCCCTCAGAAGATGAGCAAGGATTATTATGCCATTTTTGCAGATGAGGGCCTGAGATACACCGGTAACAGCAACACAGGACACCTGTGGGAGAGACAGGACAAGAGCCTCAATCCACATGAACCCAATACATGAGCCACAGCTTAAATTCTGCTTGGTGTGCAGCTAATTAGAGGTGTTGTGCAAACACACACTGTGCTCACAGCTGTCCTCCAACTGACGACAGAGCAGAAAAAGAGCTGTAGCAGTCATATTTGTTTTCCAGTCTCCCAGCTCTTGTGCTGTAAGGACTTCACTGGATACAAAATGTTTTTCTGAACTAGCCTAGTCTAGCCCAGACTAAAGTTGTCTGGGATTTAGGCTGGACTTGCAAATTGTTTTTGCTGCAACCTATTTCTGGCTGTAAATGGTGCTTTTCACAGGAGCTATTTCTTCCTAATGCAGGGTCCACTCCACAAAATCACAATAAAATTTAAAGGCTTTTGGCATTTAGAACAGTCAACAACAAACTGCTGCTCCCACTAATACCAGTAAGCACTTATTTCTGAAGTCATTTTGGTTCTGCAACCAGCTATTTACCTGCACTGGAGCCACTAACCTCACCCGCAATAAGCTGTGCCTTAAGACCCCTCTTTGAAGCAGTGCCTGGTTGTTGAAAAAAGCCCTGCTAATCACCTCGAGTGAAAGATCAATTCCATCAGACAGTCAGTCGGCACTTACCGCTCTCTCTGCTGGCATTTAGGATGTGTTGTGCTGTATTCCTGGGAGCCACACGTGCAACATGAGGCTGGGGGCTACCAGAGGTCCTACCAGTAACACCACGCTTGTGTCCCTACAACAGATCTCACATGTGGTCAGCAAAGCCAATCTATAGCGATTTATTCTAACATACCATGTGGGATGGTTTTTTGCAGCTAAAAGAATTGCTCAGCAACACAGGTAGGTAGAACAGGCGATCTGTCCAGCCAATGCACAACACCAGCACTGATGAGATGTGCATCCATCCTGCCTGCATTCATTTGGCCACCAGTCAACGCACGGGTTTCTGTTTTTGCCAGTATTTTGGTGTTGTAACAATTCCAATTAAGGCAAAATGCTTGGAAAGATATCGTCTCGCTGTTTGAAATACCAGTGGATCCCCGCTCGGGGTTGGGTCCCTAAACTTTCCAAAGGCCATACAAATAGCAGTGATTCTCCTCAGGTTTCACCACCTATACTTATTTTACAATTATTTGAATGAAAGTTCAGGCTTGTGAAGGTTAATGGACTGCCTAAACTGGAAGCAGTAATTCTTTACTCATCCACAGGCTAGATGCAGAGCAGGGACCGCCAGAATGAGCTTCCCAGCACCCCCCCGCAACCCCAGCTGTCATTTGGAGAAATCAGCCTCAGCGGAGGTCACAAGTACAGTGGAGGTTAGCCTCCCCATCTCCATGGCAACTCGCGATCAGGCCTCTTCTTCGGAGCAGTTCCTTCCAATTGTGTTAATCTGCACGTGGCTCTTTGACATAGGAAAACCCACTCAGTATGGGCGGGGGAGACACAAGTAAACTCATCTCACCCAGAGCCTCAAGGCAGGCTTCAGCAGCATGGCTGAGGGTGAAAAGTGAGATTTGCCTAAGCTAGCAAGCCTCAACAAATGGCCTGTTCCAAGATAATATGCTTCCCCCTGCCCCTTCTTTCTTTTTTTTTTTTTTTAAAAAAAAATATATTTATTTATTTTTCCTTCCAAATAAGCTTTTTACCTATGGACGAAGAAAAATAAGTCTGGAAAGCTCTTGAAAAAGCTCTCTGCTGATTTTAGCAAACTCTGCAGTAAATGCTCTGAACCAACTAGTTAGCAGCTTAGGAGAATCAACCAGGCTTGTTTTGTTTTGTTTCCTTCATATATCTATATGTATATATGTATATATATATATATATATATGTACACGATATAAATCTATCTATATGTATGTATGCATGAAAACAGATTAAAGTATTTCCCCTTCTAGAACGAAAAGCAACATTTTCTTTTGGTCCTTAAAAGTTCTGGCACTTCTTTCCAGCTAGAAGCAACTTTGGTAGTCTTGCACCTTAGACTCATGGATGCTCTACATGCACTGCTGTCCAGGATCAAATCTCAAAGATGAAATTCAAGTCATGCAGTATGTGTCTGCTGGTGATGATCTGACAAAACTGCAGCTACAGAAACGAATGTGTGAGAGGGACATGAAGAATGATGCGTAGTCTTACAAGCTGTTTTTTCTATTTTGGGAACAGGAAAACACACAAGGAAATGTATAATGTTTCCATGGTATTTTTTATCCAGAGAAGATGGCATGCAAACAGTTAAAGGCAAGTTTTGAGGATTGTGCCATTCTGGACTGCTATAACTGGTGAATCTATCAATTACATTGGTTAAAGCACAGTTTTATAAAAGATACCTCCTTATACCTGCCCAGACATTTCTAAACAGCAACTCCTTAAAAGAGAGTAATTAAACTAGGAAAAAGGAAACCTAAATGCACTGAACCCTAATAGCATAAGGCTGGCTATACAAGCCGTGTTACAAAACACTGAGCTGAAGGTGCCATGTAAGCGCCTGCAGAAGTGTTTAAACAAGCCATGTTCCAAGTCACAAACCCTTGCAGACAAAATATGCACATGATGAATCATGGTACTCATTACAAGCTGGGTCATTTATTCCACGACAGCTAGACAAGACCAAGGTATGGGTGGGACTGCAAAGACAAGAAAGCTCATGAGCTTCCCAGAAGGCTCCGTTTCTGAAAGATGAATTTCTCTTAGGGTTAACAAAGTATATACTCATTCAAGAGCTCTAGTTATATATACAAAAGATATTGTCACAGATGAGGCCTTGACTTCTTGCAGATATATACAGCAGAGACTGGTCCTAGGCATCAGTGATGTGGCCACCATACAAAACTTCACCAAAGAGAAAACACAAGTCTATGACCCAAGGAAACAGCATTAAATAAAACAACAGAAGTTTTCAAAAGAACAAACCAAAGCTACTCAGAAAAAACACTGTTATGAGAATCAATAGAAAAGCAAATACTTCCTTCCACAAAGCTTTGTGGCTATGTAGTCTTATTGATGTTTTTTATTGCTGCTTAGAAAATAACTACTTTGAAACAGTTTTATTTCTTTCTTCCCCTTTCCCCCTTTTTATTTATTTTATTTTTATTTTTTCCAATTCAGTGAGAGGTATCTATAAATACCTGAGAAAAAATATCAAGTTTATGACTAAAGTTGTCTAATGGCATAAAGCAGTATCATTGGAGCCTTATGTCGTTATTTTCTACCTTAACACTTATAAAAAGATTTTAAGAGAATAGTACATTTTCAAAACACTGCATGATATACAAGAACATAACTCATTAACAAGTGCATGTATTTTCCTATACAGATCTTTAAAAACATAATCCTCATGAGTGACAGAAAGGTAACCTACTGTGCCTTTCTTAGAGGAGAAATAAAAAACTTGTATCTGATTGCAGCCTTTTATATGTCCTCACTAGGAAACACCGAGTAACTGAAATTCTACATTATTTGAATTTGGGATGTATTCAAAAACTTCAGTAAAAATTGAATTAATATTAATCCCATTACTACCACATCATGTAAGCAGTATGTTTATTGTAGAGCTGTAGCCACAATGCTGCTTTTACAGCTTGTGATTAGCAGTGGTAACACATTTTATTCCACAAACTAGTGTCTCCCTGTTTTATTTGGCTTCACAGAGTTTGAAGATTCTTTTTGCTACCCTTTGGTTTGCAAAATATGCCAGTTTGTGATGAAGCCTTTCCAGATGGGAACCTTTACGCCCTTGGGGGCAACATTTGCCTCCCAACAGTTCAAGTAAAAACTTAATTACAGGCTTTAAATATTGCATGATGTGACAGAACAGAACATGTAAAATAGCTGCAACTATTCCGGTGTGTTTGTTACAAGCTTATTTCAGTTTGAATACGTAAAACTCCAATCCATCTTTCTTTTAAAGATGGATTAAAGTTGAAGAGAATGAAGAAAAAAAAAAGGAAGAAAAAAAAAAAAGGCCACCAGGATATAATGGACAATGCTGCAAAGTGGTGATGAGAAGCCCAAACAGAGAATCCCTGTAAAAAAATGCCAACTTGGGTCTAAAATAATATGTTGCTTCACTAAGAAGAAACTTGTTTCTCTCTTTGTTGTCAATAGAAACACATTTAATATTTTTCT
The DNA here is from genome assembly GCA_011075105.1 of Heteronetta atricapilla. Taxonomy (NCBI): domain Eukaryota; kingdom Metazoa; phylum Chordata; class Aves; order Anseriformes; family Anatidae; genus Heteronetta; species Heteronetta atricapilla. Next base: position 33,574,099 of record CM021732.1, on the reverse strand, counting down.
CATTTCATATATATTTATCTCAATAAATGGCTGTTTCCCTTCGTCTTTTAGAAGACAATATTCTGTCATTACATGCTCATTCAGCTGCGTACTTTGGGGACATTGATAACACAAGAATAATCAAAGCTTGCAATAGAAGAGGCACATTTTTACTAATGTGAGAAAACTGAGGGTTTTGCATTAGAAATCTTTTAGGCTGTCAGGTTTGCACAACTGCTGTTGTTGTAATCCAGGGGAAAATGGTCTTTTTGAACTCAAAAAGCCCTTGACACATAGCTGGTTGAATGGACACAGAGAGGCCGGAGTCCACATTCCCCTCAACACTGAACAACTACTTCATGAACATGCGTATGGGGACAAGAAAGTGGAGGGAAAGAGTGGGACAATGAGGTAGGATCATGCATCCTGCACTTCACCTGAAAAGACCTTAGCTATCAGAGGTGACAACAGTGGAGTTCATCTTAGCAATAGTAAAATGGGTTAAATCAAACTGAGATGCAAGGAGTTTAAATATTCACAAGGAAAGAGCAAATCAGTACCAGTGATGGTGGAGGTGACACTCCACTAGCTGATGGGCTAGCTAAAGTTTTCCAGTTTATGTTTTCTGGTCATTGCCTAGCTGTGTTAAATAAATTTGTCCCCCAAAGGTACCAAATGAGAGCTATAGCTATAGCAGTATATGTATGTGTGTGTGTGTGTGTGTGTATACACATATACACGTGTATGTACATACAAAGTTGCATCTTGAAAATCTGTTCTCTCCTCTCTCAACAATATCTATGTTTAAAATGCTTATAAATCCACAATGTAATGAATTGCTAACCAATACAATGAGAAGGGCCAATAAGCTGTATTACTAACAGGAGAGCAGAAGTGATTCTTGCTCTTACAGACCTTTCTAGCCCTTCCTGCCATCAGAACCCTCCCTCTCATTAATTAGCAGAATTAATTATCATGCTTATGAATTGTGGTTTGAAAAGAACCAAGTTTAAAGAGCAGCAAGATTTATTAGCAAAGAAAACTAAGGGTTGGAATAAGCTGATTTTATAGACTTGTTTTCTAAATGGGAAGCATTATTAAATCATCACTATAAAATTAAGCAATTATTTCAATGTGACACCAAATACCACAGAAAGGAAAACTAGTTTCAAGTCCTATTAGCTAATAAAGAAAAGGAAAAAAAAAAAAAAAAAGGTCAGTAGGGAAAAAGAAAAAAAAGAAAATTAATTCCAAGACTAATTACAAGCTGGAAGATACAGAGAAAAGCATATCACCAAGGGGTACCATTTCTCTCTCTCTCTCTTTTTTTTCTTTAAAGCTATAAATATCTCTTAGATTTTTTTTAAAATTATGAACATGGGAAGACCTACTCAGTAGTATCTACATTATTCAGTAATAAATAGCTGTTGCAGTTATTTAGACATTGTATTTGCGGAACTTACATAAATTACCTCAACTGAGTATTTAAACTATACAAATGTAAAATATGCTGTAGCTCAGAAATAAAATCACTCATCTACCCTTAACTTTGACTCAAGGGGAACATTACTGAGAAAGTCACAACAAGGTGGCATCCTTAATACATAATAATGACACATGCAGGAAATGCACCATTATTTATACATGTGACGTGCTGTAAATTGCTTCCATCATCAGAACTAATTGTAGTGATTATTAATGTAGTGTTGTGAACTGTCAAAATTGCTGTATGTAATTACATTTGTGCAAATGCTTCATTACCTGCCTAATGAATTTGGCATATATGCACATGTAAACCACTGTTTTTGTTAACATAATGAAGGGCATTTTTTTCCCCCCTTAGCTACTGATGTGGAACTGGTTTGACCTATATTATAAAGTTCAAGCATCCCCCACCAGAAAAAAGAAGAAAAAAAAAAAAAAAAGAAAAAAAAAAAACCTTTGATCTGGTTTATTTTCATACTCAGCAACAGAATCACATAATGCCAGATATTTTAATAACAGCTTCAGAGAAAAATTGTGTTCCCCTTATTCAGTACAAACAACTAAGATGAAATAACCTTGGTGTGTGGGTTACTTGACCACATCTTACCTCCGTATGAGTCTCCAAATAATTGCAGAGGACATTGAAGCAAATGGTGAGATCTCTAGTGCTGAACAGGTATCTTTGATTCCAGCCTGGAGAGCCAAACCTGAGTCTACGACCAATGCAAGTGTGAAAATAGCAAAGAGAAAAAAGGATGCTTTTAAATTCCCGTTCTCTGCTACACAGTTCAAGGGTATCCTGCCAAAGTAAAAAAGGAATACATTTATCAACTTAACGACTGGCAATGTAATTGATAGCTGTACCTGCCTCAGCTGCCGAAAGGGAGCACTCACAAGCCTGTGGTCTGAAGAAGAGTGAGATACTGGGATAAGCGATTATTAGGCACTGTTTTTGGCAATATTTCCCAGAAACAAAATTGTTGATGGTTACCTTTTTATTTACAAGTGTCCCTTAGGAAAGAGACCTGTTGTGTTACTGAAACCAATGAAAGTAGAGCTCTATAAATATCACTCAAATAAGCACTATAGTTTCTTAGCAGAAAACACCACAGACTTTATTCCAAGTAAAATATTTACCAGTTTAACATTTATTGAAAAGCACACTGTTCCTTCAGACTTTACAGTTTCCCAAAAAGTCATGTCTGAAAGTGAAGTTTAATCACTTTTCTTTTTCTTTTGCTTGTTTTATAGTGTTGGCAAAGAGTCTTGGCAAAATGAGGTTCTGGCTTTAATTGTTTTTTAAACTACTGAGACAAACTGTAATTTTCCTATAAACCTGCAGAAATTCATTCTTGGTTCTTTGACAGTTTTCTATGTTCTTTTAGTTTGAGAAAAAACAGACATAACAAAAATGATTTTGATACCGATAAAAACATATACATGTGGAAAAAAACTTCGGAGGGATAATCGGATAATCTCTTGGCTACCCAATGAAAATATATCATCCTTAACTGAGAACAAGTCCTACGAGGAGCGGCTCAAGGAGCTGGGCTTGTTCAGCCTGGAGAAGAGGAGGCTCAGGGGCGACCTTATCGCACTCTACAAATACCTTAAAGGAGGCTGTAGTGAGGTGGGGGTTGGTCTGTTCTCCCACATGCCTGGTGACAGGACGAGGGGGAATGGGCTTAAGTTGCGCCAGGGGATTTTTAGGTTAGACGTTAGGAAGAACTTCTTTACTGAAAGGGTTGTTAGGCACTGGAACAGGCTGCCCAGGGAGGTGGTGGAGTCACCATCCCTGGAGGTCTTTAAAAGACGTTTAGATGTAGAGCTTAGGGATATGGTTTAGTGGGGACTGTTAGGGTTAGGTTAGAGGTTGGACTCGATGATCTTGAGGTCTCTTCCAACCTAGAAATTCTGTGATTCTGTGATTCTGTGAAAAACAGGTAGCAAAGACTGAGCAAAAGTGAAGAATATGTCTGACAAAAAATAAATAAAATTAAAAAAAAATCAGTAGGTCAGAATCCTGAGCCTAATCATTCAATACAAGCTTCTGTCCTAAAGACACAAAACATTAAATTTATTCCACTTAGATTAGGCATAGTTTAGGCATAGTTTGATTTTCTCATTATAATTCCTTTTTTTTTTTTTTTTTTTTTCCCCTAAAAAATTAAAATACCATAGTCAGAAATGTATTAAAGGCAGCATTTGTACAGGAATTTTTGTAGTAAGCCTCAAACACCCATGGCTCAAATAATGGGGGGAGAGGACACATTGTAAAGTACTGAGCTTAGAAATTAGCTAAAATACATATATATACTTGAACTGACTGTAGTCTGAAGTGGGTCAACAATGCATATGGATTGCCTTTATTAAAAATTTCTAGCCTTTTCTTTCAGCTTTCCATTTGAATTATTAACATAAGTTATTAAAAAAAATAAGGAAAAAAATGCTGTGTTACAAGTTGTATGTTTAGCCACAAAACCACAGACACTCTCCCATTCTCCTGAAAATCTTTCAGATCACCTCCTGCTGCTGTAATTGATGCATTTGTAGCCAAGGTAGCTTTGACATGGCTCTTTTAGTGCATTGCTCTTTTTTTTTTTTTTTTTTTTTTCCTGGGTATTGGTCGACATAGTTCCCTTTAGAAGCAACTCTTACTCTGCTCACATCCAAGCTTGCCTTCATGTGGAGCTGTATTCACAACAATATATGCTAATAGAATTGCAGAATATCCCAAGTTGGAAGGAACACAAAAAGATCATCAGATACAACTTTTGGCTGCTCTTTGGATCCAACTTTTGGACTACCTAGAAATTAAACCACATCCAAGAGCATTGTCCAAATGCTTCTTGAACTCCAGCAGACTTGGTGCTGTGAGCACTTCCCTGGGGAGCCTGAATACATTACTAGATGGCTAAAGTAAAGAGTTTTGCTTGCCTTTATCATGGTATGCTTTTCTGACATGAGTAAGCTTGTTACTGCAGCACCTCCACAGCTGACTTGCACCAAATTTGGAGATCTGTCTCCAAGTTCCTCAGAGCAGGGATAACCAGGGACTAGGAGGGATGCAGGCTGAGCCAATCCAGGGACACTCCTGTTTTCCTCATTCTTACTTCTTCCTTCACCTGCTTCTTCCTCTCACCACCAACTCTCACACAGGAAAAGAGCAAAAGACAACAACAAACAGTGCGTTACCCTTGTTCATAATTTTCCTTCTTTATGCCTAACTACAGGAATTCATATATGGGGTAGTGAGGCATTGCTTGAACATCTGGATGCATAAATCCACTCTGTGGGAGAATGGATATGGTCAAACCTACCAATAATTAAGAGCTGAGCAAAGTTAGCAAGTACCATTGAATGAAATAACATGGTCAGTTTTGTTGTTGTTGTTTTGTTTTTCATAAGACTGCACCACTGGGTAAAGCTTGTGTAAAAAATGCACCTTTTTCAATCTTTCTAAATATACCTGTGCATGTCTATACCTTGATATTTAATAATATGCATGCAGGTACTATTGTCACACCTTTCTTCCCAACATTGACAGAAAACATGGAGACAGCACAGGACAAAGACAACACCCTGTATCTGCCATTTAGTTCGTAAAACACAAAAATCCGAAAGTTCTGGTCTGCTCCACAGCAGTCATGAACACCATCAATTCTCCCCACAGAAGAAGGAATATTTAAAACAAACTAAAGAGAAAAAGTCTGTCTTACTTTTACCTGGTCAAAACTGCAGAGCATAGTGTGTAGATTAGTATCCCCATAGGAGGTTCACGGGTAATTTTAACTGAGTTTTCCAGTAATCCACAAGGAACGATGTGTTCTTCTGGGGTTGGAGCTGGTTCAGCATTAATGAAGACGCAGAAGTCAGAGTGACTTTCTTCACTATATTACTCAAGGAGTTTTTCCAAGGTTACTAGTCACTTGCCTACCAGATGAATATTCTGTTGAAAAACTGACACTATGTTTATGATAAGATAACAAATGAATTTTTTATCCTTAGGACACAGTTATTGTGGGTTTATAATGAAAAAACAGTTAAGTTACTTAATTCAGAGCATCATTTTATTATTAAAAGAATTGATAGTGCAAAGAAAAGCTTTAAATAAGAGCTTGACCAAATTGAGGTAAAAATTTCCTACCTGCTTCATGGGCATATCTGAAGCCAACACAATTTTATTTATTCATTTATTTTTAAAGTATTTCCCAGAAATTATGCAAGTTAGTCAGAATAGCAGAAAGGTTTTTTTATGTGTAATTATACAACACAATTCACAGTACAAAGTTTCACCTTTTTGCTCATGTAGTTCTCTTCAATGTAAAGGTGGAGGCTATTGGTATTTGAATTAAAACCCAGAAGACTAAAGCTTGAGAAGTATGGAGTACATCCACATCCCATTGGCTGCATTTGGCCTACCACCACTCAGGAGTTGGTTCAAAATCTTTATCTAATTTCCTTTTGAATTTTCCCCAACCTTTCACTACCAAAAAACTTCACAGCAGAATTGTCACCTCCTTCCTTCCTTAGAGGTGAGGCATAACTGACTAGAAAATGGAGAGGTTCTGCAATACCAGAAGCCTCTTACTTGTTCCCAATTTATTCCTGTAACCTTAGATATGCAGTGCTGCTGGTTTAAGGCCTCTGCTGTCTCCCATCTTCTTGTTCAGTCCCCAGAGCAGCTAGGAACTCTGAAATACATCTGAAAACCATCTGTGTTCTTTCCTTCACAGCAACCTATACTCACTACAGAAAAAACAGGGTATTTTCAGAGCAGTGCAACTAGCTTATTCCTATGAAACCTAGTTAAAGATTTCTTTCAGCTAAAATGTGGATGAAGCAGTTTGCACATGTTTGCACAGTGCTTGGCATGTTAAAACCCCTCGGTGACATTATTTCAGTCGGCAGACAACCCTGAGTCCAGTCTGTCTCCTCATTCGTTTTGGGCGACCTGGTTGACAGCCAAATATGTGTTGCTGAGCTTAAAACCAGAGGAGGAGGCAATCACCTGGAATAACCTTCTAAATATCAAGATCTGGAACATGCATTTTTCCTAGGTTTCTGGACAAATGAATTGTTACAAATATCTGCTGGCTATTTAGCATGGAACAGTGGGAGGCAAGTACCTTCTTTCAGTAGCGTTGACAGTTGTAGTGTCCCTGTCAACACCATCATTAAGGCAGGAGTCACAGTTTGCTATGGCATTGCACAGGTCTTTTTGTCTGCTGCAGAGTGGATTCTCAATCCGTACAATGCTGGCTAAAGGTGTTGCTCCTATCTCAGGAGAGCAGCACTCCAACAGTAATTATACAGTTTCCCAAGGGCAAGTCAAGTCCGTTTTATTAAAGTCTCCATCATGGCCCATTGAATGGACCAGGAGTTCTTAATTATGTGGGGAAAATGTATTCCTGGGGATGGTTCTGCCTACCCACCTGAGGCTGTGTTATCTCTCCTGCTCCTCCGGGGAGGGTGAGGATAGTGTTAAGCAAAATATGACAACATATAAATATAATGTTTATCCTTTTACAAATTCAAGCTAAAAAGAAGATTATTAACCATTTAACACTTCTTCTGTAACCCACTGTATATTTTGTGTGTAATCTGGGAACATCCCTCCAAATGAGCAGACACCCAGCATCGGAGAGGCCGTTGAACACTCACTTGGAGAAGAACCCAGTGGCCATGTGTGGCATTGATTGCCTCCTCTGCAGCTATCTCCTGCTCTTGTCTTAAATAGATGTTATGAAATCTTCCAGAGTCTATAGTGAAACCAAGCTTTTTGCCTGTAAAAGAAGTAATTGGGGGAGAGTGAGTGACAGAGGGGGAGGAGATAGGAAAATTAGCAGAGCAGAAAGGAAAAAGAATGATAATGCCCCCATTAATTTCACTATCACTTGTGCAATGCATATTACTTCTTCTGAAGCACTTCACTAAACCCTTACAATTTCAACAAGCAAAATTGCGAGCTCTCAACAGTGGCCTTATTGCTGGTATTAGAAAAAGCCTGCAGAAATCTGTTCCCTTGGTTTTAAGATAATGAACCTTTTGACATTTTGATAGATGCTCGGCATTGTTACTGAGCTTTAGAAACTCTTACAGGGGGTACAGAGCAATTCCCTTATGAAAAAGGGAGCAACATGTGGTAGATATCACATCAGTTTTTTAACTGATTGGTTCAGTGGGTAAATGCACAAGCCTCTCACCTTGTGAGGCCTGAGTTTAAATTGAGCACAGTGAGGTCACAGCTGTATTAACCTGGTATTCTCACTATTGTCTGTAGGGAATAGCAATCCTAAGTATAAAGAGACGGAGCCCTATACAATTGAATATAGTTTGTATAATGACCATTATTTAGTCACAGGGGGCACAAGATTACATGAGCATGGAGAAAATTGCCCTCTGGCCCTCATCTAGTCAAAAGGTAGAAAACAGTACAAAGGAAACCTGCATTATGCCAAGCACAGGAATGCTCAGTCTAAGAATTTCTTACTATAACACTTATGGCCTTACACTTTTCATCCACCCAATTTACTGTGAGTATGGTGGGGGTGGAAGAAACTTTAGAACTTGAATTTTCTGCTAAAGATAAACCCTTCCCAACTTTCCCATATTAATGTGTACTCCATTTTAATGAGAGATGATTCCAGAGGCCTTTGTTCTGTTTAGTAAAAATACACTCATACACACATGTGTTTATAGGCACATACATACAAACATATACATAGATATCATATACTGCTATATCTACATATATGACCCTGTATGCTCCATTTCAATTGGGAGCTCAATTTTTCTTATTTAGTTGTAGCACAGTTGAGTGATCCTTGCACCAGAAGCAAATAAGAAGCTTACCTGGTGTCTCCATGTCTTCAAGTGGATTCACTCCTGGAGACAGAAGAAAAAAACTCAGGAGTAGCTGGACTGCTCTCTTCATATGATTTTGCTAAGTCCATCCTCATGCCTTCCACATATTTCCACAAAGTTCCTATATGTATAGAAAATACGTGTTAAAGATCAGAAATGATCTCTGCTACAGGCTTTTAGCCTGCACTATTCTTAGACTGGAGCTGCCAACAGCTATGGTCTAAGTGGTTTCATTAAAGACAGCATCAGGGAAGTGAACTGAAGGCAAAAGGTGAAGTGAGATAGAGGGAAATAATTTTGTTTTCTCTATGAGATAGAGACCACATGACAGAAACCAGCTACTTTTGAATGAGAAAGTACCTCTTCAGTAACTGAATCCAATAAGTCATTATATGCAGGCAATGCTGCCATGTAAAGCTATGGTAGCTGGGCAGGATAAACACCCAGAACAAAGAAACTGCTTTTGCAGAAGGCATCTAAATAGGTTAGAACAGTAATGGAGTGGTGTGGAGGATCAGGTCTATGAGATCATCACTTGGGATCAAAAGATTAAAACAGCAATACAGAACAACTGAGATAAGATCACATAGTATCCACAACTGAATCTTTGTTGTAGAACAGAATTTTTAAAATGGGAGACCCCCAGAATTGTCATCCCATGGGGTTAGTTATCAGTCCTGATATAGGACTAATAGTCCTATATCATTATATCAGTCCTGATATGAGAACTAACAGTTTCAGCTATTAACAACATAACTTACTCTATTTTTGTTAATTAATGAGCACTCTCCTCGGGGTACCTAGATTCAATCTAAAAGAAAACACAAACACAGCTCTCAAATTATGCCACAACTTGTGTCTCACTACACCATCTCTGCATAAATTAATCACCAGCAAAATAGTGTCTGGGAATGGCCACAGTCACTGATTCCAAATTATGGTTGACCACTCAGTTTTATAAGTTATTTGCCTGCTTCTTAAGATATCTGTCTTCTCTTCACTGATACGTGGAAGCCACCCTCTGACACACTCACCCTGGCAGATGTACTGTCAGATTTCATACCTGAGAGCATATGTCATTCTGTCTGGATGGAGCACACTCGGTATGATTAGTTTCTCTAGAGAGCTTTTGTTTTTCCATATCTGGACATTCTGAGTCCACCCACTTCTTCTACCTCTTGGTGGATACTTCAATATCTTTATCTACCCCCTTGAGCATATCCATCACTGCCATAGCCTGGAAATATACCAAAGATATAAATGCAGAGGATGTACCTTCTCTGTGAAGGCTGAAAGAGGAAGATAAATGTTGATATTTTGGGAATATATCAGAAAGTCTCATTTAACCAATTACAGGGGTCTCAGGACTTACCTTAAAATACTAAATTACATATATATTATTTATACTATATAATACTATTTTACTATATAATAGTATTTATAAGAGTTTATTTTGGTCAGTATTGCCATACTGTCTGCTTACTGTGAAATAACAAGATATGACAAACTGGAAACCTTGTAAGGGACATTTACTATAGTAAGAAGTGGTATGAAGATCAATATTATATTTCTAGGTGACTGGACAAATTATAGCATGACGAGATTTCCTCATAAGACATAACACACAATGCCTAAGGAAAAATATATTCGAAAAGCAAAGACAATTCTTTGAAAGCATCACTATTTCTACTACAAATTCCTGTGGAATATATTACTTTATCTGAGATTGTCTAGTTGTAGCTTGCCTCCAGAAATAACATCCAAAAGGATTTAGAACTAAAAAGCAATTTTCACAACCTGCCCTAATGGCACTCCATGACTGAGTAGTTAAGAAGTCAACAGGACTCTTGTAAGTGCATTCAACTCTGAATCAGAGAAGGAAATCCAATTCAAGTGCTTCCATCTCTTTACTTCTTAGAAGAATCTTGATAGCATGCAAAATTGAAAAAGGTCATCAGACTTGGTTCAGAGCCACTTCTGCCTTGAAGTATTAACCACTCAAAGTCTCACTGAGTAGGGAGCCCAAAGACACAAGATTTTCTATTGCTGCATTTTCTGAATTTCTGATATAAGAATTAAAATCTTGTTGTAAGGTTGCTTTAAAACATTGATTTGAAATCTATTGCAGATGGAGTAATCTTATATATTTGCTTTTAAAGGTTGTGACAGATTTTCCCCAAACCATTCCTTCACACACACAGAGCTGAATTTACCTTTACCGTTAAAGACACCTTGAATATCAAAGTCTATGTGACAGTCAAAGCTTTTTGCAGAAAATGTAATTGCTGTTCATTTATGTACTGAATGCCAAATTCACACAATTTTTAAAATGAGCTAAACAATATCAGCAATTTTTTCTTTTAGCTTGTGGGAACATAAACAAAAACATAAGTCTTGCACACTGAAGTGAAACTTATGCAAACTTGGCTACAAATTATTTTACTACTGAAAAATTAAATAGTTCTGAATTCCATGTAATTATCTCCATGTGTCCTTTTTATGGCTCAAAAGTTGGAGAGAGGACAAATAGGGTACTCCTGTCTCCATCTGCATTCTAGGCCCTCTGTATACTGCAAGCACTCACAAAGTTTTGGGAAATTTGCAAATCTTGAGTTGATTTTTTTGGGGGATGTTGATGGTGGTAGTTGTTGTTTGTTGTTATTGGTTTTATTTTGTTTTTGTTTTTAACATTGTTGGAGGGATAGATTCAGTATTCTTATGATGGCAGTTTAGACTTTGTAGAAGTAGGCTGCAGAACTATAGCAACTGAATGAATCAGTTCTGGTACACGACCTGAATGCATAACAAAAAAAGGTTCCTCACTTTCTAGTAGGGTTTTTTCTAGTTGTTTTATCTCTTTAATCACATATTAAAGAAAAAAGTGACCTTTGCCATGGCACTCTATAATCTCTCTGCTTCCCCACATGAGTACATCTTTTTCCTTTGTTAATAGCCCCTTCTCTTTCCATCTAAAAATGTATTTAAAAAGTAATTTTTTTTTTTTTGTGCCCCATACTCTGGCTTCTGTCTATGCTATAATTATGACAGAGCTTATTTTTCAGTTCTTGTATAGATTTCCATTCTTCTTGATCCATCCCAGTACCACTGCTATAAAAAAGGCAAAGTTAAGCCTCATTGTGCTACAAGCCTGGATGATACAAAGAAATCCATTTGTACTATGATGCAGAGAAACCACCAGTTTTCTCTCCCCTTGCCCTTCTCTCTCCTTTTCCAGATATTTGTCTGCTTGTTACTCCTATTTATACACTCTGTAGAATGATTCCCTTTTTCCTATCCCCCCCCCCCCCAAGTGGATTCCCTAATTTATAACTTTTTACTTTCTTCATGAATAGTTAGCTTCTAGTTTAGTCCCCATCTTTGCTACTGATCAGCTCTGTGATACAACTTCTTTTGGAGCAAGCTCTTCAAGCCAAAATCTGCCGCAAAGAAAAACTAATCCCTGATTTTTCTCCAGGACTTACAGATTCTAAAATTAAAAGGAAAACTAGCAGTCTGAATGTGATACATATATTATTAAGAGAATTATTATTTTACTATACCACATCAATTCCAATATTAATTATATAACCACAAACAGTTAAATCATGTAATCTATCCTCAGTGTAGCTTCGTAAAGTCACTGCAGCATTTTAAATAAATAGAGTTGGATAAAAGCATCTTTGGAATTTCTGCAATTCTGATTTATATTGAAGCAGAAATCACACCATGTGAGAAACTGCACAGGCATAAGGCAAAAAGATAACTTTGTTAGGCAGATGCATCACCTTCTAAGGTAAGAAACAGAAACCAATAATATCAGCAACATCAATCAGAAATTTTTTCTTCACCTGAGAAACTGTTTGGGCCAGGAGATGAGCTTATCCTTTTCAAAAAGTCCCTTGCTCATGAAAACAAATGTTGAGTATGTGACAGCTTCTGTCAGACCAGAGATATACCACTGAATGTCTTCAGCCTGCTTAATTGCTTTGTGGAAGACTGCTTTGAAGGCCTGAACATAAAGAAAATTATTTTAATTTATTTAATTCCAGAATTCTGTTTGTTTTCCTGCATGCAAGATAACCAATCAGTTTCTGACTGTAGGCTTCTAGAAAGAGATGTCCTTAGCAGTCTAAAATACAAGGCACTAGGGGTTGAACCATTTCTGCCAAGAAGCTTTGAGGAAACTCAGCAATCTAGGAATGAAGGCTGCAAACAGCAATACTCTTCTTCTTCCTTATTTAACTTGGCAGGCATATCCCTCTCACTCAAGAAAGATGATAATTTTGCAGTGGGTTATCTTCCTACCTTATAGCATCAAATAATTTTGATGATTTGCCACAGCAGGTTGTTTATAAAGAACCCCTGACAACTGTTGCTACCTGACCCTGCAGGACAGCTGCATGAGAAGCAGGCAAACTTCAGAAGCACATTCAGAAAACACTATCAGAAAAGAGGCAGCCAACAATGAGAGACCAGTGGGGAGGTACTGTGCTAGGAATCAGCAGGAAATCACAGTGCTCTCCTTTCTCAGACATACAGTGTTGCCACTGTAATGTCGTACCACCTCTGCTACAAATTATAACCAACACATTGGGCATCACTACTGGAGGCAGTTGTGATGCTGCAGAGGGTTGATGCTGCCCAGGCTATTACTAATGAATTAAAGAGACACTCTTATGGCTGTTGGTCTGTAAAGCTCTCTCATCATATTAATTTGAACTTCATTTTCTTTGGCTTCAGCTATCTATGGAATGACAGTTGCCTCATTTATTTTTTAATCCATCATGGTTATCCCACACAATTACCAAAACATTCCTATCAGTACAAGAATAAAATATGGATACACTCTACCAAACTGACTTTATTTCAGACAGCAACAAATATTTAAGGTAAGTAGGCTTCTGCTTGGACAAACATTAGGGAATAACTTCTCCACAGCCATGTGCCTGTTCACTAGTAAAAACATGGAAATCACATATGAATACATTTATTCACATTTCATGCTGGTATTTCTGTTACAAGTGCTAACTCAAGCACCTAAATCAAAAGAAAAATAAAATAATTGTGTGGCAGCTACATATCATAAATAGGAAACTGTGAATACGTGGGTGGACAGCATTTGCTGGACAGACAGGAATTTGACAGTTTCTAGTTCACAGAACTATTTCACTAAAAATAATTAATAATACGCATTTTACAAGTGACTTCAAGCTGTTAAAACCAGTTCAAGCATTATTATCTTGCACTGTATTTCTGCTACAGCTGACTTTGCTGATTTGCGTTTTTCTACAAGTTTACTGTCATCTAAGAAACTTTCATGGCAGCTGACAGACTGAGCAGTGTGTCCTCCAGCTGCTTGAGCTCAATCTTGCAGCAGTTCTGCTGCTTGACCAGCACTGACTAGCAGAGAGAATGAAAACACTATATTCAAACAACAAAAAATAGCCATTAAAAATCTGGTTCATAGCATTTGTGAGCTATTTCTATTTAATGGCAGCAGATGATTTAATTTAATTTTTGAAGAAGGTAGTTCATCTTCTGTCCTAGTACATTAGAATTAAGGTTCTAGGACACCCAAATCAAGAATGTCAAGGTCATGGTCAAGGAAGAGACCACAGTCACCATGAACCAGAACTTCAGTTCTCTCCTAACCTCCTTCCTCCTCATACTACACAAAAGGTTTGGGATCTTTCCAGAGGAGGTGAGTGGTAATCTATGTGGCAGTTGAGAAAACCAAGAATAGCATGAAGCTGGAGAATCCCACTAGGGGGGCAAGGAGGGTGGGGAAGTATGGTCATAGTCTGCTCTGCTGGACAGGCCCTCTAACACTGCAAGAGTATGACCAGTCTTGTTGGGAGTTCTCCATCAGAATCTGACACTTGCACCAAAAAAACCTAGATGATGTAAGTGTTGTAAGCATACAACCCCATGTGGAGCAACATGCAGATGCAGAAGAAAACGAAAATTGTTTTCACAAGGTGTTCCCAAGTATATTGCTTTCATTCTTCAAGAGGTAATTAAACTCACTGACCCAGCTTGTCCTTGCATGAAGCAGAAGTACCTCAAAGGGATGGAGCTAATCTTTGCCAATGAAGTTTGTAAAGTGCATGAGCTAAATGGACAGACAAATAGGAAGAATTTTTACTACTCATTTAATACCCGTAAGTACTTTTTCCATTTTTTAGGCTAGTCTGCTCAAGTCTTTACAATCATATATAAAAATATTTCTGTTCATAGAGTACATTGGCTCTGACTGCAACAACCACAGAACTGCATCTTTGTAGGAATAAATTATGATTTATTAACCAAATACCCCAGGTCCTAAGTAAGTGCCATCATATCCTCTTATGGACTGGCATGAAATTTTATTTGCACTTATTGGCTGAATATCACTAAAGCACAAAGCCCTGTACAAGGCTTAAATACTGTACTGTAAAATAATTGCAATGCACAGAGCAAACTGAGCATTAGAAAGAAGTGTGGGAACAAGATCACAATACATCTAATTTCTAGCAAAGCTTTAGGTCTAGCACAGCCCTCTTGGAGCACCAATTTGAGCAAATCTATAGAAATACTTTCTACACTTTGCGGTATCTGACCCTTAAAATCTTTCTAATATGTGGGTTACTAGCAATTACAGTACAGTAGATTCAAACAGTCATATTAAAGTTAGCCTTAAAATCTCAGAAGGAACAACAGAGAGATCAAAAGATAGTCTTTACCTTAAGATTTTCCAAGTCTGGACTTTCAACACCAAGAAACACAGCCAGCTGCTGTTATTCCAGCCCATCCCTGGTGATAGTGAGATTAATGAGGGTGGTCTGAGGCTGCAGCTCTGGCTTGTAGTGAGAGTTAGCCAACTTAGTGTGAAAGATGAGACAGAAATTCCTGTTGAATTCATTCTTTTTCTTCAATCTGGATATCCTGAGAAAGAATAAAATATACAAGAATGGAAAAAATCATAAATATCTAAATTACAAAAAGATGAGTACTGCATGATCGTGGCGGCACAAGAAGTAGATACAAACCAAACTTTATCTGCCTGCACCTTAAGGAACAAAATGATGATGACTGAGCACACCAAAACTATGTGAAGAATACATACAGCATTTCTTAATTGGCATAGCTTCCTTTCCACATACAGTAGACACCGGTAGATTATTCACTGCTGTGTTGAAGAGTCTGTGGCTTAAAGGTAAAATTCTATCTTTATTGCTTACGACAAGCTTAAGAGAGTTTTCAAACAATTCTTTCTCAAATAGCTGTTAGTTCTTACACTTGTTTCTTTAAATACAGGTTTATTTATTTATTCTGTACAGCAATGGCTGCTTTGAATGTTTTCTTCCAAGAAAGGTGTTCCAAATATTTTGTTTGTTTGTTTAAAAAGAAGTCTGTAGATTGTTTATGCAATGGAATGCAAGTAGATGGAAACTAATTTCATAACACTCAAGTTCACATTAAGTCCAATCAATTTTTAAAGTGATTGTAATACTACAATACTTAATATTAAAACACAACTCATGAAAGTCATATCAGTACATGAATAAAACAATTCTCTGTACAAACTTACACACTGCTTTCTTTTTAGGATATCACAGTGCACTGCCAGAGTCAGTGGCATATATTTCAACTGTCAGCATTCTTGCCTACCTCTGACATCCTCTTAGCCAGAAGACATAGGCTAAATAAAATGGCGTGCTGAAAGCACTTTTGCATTTCACCAAGGACTAGGATGAAAAGGCAGTCGCTTATGATACACTGCAAGTGAATTCCCAAGAATAACTTAATGTGTCTGGTGCTAGGAAAGCCATGACTCTACAAGACAACATCGGACGTGTGCATGCTGTATACTATGGGACATTTGCACACATTTGCAATGCAATGTAAACTACTGGAGATGAGCATTCCTGTCTTGTGCTTGCATAATAGCCACTTTCAGCTAGATGCATTCAGCCAAACAGTTTTGTCCTTCAGGTAATTCAACCTTCTTTAGATAGACCTGAATTCACCTTTCAGTTCTGCAACTTGGATTTCAATTCCAACACTGTGGTCCCTTCATACCTTTTAAAATTGGCTGCAGCTGTAGAGAATGAAACACTAGAGCTTGACACAGAGCAATGTTGCTGCACTTTCAACACACACACACAAAAAGGCAAAAGACAGAAGCAGAGATCTGGCAAAAGGTGACTTTCAGTTTGCTTTGCCAGTGGAAAAACTTTACTAAGAGATTCATGCTACATTCCAGAAGGTCTATGTAGTGATATAATAAGCTTTCAAGTTCTGGATTCAAGTACTTACTTTATGGATTCTCAGTTCACAGGACCAATAAATTACCAAGTTCTGTGATTATCATCTATGAAAGGCAAAAACTACATAATGACTCAGTTAGTTTTATTGCTGCTGCTATTCTAGGTTTCTGTTAATTACAGATCTGGGAAAAAAAAAAATGTTTTGTTATTGCTCTCACACGGTTCAAGAAGTATAAGCAACAACTATTTAAACAATTGCTTCTTTTTTTTATTATTTTTTTAAATGAAATGCATCCACTTAAAGGTTGACTCTGGTTTCTAAAGAAACACAGCAGGTATAGGCACTATTTATGGAAGCCCTTGATAGAAGACATAGCAAAAAATTTACTCCAAAGAAGTAACCCAAAGTAGATTTTGTCTTTTGTAAATTTTTCTTCTTAATCTCCTATTCTACCAGCAGAGGCTGCTAGAATGGACTGAATTAATATACCATTCTAGTTAGGAATAAACAAAGTATTATATAAACTCTTATATAAACTCCATCTCTCTGTTATTTAAGAATACACAAAGTAAATTAAAGAGAAATTCTTATCTCCTAGTGTTTTCCTGCTGAAATACTCATAGATCTTGAGAAAATGGATTAAAAGATTTGAAAGGGGTACCCAAACCACTTTAAAAAACTTGTGTAAATTTTAAGGAATAACAGATTTTTAGCAAAAACAAATATTAAGAATGAATATATTGCAGAAGCTTATACATAAAACTCTCATCTGTGAGCAGTCTAGGAATGAGTCTGCCAAAATTGGATTTACCAGCACAAAGAACTGCTTTTCCCTTGTCACATATTGCCTAAGGAAACAATGCCTAGGACTCTCAAAGAGAGCATCTGATGAAGATTAAAAAATCTTCAGCATACAAACATGACCTCTTATCATGAAATGTCTTGAGTTTATGCAAACACTTTTCGTAGCAAATATTTTCATGCAACTCCAAATTAAAAAGAGTACCTTTCAGGGTGGATGTTCTCCAAAACATGCTGTGACTCTAAATGGCAAAAACTAGGATAGCTTCCTATAAATAAATGTTTTGTATCAGCTCAGCAAGAATGAAAAGAAGTGATAAATTCTTGGACAGAAAAGGAAAGGGAAACAATATTTTTCTGTTTGAAGAAAGAGGGATAAACACATTTTCCAAAGGAGCCGTCTTTCACTTCCTGCTGCTTAAAATTAAAAGCTTCTGGAAAAGACTTTCAAACTCCAACAAGTAATGTAGAGAAAGCAGTTGAACAAATCAGGTGAAAACAAGTGCAGAATGGAGCTGTTACTAGGCAATCTCAGTAGGCAAACTGTGTAAGTTGGTCAAACTAGTTCAGTTGGAAAATGCTG
The DNA here is from genome assembly GCA_011075105.1 of Heteronetta atricapilla. Lineage (NCBI taxonomy): Eukaryota > Metazoa > Chordata > Aves > Anseriformes > Anatidae > Heteronetta > Heteronetta atricapilla. Next base: position 33,556,134 of record CM021732.1, on the reverse strand, counting down.
TCTTAAAGTTGCACAGCTGGTAAGAAGTTCAAGGCAAGGAAAGCTATCCCTGTGGAGAAACCAAAGGAATTGTCTTGCTGTGCTTGTGCATGAATAATAGTCATGCCTCATAAGAATGGAAACTTGTTCATACAAGCTACATTTGCACATAAATCAAATTTCAATACATCTTAAATAATCTGGAATAACCTAATCTTTCAACTGAAGAAACGTGACTACCACTTTGTGAAGGTGCAGAGGAGATGAGTGGGTATGACAGCTCATATGGTGCATACAAGGTCTTATGAACAACTAATTTATTCCCCTACCATCTCCCATATGAGTCAAAATGATATTGATCTGTACATTTAAATACCTACATCCAGTTATCTCCAAAACAGTGGTTCTGGGGAGACAGCATAGGAATTACAGAGATAAAACTCTAATATTAAAGTCTGTCCAGACCAAACTTATTCAATGGCATCACTTCTCTTCCAGAACTAGAAGGTTAGTGCCAAAAATTCTGTACAGAATTGGCACCTGTTTACTTCCATGCCTTGATTTATCTGCTTCACTAGATCTCAGTATGTGCATTCTGAATCACTTTTGCATACCTTGCTATTAAGTAACACCTAATTATTTTCCCCCCCTTATGCCTTTCATGGCTTCATAAAAACATGTACCACAACAGATAGTTTTTGAAATTATTTTATTCACTTTTGTTTTTTCTCCATCCTCTCAGAAAATATACTAAATTATTTTAATAATAATAGCAATTTTTAGCCATTGTCAACATAAGGTCACAGTATAATATATATTAAGACCCACTGAACAGGTTTGCAGGTCCAGAAAATTGAACTATACTAAAATATTCAAGCTCCAACACCTAAAGCTTGTGAGGTTTCTAACTCTTAACTAAGGCACTCAAGTAAAAAGTCTGATTTGTGGAGATAGCAAGTACCTGTAGTTCACACTATAATCACCCAAGTTTTGAGAAAAATGTAAATTCATATGTATATCTGAAGTTCTCTGAAGCTCAGAATCCCTTTTGCAGGTTTTATTCAAAAACAATACCATAAGCTAGTGTTACAGAATATCAAGGAATCTGATGCAAGAACAATCTTGGTAAACAATGTGGGGAGGAATATAATTTTATGAAGTTGCTTCACAGATCAGAAAGTTCTCTAATATGCAGGGTAGTAAATTTACTTTGGAAGGAGTACAAGTTGATAAATCTCTCTAACTATGCTTTCTGTCAATTGATATAATAAGATATATTTTACTTAAAATTAGGATTGTCTGAAGCTCAGTGGATTTAATTATTTGTAATTATCCAGTTGTTGTCAGTATGTGGCCATTTTATGACAGTGGTATCTACTGTGTGGGTCAGGTTCAACTGTATATCTTTTCAAACACAGAATTAATGTACTATTGATGAAACCATTACTAGAACCAAATTAAAAGTCTGGGCTGATGTATTGGTCCACAGGGTGCTGTCAGACATGAAAGGAGTAATTAGTATTCATTACTTCATACTCTGCAACATTCCAATTATTAATGAACTTCAAATGCTGGACTGCACCTTATCTATCACAGATACCTTTCTAGTCTTTCTTTATTAGGAAGAAAAAAAAATCCAAAGTGCCTGACGCAACTACCAAGATAAACAAATAACCGAAATTAATCCAGAATGAGGAAAACTCTGTTTATTTGGTAATAACGGGGTGTATATATTACTATTGTCTCACAAAGGAGTCCAGTTACATCTTCAGTGAGCAATGGAACATTAGGTCATGTAATGTTGCTAAAATATTCACCCAAAGAACTTATTTGTATCAGAATAGCTTCATACTTGTGTGAGTGTGTACCAATCTGCTGTGTTACATGGAAACCTCTGCTGAGTAAATGCAGATCTCTATTGCTGAGCCCCCTGTCCTCTTCAGTCCAACTTTTTTTTCTACTGTTTTACATCCCTCTGTCTTGAGCCTTAAGCCTTGCAATCTGATTTAACAATCTCGGTCTGTGCAAGTAGTCTAAATGCTCTTTGAGTAACATTTGAAAATGATCCAGCAGTGCTTCAGGGGTACATTTTTTTTTTTTTTCAAATTATTATTTTTATTATTAGAATAAGCTTCATATTCTCAGACATGAAAGGTCTAGTTCATGAGTATGTTGTTTGAAACAGGAATAGAACAGAAGAAGAATTTAAGTCTTAGAAATGAATCCACATTTGAGTGGAGAAAATAATATTTCAGTTCACCAGATTTTATTTAATGAGGTTTATCAGGTTTACTCTCCTGCTACGAAAAATCAACATTATTTTTTAGGTTGACAGCTGCATTGGAGACTCAACACTGGAAGCTTTCATGGAAAGTGATGGAAGACAGTACAGACTGAAATTCTCTTGCATCGAGTGCTTGAGTACAAACTTGATTACTTCTCCTATTATCCCTGAAAATATATTTAGAGGTACCTTAACTAAATCATAGGAAATATTTTTGATGATGTTTTCTAAAAATTTTGACAACAAATGGATTTGCAGTCAAACCCCCAAAAGGACAGAATATGATGTCTGACTGCTTATCTGGTACCATCTACCACTCCCTGCCTCTCTCCTCCTACAATTTCAGAGAGGGAAGACACAATAAATTCAGTCATGCTTGACCTGGTTCGAACCTCAATTTTCCACTTGAACACCCACCTCCAGACCTCTGGGCTGGAGTTCACAAAGCTGTGGAGCTGCCATCAGGAGGGAGAGGTGGGGACAGCCTCTGTCCTCAGACATCATGAGCACTTGCATGAGAAATGGGGCACGTGACTTTTGTTGACAGCAGACTAGGTTTCTAGGTAAAGCTCAAGAGACATTAACACCACCATTATGTCTCCCTCAAAGGATTAGAGGATGCTGTCAACAGGATTGGTTTGACACACAGGGTACTGGCAGCCACACCAACCAAAAACTGGCTGCTCATCTCAGCCCCATGTTGTAGCACATCAGTTTTGCCTCATCAGCCTTTTATTTATTTATTTATGAAACCAGTTCCTTGATTTATTTCATGGGTTGGCCCAAAAAACAGCTGTGGCAACCTCCACACTGCAAAGTGGAGGTATGGGTTCCTTAAACTGATATTCCAGCTTGAAAATCCTATATTGTTAAATGCAAATCTAGCCTGTCATTTCCAATACTTTCTTGCTTGCTATAGATGCCTAAAATGGAAGTCAATAAACATTTATTATATTTTGGCTCGGAAGAAAATATCCTTATATTCAAAAAAAAAAAAAAAGTTTACATTTTCAATTTGGGTTGAGGAAACTCTCATGCATGTCTATATTGTATTTCTAGTCCAATTTGAGAACTGAGAAGATAATTTAGTTATCTAATCAGATGCAGATACTACATTTTAATATTTACTTAACAGTTTTAAAGCATAACATTTTAAAAAGGAATAAATAACTTTATCAAGTGTTACGAAACAGTAAGCAAAAAGTAGAAAATCAAAGCATTGTAGGTCCAGTCATCATGGAAAAATTCTGATTACTCAAGCTATACTTACCTTTCCTTTTTAACTGCATGCCTTACAATCAGGGGATCAGGCATGGGATCAATAAAATCACCATGGTTTTGATTAGTATAATCTCTCCACAAGACGAAGGTCTTCAGAAAACTTAGCATGAAAAAAAATATAAAATCAAATATTAGATAAGTGATGCTTATAGAAAGACATCTATAATAGAATTGAAGAAGTTTCTCTGAAAGAGCTTGGTTAAACCATACAAAACTGTTTGCAAAGACTTTCTCAGTTATTAAGAGTTCTATATCTCTGAGTTCAATACATTTATGTCATTTCAAATGGAAAATGTGCTGTTTCAAACAGAAAAAGGGATTATGGATAAATAAGCTTCAGTGCTGTAATATCTCAAATCTTTAAGTAAACACATTCTAAGACACATCAATCCCTTACAAAACTTAGAGGAACTTCAGGGTAGTGAATACAGAAGATGATCCTTCAGCATGCACATACCGTTTCTGTCTTACATATATGATTTTAAGGTCAGCTCTGTATTTAGTCTTTATCTATTTATTTCCTAGTTGCTGGGGATCTATCATAAGAAACTAGCACTTGCAGTGTGTTAGAATGGTGGCATTTTCTGCTGACATCTCCTCAGCAGGCAGTCTCTCATTAGTCCATGCTGTAGTTGTAGCATTATCCATCAATATGGCAATCAGGTCCAGGCCCTTCATCACAGGAACAGGAACCTTTGAAGCACAGTGAAATATAATAAACCAGTCAAGTTACCAAGCAGCAAGGCATGACTCGGTGCAACAGACAAGATAGCTTGGCTGATATAAATTAAGATTTTGTAGGCGGGAAAGTACGGAGGACCCCTGTAGACTATCAGATGCAAAACAATATACTAGGAAATGTGATGAGAATCAGTTTATTTTATTTCTCTTGGGTTTTAAAAAAATGTGTTTTCATTTAAAACATTTAATTCATAAAATATATTCGATAAAGTAAAATCATACATCATAAATTTCAGTGTATCTAGATTCTGATATTGCAAATTCCATGCTCAAGTATGCTCTTGAGCAGGTATTTCTGATATATAAATATGTATTTAATAGCACAAAAATTAGAAAGAGGATTCCCCTGGGATCTTATTAATACAGCTCAGCTATGTGTTAACAAGGTCACCTTCAAAACTTATACGAGAGGGCAGAGGCAGCCCTGTGTAGCACCAGCAGCAGCCCTCATGTGAGTGCCTGCTCACTGAGAAGGAAGCTATGAGCTCCATGCACACTAAAGCAGCCATCAAGTGGTAGCCCCTAATTTTTCCATACTGAGATAAAGGACAAACTCTCACTTATTCCTTCACCACCTTATCCCGGGCTTCCTTATTTGTCATTTCTGGATTGAATTCTAAAAGCATAAATTAAAGGAAAGAATAGCATCATCCGTATTTGTGTATCTTCAACACCATTCAGAGGTGTTTTAAATACTCCTGTAAAATTTTTCCTCCTCCTTAGATATGTATAGTCCTTGGTGCTGGCTTGTAGATTTGAGATTATCTTAAAAGTACACCCTAAAATCAAAAAGCATGTAAATCTGATGGTTATTTAATAAATAAAATTATTTCTTCTATTTAAGTTGAGCCAAATTTGCACATTAGCATTAATAAGAATAGCACAATACATCCAGTGCAGTTTCTGTGGCACAAATGTCATAGTTAGCATACTGGAAAACAAATGTCTAAACCCTGATTCTAATCACAGAGTCCAAAATAAACTTAACATTTGATGAACTTGCTGAGAATCCAACCACAAAAGCACCAGACAGACATACATCCCTGCAAATATTTAACATATTAATTCCCTGCATATAATAATTTATTTATATACCAAAAGTCTGACAATGTGCTTTCTTTTACACCTGGATTTTAAGGCAAGCACTATGATCAATTCCATGACCTGACATACTTCCTTGTGGAAAAATCTAGCTTTGGAGTGTGATCAGGATTTCTAATCCACATTTTGATGCAATGCAAGAAATGTATTTTAATATACTTATATGTCTACTGTCCCCATATCTGCACAAAATGGATACTTTGTGACACAGAACTAGTAGCTCTTCTTTCTAAAAATTACTATTAATAATCATCTATTTTTAACATCACTTCCTACATGCTTTTCTCTCTTCTTTTACCACTTTTCCCAATTGCAGGAAAACAATCAAATCTGAAAGGAGGTATTTTATTTCAATACTGTTCAGTGAAAGCATCTTAAAAAATACAAAGGTAGAGTATGAACTATTTTGACTTATAAAGGTGTTTCATCCATGTCAGGAGATTCTTGAGAGAATAAAGAATGATGTTTGTTTCCAGGGCCCCACTAGTGAAAACAAATAAAGAGAGGACATTTTTCCTCACATTAATTCACAATTGTTAAACTATTGCAAAAAGCAAATAACTGCAAAGAGATGTCATTTAGTGCCGAACTTGTGAAGCTTGGATTTGGCTTTAAATATGTATTTCTAGAGTGTCCTCAGGCAGCTCAGCTCATTTGCTGTGCCATAACTTTGTGATTTGAAATAGGGGAAAGCATTCCACCCTTTACATGTTTCAGAGAATCAACTGTATTGATTGTGGTACAATGCTGTGATTTGGGGCACATGCAAAATATGAAGCAAGCTGGTCAGGAGCAGCGAGGAGGAAAGGAACATGTCCAGAGCTTCATGAAGAAGGATTAGTGAGGAAGAAACAGTGACAGAGCTGTGAAGATGGTGGCATGAGAACAACCTAGTACAGAGTGTACAGAAACAGAAGCATTTGAAGAAATTTCATGCTACTCATACATACAACATTATGCTACAGCCATACTATTTGAGCAAAGCTAAGAGAGAGGAAGCAGCAGCATCTGGTGAAATAAGGCACAAAGGAGGCCAAAAAGTAAATTTATTTAGGAGGCCAAAGAGTAAAACACTGAAGCAACCAACTGAGAAAGATTTGCAGAGACAAATCTAAGAGCTAGAGACACTTTGCATTTATTGAGTACTGTCATGGCTTCCTCCATGTATGGAGAAAGGAGCATTATGCAACACATGCACTGCTTGGAGTTGAAAAGCTAAACATAATAGGTCTCTCTACATTGCTACCAGTATTCACGACATTTGCTATTACACAGGTGTCACAAAGAGCAGAATTTTACACAGAGAATTGGAAAGGGAAGGAACTTATTTTTTCTTACCTGCCCCCTTCCATTCTCTTCAAAATAATGAGGAAAGTACATGTGTACTGGAAAACAAACAGATTGCAATAGGTATTTTATAAACACTTTTAAATATGATCAATAATCAATAAGAATACTTCACATTTGTGAAAGACTGTGACTTTAGGAAATCAGACCCTTCACTGGAGACCCACATTTTGTACATTTATTTATTTATTTTTTACCACTTGTGACTTTAGAAAGGGAATTCAGAAATGTTCTATCAGTTCCTGGAGAGATGATTTTGTGAAGGGTCCAAAGTAAGACACACATGCTGCTGCTAACACGACACCACCACATAAAGTTTTCTTTTGTGCTTTGAGGTTTTCAACAAATTGGCTCCAGTGCACATTTTCAAACTGCAAAGCCAAATTAGCAAATGACAGCTCCTGAACAACTTAGAAGTGACAGAACATTTAATCTCCATGTTAAATAAACAAAAGCACTATAGGAAATGTACTTTGCCAGTGAGGGATAAACTTCCTAAGGCCATAAGACTGAAAACAATCTATGCTTTCTGGTGGCAGTTTGAACCCTTTGAATCTGAAAAATTAGGATGGGGCTCTTTATCAAAAACATTTTATGTCATTCCCCCCCCCCCATGCTAATTGGTGCTTTTGTTTAGGGCAGGTACAGTATGGCAGACATACTGCAATATTGGCAGCATCTGGTATGCTGCTGGCAGCTACAGCATGGCAGTGGGGTTTTGTGCAATGTGCAATCATTTCCAGCCAGATTCAGAAGTCAGCATAAGGAAAGAAGACTAGTAGGAAAAAAAATAATAATAATTTTTAAAAAAAGTTTATAGCTGTTTCAACATCAACAAAGATGTGGCTTATACTTTTTTTTTTTTTTTTTAATATTATTATTATTGTTATTTATCTTTCCCAAGAATTGGGCAGGGAAAATGAGTTTCTGTATTTTTTCCTCTTATTTGTCTGGCTTGTTTTACCTATGAATTCCAGAAATTTTACTGAGCTAAGAGCTATAATGATCTGGAATTCACAAAGTTTACCTTCTTTCTGATACTTGCACCTATAACAATTATACTTGTGAGAAAAAAAAAAATGAATGAGTGCCAAATACATAGGAGGAACAAATACACATAGGAGGAACAGGTCAAATTTAAACATAAATGAAAGACAGACCCTTTTATTTTATGGGACATTTATTTTTCAGTGATGACTAATCAAAACATATTTTTCCAGTCCTTTATATGATCTAATCAAAATCAGTGAAAACCATGGAATAGAAAGCATCCCCCACAGTTTCCTTCATTAAAAAAATAAATTTCTATGTGTACAAAAACAAACAGAACAACTGCTAAACTTGATATTTATTCCATCTTTGTTTTTCAGAAAATCAGAAATATTTACTGAAATGGTTAACCACAAGATTCAAGCTCTTCTAGTAGGAATTATAAAATATCAACTAAGGAAATGGAATTATCTTTAAAATTAAGTGCGTAAGAGTTGGCATTTAAACTTTTCACAGTGAAAATGCAGGAGCTCAGTACGTGGAGGCTTCCTAAACTCCAGTTATGGCCAAAATGACCCAGCAAATGACAAGAAAAGGGCTACTCCCATTGAAAGCTCTAACAACAATTTTTGTAAGGTGGTGGTTTTGTTTTAAAGTATTTTAGACATCCATTTTTCCTACAGAAGTCATCAGATTCTTCTTAAAATCATTAAATGAAGGCAACAAGACAAAAAATCCATTAATTTACAAGAAGGCTTTTTGATTTATCCATTCCCTCTTCTTGTTGTCACCGACTGGTAAGTCATAAACAATAAAGAGCACCCACCTCATTCTCCAAAATAGCTTTGAAATTTGAAGATTTACTAAACATAGAATGATTGTCTATTTAAATCTTCAGTAATTTTACCATACCGCCCAAGCACCATAAATCACTAGTGACATTGGCTAACAAGGGTTTAAGAGTTGGAACATGCAGTGTAATAAATTTCCAGACAGTTAAAAATCACTGTAATTTTATTCTAATGCATTATAGATTGCCTGTAATGTCATCCTGGCCAGGGTGACCCATTTCTAATTTTGAACAGCTGTTCAGCTCGGGAGTTAGTTAATGATTAAATATAAATTGCCTGATTTATTAGTCTGAATGGTTGAGCTTCCAGGTCAATGTTATATAGACAAAATCATCAGTCTTGATGCTTTTCAGAAGTTAACTGTCTCCTGTTCTAGTCAAAAAGAATTTATTCTCAGCAGAAAAGATGTGACATTCTCAATTAATCCTTTTAAACATTTTTCCCCTTAACTTACACAATAAGATTGCTAATAAAAACTCATATTGGAGAAAAACTTTAAACCATGCATAAACATGCAAAACCCAAGACTCAGAGACTGCCTATAGGGAAGAGCCATTGGCTTCCAAAGGCTTTGAGGGTCTGCAGGGTCAGGCCAATAGCGACCGATTAAGGCATCTTGAGACAAACAGAAATTCTCATATGCAGAAAGCAACACTACACATCACTGACTTCACTGTTTTTTTCTACCAAAACAAAGATTATTCACATGCTTTAAATTTCTTTCTATACTCATTTTAGAATTAGGTATAAAAAATGGATGTCTTATTATTTATTGTTGATATTATTATTAGTTCTATATTCTTAAAATGCTTTTCTTCCAAACTGATTTAATCTTTTTAATTGCTAAATTCTGCTGAAAGATTTGCAGAAACAAAAATATGCTTTCTAAGATCACAGAAAGAAAAGTCACAGGAATATTATGAAATCCAAGTTAAAACATTAAAGAAAAAGTATTCAGACTGCTGTGGAAACTCATGTAGTAGTGTAATTATTCTTTGTAATTTTAATTTAGTGTTATTTATATTTATTCATCAAAAAATAATTGTTAAAATTCTAGATGATGAATCAAGACAGCATGATTTCTGTAAAGACTTTGGAGAGGATGCACAGCAATACTGTTGCTGACTTGAATGGTTAGTGACCATTAAATAGGCATGTGTTAACTTTAATGATGTTTGTCTACAAATAAAGGTAATAACCACATTGAAATATGTATAATTTTATCACAAATGCATTTCATTCTTATTTAAAAATGAATGGTTTCTGCAAAAGGGAAAAAACAAAAGCAAACAGCAAATATGTGATTGGTGCCTTGCACTTATTTACAATCTAAAGTGCAGTGGGGGCAGACACAGGGCAACTCCATCCTGACCTAGAGGATTATTCAGTCTTTCTGCTCATTAACTGGAGGCTGCCCAGGCTGTCACAATGTGTTGTCAGTTGTATATAAATGTGGTGACTTAGTTATCGAGATTTCTGCTTAGCGATCTCGCCAATATTAGCCATTCACTAATACCTGTGGTTTTTGTTTTTAGTAGGAAATGCAGAGTAGTATTTCTCAGGTGTGGTGTAGCACATTTTACTCCTCAGATTTTTTTTTTTTTAATTTTTATTTTTTATTTTTAATTCCATTTAAATTATTTCTAATGAGGGTCATCTTGTCGCCTGTCACCCCAGATTTTTTTCCACACACTATCCCTAAAATTTAACTTCATATTTAAAAAAACACTTCAGGAATTTCAAAACTCATGCTATCTAGAACATTCAGGCAATCTTACCTCAAGGCCCTCGATCAACACTTCAGTCAGCTCAATAGTTTTGGTTGGTTGGCTGATATCATCTTGACATTGGACTTTCTCTGCAACTGCTTTCTCAAATGATGAAGATGTGAGTTTACACAGATTGCCACCCAGGATCTATTTTGAAAAAGGATGAGTAAAGTGTTATAGCTTAAGGTTGCTTTTTGTTTTTGTTGTTTTGTTTTTATTTTAAATAACATATGAATGACAATACTAGTAGATAGCGTCTTTAAGTCTGAAGGATAGAAACTTCTGAAGAAAGGTTTATTTCACTCTGTTCTTTCTACAACTCCTGGCACAAGATTACTAACAACAATGGAAAACAAAACCATCATTAGAATCCATTATCAAATATTTATTTAAATAGTGCAGATTAGGTGCTTGAGTATGATTTTAAGAGGGGAAATATTTCTGTTTGATGACAATTACCTGTATTATTGTAGAATCTGGAGATCTCAGACAGAACTACAAGTTTATTGTGCAAGATACAGTACAAGTGTCCTAGGACATTGTAACTATGTCCTGCGCATTCTGGGTCATTTAAAATTGTACTAGAGATTAAAAAAAAAAAAATTAAAAAAATGCAAGAACAGACATTATTTATTATTATTATTATTATTATTTTAATATGGAGTCTGATGGCATAAGAAGGTCTAGCAATTGGCTATTGGGCAGATAGGATGGCTTTACTAGTGGTAGGAAAGAAGGCAGACGTCCTGCATGCTGATCCACACTTGAACCATGATGGCCTTATGCACTCTGCTCAAAAGACAGCAACGTGCCATCTCTGGTTTCACAGATTTCCTACTGAATGCACCTCATCAGCCACAGCTGCCGCATAAATAGTTTTTCACTGAGTTACAGCATTTTATCCAAATTTGTTTAACTGAGCATATAGGATGACATGGTATTTTTAGATAAAATATTTAATACACATATATTTTTCTGTTAATGCCTATGTAACTATGTCAAAAGACACTTGGAACAGTAACTATATATTTTTATTCTTGGTGAAGTTTCAACAACCTGTCCACCTGAAGAAGTCTAAGAAATATGGTAATAATCAGTCAAGAGTAGCCAACAGGAGAGGGGAAAAAAAGCAAGTTTCTTCTGGTTGTAAAAAATAAAAACTCCAAACTATTGCTTTTGTTCATAAAAAGAACAAGAGGAAATGTACTCCCACTGTATTTGTTTTCCTGTCATCCGAAAATAAACATTTCCATTCTTTCCTACTCAGGATTAAAAAGAGACTCCTTTCCAGCTCAGCAAACAGCTTTGATTCTGTAGAGGAACTACAGACTAAGGATGGTAATTTCCACTTCAGAAGAAAAAAAATCTCACCTCAGGTTTAATGGAAGAATAGCAACCAGAGCAATGAGTGCATAGCTCCACAAAGCTTTCCCACAGCTTTCTATTTTATTATTTTATTTTATTTTATTTTATTTTATTTTATTTTATTTTATTTATTTTAATTTATTTTATGTTATTTTATTTTATGTTATTTTATGTTATTTTATTTTATGTTATTTTATTTTATTTTCACAGAATAACAGAATCGCAGAATAGTCTAGGTTGGAAGAGACCTCCAGGATCACCGAGTCCAACCTCTGACCTAATGCTAACAAGTCCTCCACTAAACTATATCCCTAAGCTCTACATCTAAACGTCTTTTAAAGACCTCCAGGGATGGTGACTCAACCACTTTCCTGGGCAGCCTATCCAGTCACTAACAACCCTTTCAGTAAAGAAGTTTTTCCTAATATCCAACCTAAACCTCCCCTGGCGCAATTTTAGCCCATTCCCCCTCGTCCTGTCACCAGGCACGTGGAAGAATAGACCAACCTCCACCTCGCCATAGCCTCCTTTAAGGTACCTGTAGAGTGAGATAAGGTAGCCCCTGAGCCTCCTCTTCTCCAGGCTAAATAGTCTCAGCTCCCTCAGCAGCTCCTCATAAGACTTGTTCTCCAGACCCTACACCAGCTTCATAGCTCTTCTCTGGACTCACTCGAGCACCTCCATGTCCTTCTTGTAATGAGGGGCCCAAAACTGAACACAGTACTTGAGGTGTGGCCTCACCAGAGCTGAGTACAGGGGGACTCAGCTTTATTTTGTTTTATTTTGTTTTATTTTGTTTTATTTTGTTTTATTTTGTTTTTTAACACAGGGACTATTATTTACAGCATTCCAAGTTTGCCTGCACAACATAGACCTGACCAGTTAATATGCACTCATCCAAAGACTCCAGGCTCAGGTGGTAAATAGAAGGATAGATGGCAAGAATCTTCTGCAGTGAGCAAACAGCAAGGTATGTTAGATTTGTTTTGGTATATAATAATCTCATGTATGACAGCACTTTCTACATCATGACTTCTGGATAGGCAAGGTGTTACAACAAAACACACCATTCCTGTTTTTCAGTCTTTCATAGGATGTAACATAAATAAAATTTAAAGGTAGCCACAGCAGGATTACATGTTGCATTTCATACCCCAGTAATTTTTGGGATAATTCACATTTTAAAACCAATTGATACTGAGAAAGTTATTGCTGGGAACTATGCTCTCCAACTCAGAGCAGAGAGCCATTACTGTCCATACTAATCCTGCTTGGATTGTGCACTTGCTGGCACAATTCTTTTCAGACACAGAGTATTTCACCATATTCATGTGTCCACACATAAAAATAGTGGTAGTTATGTACAAATTGCACAATCTTTCTGCAAAAGGGTTAACTTGGCCAAATGTTTTTGGCTTTAACTCTAATAAGCATACTACTTCACCTTCTCTTTTATTTTTGCATGCAAGTCATACTTACTATATGTGAATGTAAAATTATAATTTTCACAAATATTTTTGTAGATAGCTGCAGTCTCTAAAAATGGAAATCTGATTTCATTTCACTCAAAATGCTTACAAACTAATTGTTTATGAAAAAAAAAAATATTTTCTATTCCTTAACCTGTTTTTCTTTCCATTTAGTGTAAATGTATATCAATTGTTCAATGGGATGGACAAATATATGTGTTTGCATGTTTAAGTTTTAATATACAATAAAGGATGTGTAGGCATTACCATCATCCCCAGAGTTATTTTCAGTCATCTTTAAAACATTCTAAATATTTTTTTAAAAACATACTGTATTAGTATGTACCAGTTTGTATATATTTGACATTGAAAAAAATGCTGTGACAATATTTATTACAATATCGCCCGAGTTTGATAAGAATTTAATTTATCATTTAAAGATATATTCTGGAAGCCATGCAAAGTGAAAGGAGGTTAGTTTACTGTGCTATCTAGGCTGAAGATGTATTATTGATTACTAACAGCTGCACCAATTATCATTACTGAAAATTGCTGCCCACAAAAACTTCCATATGAAAAATACGTATAACTCTCCTCTCTCTCCCTGCTAGAAGAAAGAAGCTGAGTTATGAGTCAGGGAGCACACCACATTCATGAATGAAGGAACAGAGATCACCAACAACTGATACTCTGCCTTCAAAGTCTATTCTTTAGAAAACTGGAGAGAGAAAGGTGGGAAAGAGACAGGTAAATAAATGAGCAGAAAGGAAAGGGCAAGGAATGAACTGAAGGATAGGGGGCAACTGAACATATGAATTAATGTCTGGATACTGATAAGAAAAACTTTAATGCCACTTTAATGTGATGAATTGAAAGAGACAAGATAGAAGAGTAACTGGTTCATCGCTCTTACTGAATTTGTTTAGTTTCAGAACAAAATCTATCTCTTTGCCGTACTGCTTGATTTGATGCAGATGCAAATGGATTTACACTGGTGGAGTACCTTCTTCCTGTGAGCTCTGCATACTGGCCTTGTACAAGCTTAAAAGAAATTTGGATCCTCAGAGGACAGGGCATAGGGCAGCACAACATGTCTGCTTTTGAAGAAGAAGTAGTGTTAAGATGAAAATTTCCTGCAAATCAGATTCAGCCAGCAGCCAGCTCAGATAGAGAGAAATATATAAGAATGTCTGCGCAGCACTTGTGACCTTCCTTCAGCTTTAGAGGACTTTTTGTTTTTACAGGCTATGGACGCATGCAAGTGAAGTAAGGAACAGGAGCTTTCTAGAGGCTAATGGTGTACATATGGTTATCAGCAGCTAAGGTAAACAAAATGTAGGCACTGAGAAATGCCTGCATTGTACATTGTTTTCCAGAATAAATACAAGTTTGCCTTCCCTGTATGCTCATTTCACAGACTCCCTTTTGCAGTGAGTTAAAATGCCTGATATGAGCCACTTGGAACTGTTTGCACAGGACAGAGGTGCATATTACAAAATATTGAATGAAAATATTAAATGAAGCAGATCAAGAAGTTACCACAGTTGGAAAAACGGAGCTGATGAAAGTTTGCTAGATGTAAGGCTCTCTGGGAAAGTGGAAGACATTCGTGAATATTTATACAGCATGCTAACTCTAAAAATGAAAACCAGTAGAAAGGTAATGTTTCATTCTAAACTTGTATCATTTCATCAGCTAATCATGCTTAATGCTGCTGCTGTACATAACAGACCTCACCATGGGTAACTGTATTGAACATCATGTCCTTTATCTTTGGGATTAATACAAGTTTCCAGCTGAGGAACTCAAGCTAATTTTAAATGAAAGGCTGGACACTGCAGTTCCTAAATCACATATAGAATCGTTTAGTAGGGACGAAAAACTGCAGACTAAATTATTCCTTGTTGACCATGTTTTCTGCATGTTTAGATGAAGAAAAAAACCTAAACCCTGAAAGCTACATGGAGGCTCTATGAAATGCCAGCTGTAACTATGGTTAAAACCAAACCAAGAATATTATTGGATTTCATGGAATTAATGAATGTGAATTCTGTTAAAAAGCAGAACTGAAAAGGCAGGAAAGGACCCTGCTCTGTACCTACCAATCTGCAGGGTTCATTCCACCTACTGAACTTTATTAATGTTTCAGCCTGTCATTATTCTCAAACCTCCAGGTAGAAAACTGGGCACTAAAGACCGGATGTCAGTGGAAATGCAGCTGTCAGCCATACAATTTTTTTTTTTTTTTTTTTATATAGTTAAAACTTCTTGGATTAACATTTTGTAAAGTGGGTGACACAGCCCCACCTTCTTATAATTCCAGATGTTTAAACTTCCTGTTAAGATTTCTAGGTTTTTAAAGCTCTGTTGCATGCTAATTTACAACTTTGTTTTCATCTATTTGCCAGTCCTGGGGAAAACAAAACAAAACAAAACAACAACAAAGGGTTTTACACATGTCTTCATGATATGCACTATGCTTTTATAGTCACTTTGCTCATTGCCACAACTGGCACACAGCTATCAGATAGGGCATAATTTAAACATGTAATTAAAACTAAGTTACTCCAATCACTTTCAAGTCTTTTCTTTAAATGACATTTTAAATCCTCTCAAGGAACAAGAAATTACACTCTTTCCTTTTTATGAGTAAAATAGGTATATAAATCATCATTAGTCCAAGTACACATAAGATTATGCACGATATGCCCTATTTGGATACAGAATATGTATAGGTAAGTAGTTTGTGGAAATAAGCAACTTCAATCACTACTTCAATCAGTACAGCATGACAAACAAGATGAGAACTCTATTGCCAGCTGGAATATTTGCAATACATTTTGAATACATTTTGCATTGGTCCGTGCAAAGAATTGTGCTGTAATGAAGATTTTGAAGTAAAATATTTGGAGATTCCATGGCAAAATATTAAAAAATGGAGGACGTACATTTTTCTTGAGAGTTGAGATACAACATGTGGACTGTGAGAAGCAAACAGATTTTTCCAATAGGAATAATATGCCTTCAAACCAAAATTTTACCAATATCCTCAGTAGTTAAATGGTAGATTAAAATCTGAATTGTGGAAGTATATATATATATATATATATAAGTTCCTTCACATATAAAATTGAATCCCATTTTGCTATCTTCAGATTTCTGGACTCAGTCACAGGGCAAGTTTCTCTGAGTAAAATGTGTGCAGTGTTTTTTTTACTATACCAAAACACCATTCTCTTACCTTTCTCTCTTGTTACAAATATGTTTTAGCACACATTATTTACAAACTGCATAGACAAATATATTTTTTTTTTTTATTATTTTGCAGAAACTCATTTTTTTTATTATTAGATATAAATATTATTAGATGAACCTCTGGAGGTTAGTGAACTCAAGTTCCAGCTCAAACCAAACCTTCAAACTTGCATCTGGTTGCACTTGACTTACATGATTTCAACCTCATTGATTGATGAGGTTAAAAACGTCCAAGAGTAATGAATAAACAATAATCAATTCACAAACAGCTAATTTTTTTCCTTCCAATATACACTATTTTACATTTATCAACAATGAATTTCACCAGCTCAGGCAGATAATGATAGGACAAGGTGGAAAGTTTTTAAACGAAAAGAAGAGAGGTTTAGATTAGAAGTTAGGAGGAAATTCTTCATTCAGAGGATGGTGAGGCACTGGAACAGGTTGCCCAGAGAAGCTGTGGATGCCCCATCCCTGTAGGCGTTCAAAGTCAGCTTGGATGGGGCACTAGGCAACCCGGTCTAGTTTGTGGCATGGCAGGGGGGGTAGAACTAGATGGTTTTCAAGGCCCCTTCCAATCCAAACCATTCTATGACTCTACAGTACTCTCCATTCAACAGCCTTGTCAGATCAGGAGCTCATACTGTTATGAGTAATATCTACTGGAGAATCACAAGTTATATGCTCCCTAAAAATGTTCATCAAGTTCATCAGCTATTCTATGAATCAGTTATAATAATAATACTTTTAACTGGAACCTCCCACCTTGCAAAAGGAAACCTGTCTGAACTTGCACTATGGGTTGTATAAAGTAGTTAAGAAAAATACTCTTATTAAGTGACAATGTGACAACTGCTAGCCTAACACAGGAAACAGATAACTGCAGAGGGAACTGCAGTTTTGTCTGTGGTTCAGAATTCTTCCCAGCAGAAACTCAGCACAGCTAAGAAAAAAACTGCTGCTAACCGTCTCCAGAAAAATTTACGAAGAGATGAAAGGAGAAGTAAATAAATATGGAAAGACAGGACTAGACTCTAAGTTGGAAGCTTACTGAACAGCTAAAATTACAGCTAAAAACCTTAAATAAGAGAAGGTGCTTTGAGATACTGCCAGGAAAGGAACAGAGATATACTAATACTCTTCTCTGAGGGACATTTAAAAAATGTTTTAGGGGTGACTGCTGTGTATTAAAATTAACAATAAAAAAAAAAAGAAACCAAATGAATAAATAAAACTACTTTTAAAATCAATAGTAATAATAATAATAATAAAACATTAAAGGCATTTTTTGTCCAAAAGTATTTGCACTTAATGGATATACATTGGTATAGATATGTGAAATAATAAAAATTATTTTTCAGTCAAGCTATTTTTTAGTGTAAATAAAAGCCTCATTAGGGCAGATTCACTTTGATCTGAATAGGCAACTCCAAGGTTACAAGGCTGTATAACATGAAGGCAAAATACATTTTGTACCAGAAGAGGAGGAGAAATGAATGCTATCTTGGCTTAACCATTCAATCTGCATCTCCTTCAGAACAAGAAAAACTGGGTACTATGATAGCAGGAGGAATAACAGGGAATTGTTGAAAGAATGAAACTTTTACATACAATTGCCCTAAGATTTCTAAGTGTTTCAGTAAAAGAAAATCCTACTAGTTCTTTTAAATTGCTACCTGAAGAGAAAACAGTGAGAATAATCCTCACATTACAAAATTTTTCAGCCTTCATTTAATGCTTGATAGCTAAAGGTATAAGATTTCAGATCTAAATATTACAAAAAAAAAAAAAAAGTCTTCAGGCAAGTCAAAGTCTTTTAAAGCCAATTAATGCCATGTCTTTTGAACAATTTAAAGCCCTGTTTGCTAAGTTGGGGTAATTATCTGCAGTAGAGGAACTCCTTCCACCTCTCAAGATAACACAAGGTGTTTTTGTCTGTTTCAAGAGTGCTTTGTGTTGCAGTTACTCCATTAAACGAATAATTAATAAACAACAATGAATAATCCCTCTGAAAAATTAAATGGATACTTGGCAATAAACCTAGTCTTCATATAAGACTTTAGAAGTCTATAGTCAAAGTTTCCACTTATGAGTGTGGAGAAGTGCGTATGTGTATGAAGGTTGTTCAATAAATCAGAGGAGATTTGATGACATTTTAATATGATTAATGACAAGCATAAACACAGATGAACATGAGGTACCAAACCCGTTCTGGAAGTTATTCCTATAGTTCAATAGGTCCTAACTCGTATATAACACTTGGCATATATGCCTAGTAAAATTCATATCCAGCTAGTTATATCAATTCTAATTTTGGTTTATTAATCTATTGGGTATAATGTTCCTACATTGAGGAAATTCAGTCAATTTCATATGAACAATTTTGTGTACTACTGCCAAAACCAATGGAAGTTTTTCAGTAGGTTTGCAGGAAACAATAGTGACAATGTGAAAGTATCCTTAATACTTGAAACTAGGAAGTAATAAAATCAATAAAAACCAACTAAATTAAATAACAACAACAAATCAATAAAATTAAATGGTTTCAAGATATTAGAGAAGAATGCTTATTAATAAAGCAGTACTTACAAGAAGCTTTTTCCTAATCCCTTCTAGTTTTTCTGTAGCCAGTGCAAACTGAACATTACCCTGGACATTTCCCTGAAGCACAATGCTTCAACTCTACCACGCCATACAGCTTGAGAAGGCATGCAATGTAAGTACATTAAACAAAAATTTGGTCTCACATTCATTATTAAAATTGCAAATGACTCCCGATGAAAGCCTTTCACATAATCCTGCTAGTATATTACATATACTTGCTTTAGAGTCATCCTTCTACACATTAGTGAAGCATGCAGAGATTTCTTTCAATATTTACCTAAAGACTATAGGAGGTTTAATTATAGTTTATATAACAATATCTTAAGCAGAACTGAGTACATCCCTCAGGTGGGTCTACTCTCAAGCTAAAATAAATTTATATACAACACTTTCATGGTTTTAGAATACAGGTGGAAGTCAGGCATTAAGTTTAAGTAGGTTTCTAAATTGATTGGTTGCTTACTATTTTGTAATTACATGATATCATGATATATAATACATGCTACCATACGAGGTATATATGCTATTAAACTAGGGTGAATGGAGGAATCCTGCTACCAGGTGCTCAAGGGAATCAATGTTGATGAACTCCATGTCTTACATTCTAGACAACCACACTCAGATGGACATTATCAAGTGAAACATACATCTGGAGATGAGTATTTCCCAACTTTTGTGTCATAATGACAATTGAAAAGACCTGGACAGCCATACATCTTTTACAGCCTTCTACAAGAAATAAACACATGCATACATGCTGTAAAGTATGGAATACCTCCCTGTCTATCTGTGGTTGCTGTTGCATTCTCCCCAGAACACTAAATTTGGCTTACTAAGATAATAAAGACCTTCAAAAAGAGAAATTCTCCCATCAGTTCTGGTAAAGAAAGGAACTGGCAATATATATCTCATTGAATTTTACTACATTGATAACCCATGCACAGAGAGCAGCTGCTATAAAGGAATTTATATGAAGATATTTGGGTTGAAACCTGGATCTTTCAAGAAATGTTATCATAGCTGGTTAAAGTTTGCAAGAAGTCATCAACCTGAGAGAAGTTCCAGTACATTAATACTTTTCCATTTCAGATAACCAGAAGCTATCTCCTACTTTCACCACAAACACAAAATTGGAAACCTGCACTAGGTTATTATTTTGGAAATATTATACAAAGCAAAAATCTATTTTCCCCCAAAGGCTGGATGTGTTAACCCTCACAAACATATTTTGTGATTTTTAACTCACTTAAGAAAAATTTAGAGATGTGATAAATATAAAATTTTCTCCCTTTGATTTTTCATCTACTTTTCTTGTTAATAAATTACAACGGTTCTCAGGCTGGCTTAAGCTTGCTCACATAAAAGAGGACAATGCAGGGTCAGATCTTAACCCCTTAGACTCAAACTGAGAAAATAAAGATGTGATTTAGTCTCTCTATCTCTGGCTCACGTTTTTAACTATTTTTTCCTTCTTTCATCTCAGATGCTATGATGTCTCATTGACTGTTACCTTTCCTATAAAGACTTCAGCAGCTTCCCTGCTTTGGTTTTTGAGCACTTCCCTTTATGTGCTAGTAAAATCATTACTGCAGCAATAACATTGGTGGGCTGATGAAGGTTTTCAATACTGTAAAATTAACCTGAAAAAAAGATCTGAGATACAGATGTAGGAGTTTGCAATGGCAATGTTCTGCGGAAGCTTTCTGATTACCAGCAATTTGAAGACTATCACTAATTCTATTATGTGGTGAAATACTCATGATCACAGCCCTTCCCTTGTTCTGCAATCCTATGTGCAACTTGACGAGTAGGCTGATGCAAAGTGTAATGCCAGGTCAGGTACTTGTTCTTGCCCAGAGGTGATGGAATTTTGATCATGCTGGGCAGCTTGACACTGGAATGACCTTTAAGCTTTGAACAGTGAGCAAATTGTTTTTGGACATCAAACTGTGCAATTTTTACCTTATTAAGCCTGTCCAAGGCTGCTGTAGCACCAACAAGAAGAGGTTTGGCTCGCATCTAGTCATCCTCATATTTTTTCTGTTTCTGATATACTTCTGCTTGGATTGTTCTAATCTACTGAAAAAATGATTCTTAAGATTTATATTCAAAACTAAGACAGAAAATCAAATTAGAGCTGCTGAAACACTCACAGTTGCATTGCAATGTCTGTGTATACAAAGAGATTTTAAAATGGATTATTTTATTTTATATGAAACAAACCAGACAAAGAACAATGACAAAAAAACCAAAAGACATCTACAAGTGACAGTTATGCAGGTTTGTGCCTGGCTCCAGACTCCATATGTTCTGCATTGTGAGAATGAACATATCCTATTTGTGCCACCATATGACAGAAGAGATGGGGAGATGGAGGTTCAATTACTGCTGAGTTCTGTAGTACCAGGAGTTCCATCAGCCACTGTGTCATTAAATCTTTAAGTTAGTTGACCCATGCAGGCGCTAAGGAGGGAAGCCTTCTGGGGATAAGGTGATGAAGAGCTGGAGATAGAGTCAAGTGCTTGCAAATCAGCTATTTACCATCACTAGAAGTCAATTGGTTTCTGAACTACTTATCACATTGTATCTGCTATTTCTACCAAAACAGTATTTTAACCTCTGGGTAGCTAGATCACATTTATTCTCATGGCTCAGAGAGAAAAATTGGTATATGAAGTTCCTTTCTTCCCTGATGCTCTGAATCATGAAGCATCTCTGCATGTTGCTCTGCCCTTGAGGACAATAGCATGAGATGGAAACTTGCTGATTCCCCCTTTTGTGGAGAAAGCAAAGACTGAGTATGAAAGAGATAAATACATAAACTAAGGAGGTAAGAAAAAAAACAGCTTTGGATAGGTATACCTGAAACTATTTTTATTTATATTTATTGACATTTGCCTGTATCATCAAAGAATATTTATCTGGGTTCTTATAATAACAGTATTCCCTGTCATCCTTCACAGCTCAGTTTTGCAAACAGAAAAGCAAGAAACTATCTGCTTTACCTGCTAAAAATGGTCTATATCGGAAATACTTATTTTTCAAATTCTCTTTTTCATATGATGCTCTGATTCCAGCCTCTGAACTTTGCCTTATTCTTACTTTTATATTAGATACACGTGTAGTTAACCTGACAAATGTATCACCATTGTACTAAAGAAAATATAGCACTTCAGCACAATTCTGGTAGTACTATCTAGATCAAAGCAGAAAGGAAGACAGCTCTCTCAAAGTCCAGTTTGGTGTTTGTAAGACTAAGCTTCCCAGTTTGGTTAACAGGTGATGCACTGTCATTTTCCCTAACCAATAGAACATTGACAGCATTTTTTAGGCCTAGGTAAATGTATTGGATTCATCAAAAACAGCCTCCACCCTTTGGTAAATTTGATCTTTTCTTCTAGTTCCTCAGTGCTGTATCTGAAACCATAGGCCTCATACAAGAAATGGAACAGAAGAAAAGGAAATACTCTGTATGAAAACAGTATTTTTAAAATGTCAGGTATGGAAATTAAGCAGATACCAATCTAAGCACATTTGTCAAAACTCTTCGTTTGGCTTTGCAGTGGCTTAGATCAGTGACTTTACATCAGTTAGTGTCAATTTTAAGTGAAATCTGAGTGCTTCCACAACTTTCTGCACTGATTTAATTATCTGTTTAAAAGCTGATTATGATTCCATTGGTGCAAATCTATCTGGTAGACTAACCCTGAAGGGCATTCTGTATCATCTGCAGTTGCATATTTGGGAGATTAACACGCACACTTCTAAGGATATGTTGCCTAGGGCTGAAGTTCATCTTTATCCTTCTACCTCATGCTCATCTCACAGGCACATTTTCTGTTAGGTGTTGCTTAAATAAAGTCTAATTACAGAGAAATAGGATATTACAATGATCACGATGTTAATATTTGGATCAAGCATAATGCATTGGTAGTAACAAGCCCCAGTAAGACTTCAATATACTTACAAAATTTGGCCATCCAATTATCATAGGAACTTTCCATGTATACATATATTACAAGGGACACACACAGACATTATAGCCATGGAAACAAGAAAAAATTAAAATTAGCATTACATTACAAATGTTACCAATAAAGTGAAATCTTTTTCCTGTTTTTTAGGAAAGAAAAGTGCTGAACAGAAATGGTGTGCTTTTTAGGATGAAATTCCCAATGTTTATTGGTGTGCATCTTAGCCAAAACATATTTTTAAAATTGAATAGTGCATATACAGTTAGAGCTTTGGATCTGTTTATATGGTCTCTAACATGGTTTGACACCCATGTAATTGAAATCAATTTAAAGGAAGAAGTTTAAAACTTAGCTAAGATACTCATTTGGTTAAAATCATTAAAGATCTAACCAGATTTACAAGTATTATACTTATTTTCCTTAAAGGAGGAAAAAATAAACAGGGTAGGTTGTAGTTAAGGCCTAGAAAAGTATTTCTCAAATCTTCTTCCCCTCACAAAGAGATGAAGGAGTTTTTTATTCTTTCTTGAGAAGTTTAGTCCTCTTCATATCAATAATTTCAGCAGTATAGAGCTCTTAAACGATGGCTAAATTGTTAGAAAAGCTGGAAGCAGTGTGCCCCTTATGTGTGCCCTTAGCAATCAGACCATGTGTAGTGTGGCTCAAACATACCATGTAAATAAAGAGTGTACTTCAGCTGAGGGAGTTAAATCAAAAATGCTGGTCAGTCTGGATTGATCCTTATTCCTAACCCTCAGGTAATGTCACTGTCCCCCATCCTAACTACACTGTGCTCTGCTTTTTTTTTTTTTTTTTTTTTTTTTTTTTTTCCATCATCTGTGAATCTTTCTGGCTGGCATCATTCACAGCACACAAACAGCCTGAAAAATGACAGCAGCATTAATGCTCACTATTTTAAACCTCAGCAGCATGAGGTTCATACTCTTGTTGATTACTGTATGGATATGTAGCCCTACCATGTTTATGGGGTATCCAGACTGACCCCAATTTTCCTGATGAGTCTGATCTAAAGCGACTTCCACTCTTCATCTTTTCTTAGGTAATGTTTAACTCTAAGACACTATCTCTAGGAAGTTTAGTGGCTTAAATGCTGTAAAACTCAACAGACAAACAAGCAGAAAACAAACCAAAACAAAAACTAAGCACCACCTTAATAAGCTTCAGTTTGAAACCTACAGAAAAGATAAAACAAGATAATTTTTAAAAGGGTGGTAGATTTAATCAATTATGAATATTATTCACATATTACTTAGCCAGAAGATGAATTTTCATTTGCTGATACACTTTTTTTTTTGGTAACAAAAATTATACGAGAAGATTAATATTTAGAAACCATCATCAACCTTATAAAATAGTTTTAGATTAATGTAGCACAAAATGACACTTCTGTTCCAATGGAAACATTTCAGAAGTGCAATAAAGCAATGAACATAGGAGTACAGTAATCATTAGTGTCATATGCTGAACCTTGGCCCTGAAACAAAGTTGCCCAAAGGTGTGATTATCCCACAGTAATCACTCTGTGTTTCATCTAGTTGCTTAATGAAGTAATTTGAATTGTTAAGGGTGGTTTTTTTTTTTTTTTTTTGATCATCCTAAATTCATCATCACCATATGGAACCAATACTGGAAAAGCATCACTGAAAAGTGGTTGGTAGGACATTGGGCTTTCTGATTCAATTTGTGCAAGCTTAATAAATTGCATTATTTTGACGTTAAATTTCATTGCAATTTTTAAACCCTATAGAAGACATGGACCAGTGAAAGGCTGAAATCCATAATTAACATAAACCCAAGAAACGTGAAGGTCCTGACCCAGTCTTCATTTATATCAGTGGCAAAAATCACTTTTCTTTCAATAAAATTAGGATGATACATAAGGTCATTATTGAAAGCATTACAGAATCACAGAATCACAGAATTTTTCCAGGTTGGAAGAGACCTCAAGGTCATCGAGTCCAACCTCCAACCTAACGCTAACAGCCCACCACTAAACCATATCCCTAAGCTCTACATCTAAGCGTCTTTTGAAGACTTCCAGGGATGGTGACTCCACCACTTCCCTGGGCAGCCTGTTCCAGTGCCTCACAACCCTTTCAGTGAAGAAGTTCTTCCTAACATCTAACCTAAAACTCCCCTGGCTCAACTTAAACCCATTCCCCCTCGTCCTGTCACCAGGCACGTGGGAGAACAGGCCAACCCCCACCTCGCTACAGCCTCCCTTGAGGTACCTAAAAAGAGCGATAAGGTCACCCCTGAGCCTCCTCTTCTCCAGGCTGAACAAGCCCAGCTCCCTCAGCCGCTCCTCATAGGACTTGTTCTCCAGGCCCCTCACCAGCTTCGTCGCCCTTCTCTGCACCCGCTCAAGCACCTCGATGTCCTTCTTGTAGCGAGGGGCCCAAAACTGAACACAGTACTCGAGGTGCGGCCTCACCAGAGCTGAGTACAGGGGGACGATCACCTCCCTAGCCCTGCTGGTCACGCTGTTCCTGATACAAGCCAGGATGCCGTTGGCCTTCTTGGCCACCTGAGCACACTGCTGGCTCATATTCAGCCGACTATCCACCAGCACTCCCAGGTCCTTCTCTGCCTGGCAGCTTTCCAACCATTCCTCTCCCAGCCTGTAGCTCTGCTTGGGGTTATTGCGCCCCAGGTGCAGGACCCGACACTTGGCCTTGTTAAACTTCATGCAGTTGACCTCAGCCCATCGGTGCAGCCTATCCAGATCCTCCTGCAGAGCCTTCCTACCCTCAAGCAGATCGACACACGCACCTAACTTGGTGTCATCTGCGAACTTACTGAGGGTGCACTCAATGCCCTCGTCCAGATCATCGATGAAGATATTAAAGAGGACCGGCCCCAGCACCGAGCCCTGGGGGACGCCACTAGTGACTGGCCTCCAACTGGACTTGGCTCCATTCACCACGACTCTTTGGGCCCGGCTATCCAGCCAGTTTCTAACCCAACGAAGCGTGCGCCAGTCCAAGCCAAGAGCAGCCAGTTTCTTGAGGAGAATGCTGTGGGAAATGGTGTCAAAAGCCTTGCTGAAGTCAAGGTAGACCACATCCACAACCTTTCCCTCATCCACGCAGCGCTTCACTCTGTCATAGAAGGAGATCAGGTTCGTCAGGCATGACCTGCCTTTCATACACCCATGCTGACTGGGCCTGATCGCCTGCTTCCCCTGCAAGTGCTGCATGATGACTCTCAGGAGGATCTGCTCCATGAGCTTTCCTGGCACTGAGGTCAAACTGACAGGCCTGTAGTTTCCCGGGTCTGCCCTCCGGCCCTTCTTGTAGATGGGCATCACGTTTGCTAGCCGCCAGTCGATTGGGACCTCCCCCGATAGCCAGGACTGCTGATAAATGATGGACAGTGCCTTGGCCAGCTCCTCTGCCAGTTCCCTCAGTACCCTTGGGTGGATCCCATCCGGCCCCATCGACTTGTGCACATCTAAGTGCCGTAGCAGGTCACCAACCAGTTCTTCATGGATAATGAGGGCCACATCCTGCTCCCCATCCCCTTCCACCAGCTCAGGGTACTGAGTATCCAGAGAACATCCGGTATTGCCGCTAAAGACTGAGGCAAAGAAGGCATTGAGCACCTCCGCCTTTTCCTCATCTCTTGTAACTAAGTTTCCCCCCGCATCCAGTAAAGGATGGAGATTCTCCTTAGTCCTCCTTTTTGTGTTGATGTATTTATAGAAACGTTTTTTGTTATCTTTAACGGCAGTAGCCAGATTTAGCTCCAGATGAGCTTTGGCCTTCCTAATTTTGTCCCTGCACAGCCTCGCTACTTCTTTAAAGTCCTCCTTAGTGGCCTGCCCACTTTTCCAAAGCTTATAAACCCTCTTTTTCCTCCTAAGATCAAGCCACAATTCTCTGTTGAGCCAGGCCGGTCTTCTTCCCCGCCAGCTCGTCTTTGGGCACGTGGGGACAGACCGTTCCTGCGCCATTAAGACTTCCCTCTTGAAGAGCGCCCAGCCTTCCTGGACCCCTCTGCCCTTCAGAACCACCTCCCAAGGGACTCCACCAACTAGTGTCCTGAGCAGCTCAAAGTCAGCCCTCCGAAAGTCCAATACAGCGGTTTTACTGGTCCCCTTCCTGGCCTCGCCAAGAATAGTGAACTCCACCATTGCGTGGTCACTCTGCCCAAGACAGCTCCCGACGATCACGTCCTCCACCAGTCCTTCTCTGTTTGTGAAGAGAAGGTCTAGCGGGGCACCACCCCTGGTAGGTTCACTAACCAGCTGCGTCAGGAAGCTATCTTCCACGCTCTCCAGAAACCTCCTAGACTGCTTTCTCAGGGCTGTGTTGTGCTTCCAGGATATGTTGTGTATTAAATAACACCTAACAACAAATTTTAAGGAAACAAAACAGAAGAGAATGAAAGACAGTTTTAATTGCTCCCAGACAGTATAGTTTTCCCTGATCACCAGCATCTCAAAACTGTTCAAAAAGTTTTTGGCAACTTGAAGCTTCCGTAGCTCAAAATCAGGTGTTAAGTACTATCATGAGTCCTTTAAAATTTCCTCTTTGTAGTATTGATAAATGGTACAATGGACATTAGGTTTTGTAGCAAAGTGACAGAGCTGAGTGAGCCATTCAGATTTTAACATAGAGGAACTTCAGTTCATAGTATTCAATACCACGATGCTTTATTTCAAAAATGGTGCCTTTTAAAGTAGATTAAAATTTTAGAATTGCAATGGGACATTTCTATCTATTTTGAGGTGAGTGCTAATAGAAGTAAACCTCTCTGTTTCCAATATGGAAGTTGATAACTAATGGTAGTAGGCTGAGCTGAGAGGAAAAGGAGGAAGATTCAACACTGATGACACATACTATTAGAAATGCTATTATAAGCTTAAAATTCAAGGTTTGCACCTTGCAATATTGCAATGTACTGGAATGGACTTTTGTATCAATTGAGTTGTTCAATTCACCTAGAGCCTTAAAGCCTTTAGAAATCTGAAGTGCTCAGAGATGACTCTCTGACCTTTACTGTATTACAAATAGGTCTGATTCTCAAGATCCACATCCATTAAATGCTTGAATGAGCTCAGTATTTATTGTTCTTTCATCTCATTAAAACAGCTAAAAGGTTGGGAAAAGGCATAATGTAAAGAAAGGTCAAGTGGTAATCATGGTGTGAAATGCTGTTACATGTGTAAGTATAATAATTCTTTAGACTTTATGCTCCCTGGAGAGGAAGTTGTTCAAAACTGTTCACCTAAAAAGGTTTATTTTGTGCTAAATATAGCTCAACAGCACTAAATGGGGGAATTAGACTGACCTTTTGCTCCTCTGCATCAGCAATGGCCTTTTCTTGGCTCACTTTCTCAGTCTGAAACCCTATCTTAGCAATCAAAACTTCAGCATCTTGATTTCTCAGTTGCAGTTCTGCCTCTTCAGAAGCAAGTCTGGATTTTTGATCTTCTACCTACAGGGCAAAAGGTAATGTATTATTTGGGAGTGAGGGCCATTACGTATCACTCTTGAGAGATTCTACCACATGTGCCCCAAAAAGCTGAAAATGAAAATAAGATCCAGGTATGTTTCATGGGTCTTAGTAGTGGAAGTGTCACCTTTTCCTCTTTTATTTTATCTCCATATGACAGCTCCACATTTTAGCTCACACAGGATTTTGATGACTTGGAGAACTGAATAAGAACAGTCTAACTGCATCCACCAGGGACTCCACAGCTCTCCTCAGGGTGCTCAAATATCTGTCCAGTTGATGTTTTTGTAAGCAGGTACCTCAACAGTTCAACAAGACTCTGCTGCAGGATTGAGCAAAGGTACAAATGAAAAAGCACGAGGACATTCTGGAAAATGCTTAGTAATCACTCTGAGCAGATAATTCCAGCAGAGGTTTGCTGAAAGGTTAAGACAGACTCAGAGACTGATCAACAAAGACTACTTGTTAGTTTGATGAAAGAACATCTTACCTTGTGGCCTGCCAGGCTAGAAACCTGTATAAATATATCCAGTGACACTATCTTTCCACATGTAATGCAAAAGTTTTAAATACCTGTTTTTTAGCTTTTCCTTATATCTCCAAGCATTGTCTCTCACAGCTCTTCATGATAAAAAGCTACATCTTAATCAGAAGGGACTCTCATTGACCTGATCTGGATAGAGGTGATAAAGAAGACAAATATTAGAGGCCTTAAACTTTTGTCACACTGAAATTCTTGAGCATTGTTCATCTTTGGTAGACTTCTGAATTCTATTACAAAACCTACAAAATGCATATTTCCAAAATTTGTCCATCTTGAAGTGAGGAGACAAAACTGTAAAACTGAATTTGTCAAAACAGATGACTGTAAAGATCCCAAACCTCTCCACTCCCTTTATTATTATTATTTTTTTTTTAATGATTTAACTTTATGTGTAGTTCTTTCTGAAAATCTAAACAGTGCTGCATTTGATATTCTCATCCAGAGCTGCAGAGTACAGGGACAGAAGTGCTTTAGTGTTCAGGTAGCTGCCTAGATAGGAGCTGTGGCTCTGTCTGCTCACACAGCATTCTGCACTTGAAGTTGTCAAATTACCTTCAGTCACCATCAAATTAGAATTCATTGGAAAAAATGTTTTAATCATTTACTTAAATATCTTATTAAAAGTAGACTATAAAAGAGCAGTCATCCTTTTCCACTGACCATTTATTTTTTGCAGAGCTTCAGCTTGAAACGTGAGAATAAGACATTCATCTCCCACTGTTAACCGCATTGCAGCAGTGCAAAGCTACAGTGCCATGCAAGGATGTAACCAAGCATTTCATTTGCAATCTTCATGTAAAACACAGTCTTTCTGCTTGGAATAGAGAAATTCCTTGACTATGGCTTGTCATGAGCAGCTGCACAAAAGACTAAGGACAAGGTTGTGTGGTGAGAAAAGGCTTCAAAGCAGTCTCCATTCCTTCTGTCTTTTGGTCCAACAACTAGCCGCAAATGAGCCATAGGTAGAACCACCACCACCCTCTACGCTCCTCCCATCTGTCCAGACTTTGTCCTTGCTCAAATAGAACCCTTCTTCCACAGCCAGCTAAAAAGCTGAAACAGCTTCCATGTGAAGAAAAAAGTTTCCAAAATCATGTAATTTCAATGAAACATAATGATGCCATCCCACAACTAATTAATCTAATTAAAAAGTGCAGTTTCAACTTTGTTTTATTAGCAATAAAACCCAGATTATTTATAAAGAATGAAAGAAAAGCTTGTGATTTTCACAGATTAGCTGAGAAGCTGTTGCCTTCAGCTTCTGTATGCCATTCACTAAGTGCTCCATGTGCTCTGACATCCTCTCATGTTTTTTCTCCAGTAGGATCTTAAACAGTCCGATTTGTTCCAGGAAACTCGCCGGAGTGGTTCTATTGTATCACCTCTTATTACGACTGTATTTGGCACTTGGCAAATACACTGGTGCAGGCATAAACCATCAAATCACAGATGGAGTCCTGGACGAGTGGCTGCACGTACCCAAGGAACAAGAAAAACTGAAACACAGGAGCATAGAAACGTTTCAAAAAAGTCAGAAAAGGTTATGTTAAAGATGGCTCATTCACAAAAAACATCCATCAGAGTCTACCCAAAACATAATTCTGTCAGCATGTAAAAACTATTAAAACCTAAGTGACTCTCCTCACAACTTTTTTTTTTTTTTTTTTTTTTTTTTTTTTTCCATATAAATTAGTTAATTCTGTGCTTGCATTCATAAAGTCTTCAGATCCATAGGATCTATGTGCTTCATCACACTTCAATTTTCCACATAAATAGCTCTAAAAGCTAAAACCAGAGATTATGTCAGTCTCTATGCTGCCATATGTAGAATTAAAACTGTATTAATTTTCCATTTCACCTCTGAAAATCCTGCCTAAAAAAAATCCTGTATAAGTTAAAAAAAATAAATACAATTGTTGCAGTAATCACACTGATCTCTACATTCCTTGTATATCATCAAATTCCCATTCGGAGGGAAATGGGAAATGGAATTTTTTACGTCATCATCTTTGGATTGAATAGAAATGGACTTGGTGTTTTTCCCTTCCCCAGATGCTACCCATGCATCAGCCCAAGAAGCATGCCTCCAGCTGAGAACAGAAGCTGGCAGCACCTTGCAGAAAGGCCCAAGGGCAGCCCCGTGGGAGTGGAGAGGAGTGCGGGTTGGGAAGCTCGGTCAGCTCCAGGGGCTGTGTTGGATACACCACACAGAATCACGTGAGCTTTCCTTCTCATCACAGGAAGAACATGCAACAGTGGGATTGGAAAACTCTTTTCATAGACTATATGATAATCAAAATAGGTTAGATGTATTTAAAATGGCTGCAGGTGGTCATTTAGCTGCATGCTCCTGAGCAAAATGCAGAGGTAAAATCCCTGTCTTAATTCATTTCACACAGCAAGAAGGGGAAGGCATGGCTGAGAGCTGGTTCCAGGGCTAAAGCTCAAAGGTTCTTTCCCTAAATTTTTTGAAAACTAAACTAGCAAATACAAGACGCTACTACATTGCTTTGAATTACAGTATACTTTCCTTGGATAAAGGTGTAGTCAGAAACACCCCAAATTAATTTTTGTTTGTTTTAAAGGATTCTATCTACTTATACTATTAGAATATATCAATTTGCATGTCTAAACAGGAATACTGTATGTGAAACAAACAGAAAAATATTAAGAAAGCCTATTTAACTCCATCATTGCAACTAACTTTCATTTTGTCCTCTATGACTTCTAGCATACTTAACTTTATAATTGGTGGAGTCACATCTCCCTCATTTTAATGATTATTTATTGCATTCTGTACAAGATGAACCCAGTTCAATTAATCAAGGGAAGCCTAAAAATCAATTAATATGAATTAAATGAGCTACACCAACTCTTAGGAAAGTCACACATAATTTACCAAACCATTGTCAATAATGCTTAGAGAACTTTGGGAAAATTACTCATGAGTAGTTGTTGATGCAGTTAAATGTTTTAAGCCTACATCATTAATATTACAATCAGGCTGGTGCAGAAAGGCTTGCCATTTTTCTCAGTAAGAAACCTCACTATTTTCTTTTGACTTTAAAAGACTAGTTTGAAAGAATACATATTTCACCTGTGATTACTACAACAGAAATTAAAGTAAGGACTAAATAATGAATGATCTGCATTTGGGGAAAGCAGAAATGAATTGCTTTACAAGTTAAAAAAAATAGTTTAAACAAAGCCAGCATAAATTCATCTAATATCACACACACCTCCAAAAAAATCTATTTCTAAAAGCAAGGCTGGTCAGTAGGAATGGATATTTTATGCAGATTTGACCAGCTCTTGGCTTCACACTTAAATCTCTTACAGCCTTTTTCTCCTTTCCCCATTGTTGATGATATGCACACCCTGCCATACAGATCTTCCTAAGAGAGACAACCTTCTCACACATGATCCTTATGAGAGGTCTCTACTCAGCAACCCTGAAAAGCCCTCTAACAACAGTTTCATTTGTAAATTGTTGAGGGAAGAAGTGGGTTTCGGTAGAGCTGGAAGTGGCCCGAGACAACTTGTCTCAATGGGGCAAAATAACTATTGTTATCGAGCTTAACAAAATGGCACAGCATGGGAGACATGCCGAGCCAGAGAGCAGCTGGTTGTAATTCACACTGTTTTTCAGAAAACACTAATCGTTCCCGAACAGACCTCTTTGATGATTGGTCTTTCCTGCATTTCCAATTTGTCACTTTCTCTTATGATAAGGTCAGCAGTGACAGCACTTCCTGACATTAACAGCTGTGGCTTTTAAAAGGGTCATTGTGGAACTACTAATTGCAGTAATTTCATTAGCATAAATTATTTATTCTGCCATTCATTTATCTCTTTTTTTTTTTTTTTTTTTTTTTTTTTTCCTAATACTGCATTGTATTTTTCAATATATGCCCATTCAGGGTTGTAGGCAAATGAAATTATTATTGCTAATTTAGCCTTATTATAAAAAAAATCAAACAAAAATAATTGATAGAGTAACAAAATCTGATTTAACTGCAGTTCACTAGAAAGTATAACGTAGCTTGAAGCCAATAATGAAGAATAGACTGTTCTGAATCAAATTCAATAGTTCTCCAAACTACTGAGCAATATGGCTATATAAAATCTGAAAGAAAATATAAGGGTTATGCCTGTTCATTTATATGCAATCTCTCTATTCTGGGCCTTGCCTGACTGACTTTAAGCATGCAAAAGTGAAAAATGGACGTTACTAGGAGAGTTTAGACAGCAGTTTTGCCTGTGTCCTCCTTATTATTTTCCTAAAGATGTAAATCTGTCCTTACCAAATCAAATCATGATAAATCAAGAAAGACCAGTGTCCCTGAACTTGTATGCATCCTGCAGGCCATTGTCAAGACTGGGAGTAACACCAATGCAGCTTTGGAAGGATGAGAAACCTGGGAAGTATATGTGTGTATGAGGGAAAGTATAAAGGCAAGGAGAGAAGGGAAAAAGTTTTTTCAGACTTCTTTGTCATATCACATGTTGTAAAACACTTTGGAGTATGATACAGTAGAACATAATTAATTTATCCTTGATATGCTTAACAGTGTGCGATATTTAGTGCTAAGACATGAAGCAGCAGCACACAAGACAGCTGCAGCAAAATATACATTCAGATCATATAGCAGAGATGTAGACTGAATTTATTTTAAAAGGGATTGATTAAATAATTATGGTTCTTTTATACTGTACTCAACGCTGATATGTGAAAGTAGCTGAATGTAAGGGAGACTGTCATGTTGAATATAGAGATGAAATATTTATGTTAAAATACTTGAGATCATGTTTTATACCAAATGAAGTATGTAAGTTCATTAAGCTCACTATAATATCAGCATGCTGATATTTCAGTATCGCTGCAGTGTTCTTTGCTTGTGTTCTTTTTACATGTAAGTTCAGCAATTTGAGTACTGAAACAGAAGAGGGCTCTTTTCCTTTCTTTTCTCCAAAGGAAACTGGAAATATCCAAATCAAATTTTTGATACTCTCCATTTCCCTCCAACCATCTCTGAACTGACTACCTCAACCCACAATTTGTCCAGTGTCCTGATTAAAGGAGAGCAAAGTATCTATGTTTTGGGAAGCTTCATCAGGCACCAGAACTAGGTAGGATCACCACTTCTTTCTGTCCAGATACTTTCACACAAGGCAGACAGGACATTCACACCATCCATCCTTCATAGTAGCTCACCATCTTCCTGCTGAGCTCAGTCTGCAGGCTCCTTCCCCAGATAGATTGTATCTTCCAGAAAAGTGCCTGGAATTGATTTGAAAATACAGAGATTGAGAATCCAAGACTTCCTTCCCAATTCTCACAATCACACTGGATTTTTCCTGGTTTTCCATTAGTATTTAAACCCAGAAATTTTCCACACCCTCATCAAGTAGATATAATGACATATCTGCATAGAACTTTTATGAGAAAAAAAAAAAATAAATCATTAGCTTAACTTCAAGCTACCTTAATTAAAAATAATATGCAATTTAATTATACAGTAACAAAAAAAAATCTAACAATTACTTTTTTTTTGTTTTGTTTTGTTTAATACTGAAACTGGATAATTAAGAGCTAAGTGTCAATTATGCCAAGATAATTACCGATCTTGCACTGCTCTTCATAATGGGCAACACAGTTTCAGTATGTTTCAGGCACACAAGTTGTCGCTAACAATTTTTGTACTAGGAACAAACAAAATTCCTGAGATATCTGAAATGGAGCAAGAGAAACTTTATCAACACAGAAGCACCAGGGCCCAGAAAAGGAGGCCATCTGCTATAAATCTCTGACAGACTAGGGATGACAGTTTGTAGCCAATATTCCCTGTACTTTGGGGTGGTCCTTTGCCATCCTGCTCCTCTTACTCTGATAGCCTAATACCTCTGCAACGCTCCTGAACCTGCTCCGTTTACTACCTACCTTTATGTGACCATTCTCTCTTCACTTCCCATTTATTCATCCTCTGTCTGCTGTACTCCTCTCTCACCTTCCTAGTTCAGTTTTGATCCTCATCTCCTTCAGTTGAGCCCCCCTCCTTTTTTATTATAGCTTTGTCATAGTGTCTCTTATTTCCACACCTCCTTATGACCTCTGTGCTCTGGGTTCACTTTTTCCATCACTTTCCAATTCTTCCTGTCTTCTCCTAATACCCTTTTACATTCTGCTGTATTTGCTGCCTTTCTGTTTGGCTGCACATGCTGGCATGACTCAGGCACCACATACTGCTTTACGTGTGTTGACGACACAGAAACCTTCACTCACGGGCAATACAGCATCATGTTGTTTTGTTACCTGCCATTAATTTCAGTTTATGGGATCTGAACAGGAAAGATACCTACTGGGAACAGTTAGCACCTATGTGCAAAAGAGACTCATAAATGGTTGCTGAGATCAGTGAATTCTTTCCTAAATAACTGGAAAGGAATTATATAGGAATATAGTCCTTAACTATTAAAAAAAAAAAGAATTCACTGATCTTTTTAACTATTAAAACCCAAAATTCTGATGACCAGATTTATTTTAAAAGGAGCAAAATAAAATTAGTTAAGGGTCAGAAAAAAAAAAAAAAAAAAAAAAAAAAAGAAAGCAAATTTTTATTCCCCTCCCCCCTGTGGTAAATGTGAATATGCAGATTGGTATCACATTAAAAAATAAAAATAAAAAATAGCGCACCGGACAGCAAATAGCTCTTCTACTCATACTTCAAATGTTCTGTAAGCTGCTAAAATAAAAGCAGGAGGTGCTGGTGGAAAACAAACGAGGAGGCTCAGCACAGACTTCTCCTTCCCTTGCAGTCCTATAGGAGGCACCAGCACGCCGCGGAGCAGCCTCTGCCCCTGGCCCGCAGCACTTGCCTGCCCAGAGACCTGCATGCTTTTTTTTTTCTCTTTTTTTTTTTTTTTAAAAAAAAAAAATTTTTTTTTTTTTTTTAAATCGACCCCCGCCCGCCCCCCCAAAAAAAAGTCACACTCCAGCTTGATCAGGAACAACGAGGGAGTAAGTACCCAGATATTAAAGGTCTAAATGCATTTGTCATGCGGTTCCAAGGAGAATTTTCGCCTTCTTGCTTGCTGACCCAAAGGAAAACTTGCAGCTTTTCTTTAGGTAGCCTGGACTGTGAACTGCAAAATCACAGCCTCACTTACTACAGCACTAGTATATATATTCAACTATACTGGGAAAGGCTAAATAAATTCTGAACCTATGAAGGTCCTAAACACTCCAGAACTAAAGGATTCTGCAAAGACAAGAGTGCTATAAATTACAATGCCTTTTTCTTTTTCAACTCACTTCTTTGCCTGAGAGACCTCTCCAAATTCATCTGAAGGACCAGGGCAGTGACATGCCCCAAAAATACAGCTTCCAGAAGAGTGAACTTGAACAAAATCGAGGACAACAAGTATGCAAGAAGGGGTAAAAAAAAAAATTTTTTTTTTTTTTTTTTTTTTTTTTTTTTTTTTTTCCCTCCAGCTTACAGCTTATGCAGTTATCGATCTTTCAATGATCTCTGTTGCTTTCTTATAAGGCTGACAAGCTGGAGGCTCTGTACCTCAACCCCCTGGGCTTCCTCAATGAGCCTCCTGTGGATGGAGCACAGTGTCTCCTGCGGCCATGGCCGAAGCCAGTCAATAGTGGCACAGCTCACGATAGCTGGAAACTTCTGAGATGGGGCTCTCAGTATGCATCCACCAGGGAGAAACAAAGAATGATCTGCAGGGAGGAGGGAAGAAGAGAGGGAGAAAGGAATTACCCGGAGAGTGGAGGCCTTCAAAGAAAGGCACGCAGTGAACCATGGCCCTGTGCCGGTGCAAGCCATCTCACAGCTGAGGCTCCGAACCAATTTGGCAGCTAATAAATTCAGTCAGCTAGAATTTTACCTTGGGCAAATAGATATTTACTCCTTTTCCACTGTACGTACACTGCATACTTACCATTTCAGCCCCGTCTCTCCATGTAGGGATAGTTGCTCAGTTTGATGTCTGTAAGTAGGAATGCAGCCACACGCATGCACTAGCATGCAGACAGCCAGAAGGCACACATTCAGATAGTCCCTCTGACGCAAAGCCAGCTCTTGGGTTCCTAAACCTATTCAAGCCACTTCCAGCCATTCTAACACACACTGCAACTCCATCAAAAGAACGTAAAGGAAATGAGATTAGGATCTTGGTTTCTATGTGACTGTTTAGGGCCCATTTTTTTTTACAAAAGGGGAAAGGAATGCCCAAATGAGGGTAAAATAGTCAAAGACTAAAACTGTATTTGGCTTATCCAAGGCAATTCACATTTAAGAAGGATTATCCCAGTCTCTTAGTTGTTATCTGTGGACCTACTTACTGCAGTTAGCACAAGTTTGGGCACTGTGTTTGCTTTTGGTTAATTAGCAAAATGACAGACATCAAGCTGTTCAGATAGGTCTGGACTGTTCTGTCTTAACACCGAAGTGTATAGGACTACTGTCTTATACACTGAATACTATGAAATGATATTTATTTATTGTAATACAGGACTTCTCAAATCATACAGCATCAATATTGTTCATTTCAACACAAAATATACAAATGGTATCAGAGCAGATTATCACTACCCCAACAACCACAAGAGGCAGGGCAGGACAGTGCTCTTGGGCATACTAAGGAAGTGATTTTTTTTTTTTTTTGCCTCTGGAGTAATCTGTAAGTGACATTGCATGTTAAGAGAAAACTATCTGGAAGAAAGCTAAGCCAGATGAAAAATACAGAAGTCCAGACAGTTGAAAGAAAAGAAGGAAAAAGGAGGAGGTTGACCTGAAAGAGTATCTCACTGTGTTTTAAAGGAGTCAGAGAGAAAAAGCGGTGAGTGTAGAGTAACAGTGAAAAAAGCTTCTATGAATTCTTGAAAGAAAATGGAAAAGATTTGCTACTATCTTGTAGTTTTTAAAATGTATCACTACACTAGAAAACACCAGACAATTTCTGCAATTAAATTTTAGCTGTGTCCAAGGATGATTACGTTTCAGCAAAGCTAAGTCAAAACAATAAAATCTTTTAGCTTTATGCAAAATCCCCCTTCAGTCAGATTTTTTTTCCTAGGAAATGTATAACTTTGTAAGGCTTGGATTGTATGCTGACCCATATGCAACATGCATTTTTATTTCCACTCTTTTTAGAAAAAACAATTGACAAATGGCCGTTGGTCACAAACATTGGTCGGTCTATATCTCACAGAAAATTTCTTTATCATGGTAGCATAAACTGAGTGGGATTTTGAGATTATTGAAAGCTTCAGATTCATAACACCATTTTCATAACAGCAAGAAATGGTCCATTTCTGTTGGGAGTCACAGTGGAAACAGGAAAGGTAGAAGTGAGAAACAATCAAAAGAGAAAGAAGAGATAGAAAGCTGAAAAAGGGTATGTATGAGGAAGAAGCAAGAAAGGCAAACAGAAGTAATGATGGACTTCCATGTTGTGGCAGACTGGAAGAGAAATGATACAGACAAAAATTACATGGGGCATAAAATAGAGAAGAATTCACTGAAATCTTTACTGATGAGTGAACTATAAGTATTAAATAAGTTAGAGCCCCACTGCACTGTGAGGTAACTGCATGTTCCACTTTTATATCCATTTGATTATTTGTTTCTAAATGAAAGGTTATTCACTAGTCTCTTTTCAACATGCTTATCAGTTTCCCATAAGTACAACATCTCACAGTACATTTTTCATCTGTCTCATAAAACCAGATGTGGAAGACTATTTCAAGTTAAAACAGAGTTTTGAATCCCCCTACTGATCTAGTTTATTGTCAGAGAAAAAATACCTCTCTCAGGTCAGCCTCAAATTCTTCTAACTACAGGTGATTTGTACATTGCCTAGAACGTATTTGAGAGTGGGTCAGCAAGAGAAACCAATAGTTTAAAATCAATTGTGGCCTTTGACAAGAATTACAAGCATCAGTGCACATTCTCACATTTGAAAGAATGTCCAATGCTGTCTTCTAGAGTCTCGGCAGAAATATAGCCTCTAGTCTATGCTCATGCAAAAAGACAATGGAGTCTGTGTTGTCCAGGGACAATACAAAGAGCAGCCACCTGATCAGTAAAGTGGTCAGAGAGAGGTACAGAGAAGATTTTATCTACTTTGAATGTATTCAAGAGAAGCAAATTGCAGAAATATCCACACAGAAGTCCACCCTAGCAAAGTAATGAAAACTGTGCTAGAATTTTAGAAAGACCACAGAAAGAAGTTGGAACTTACAGCAAGATCTTATAATGCTGATCAGAGAGAAGAACAAACAAGGAAGCAGTAATCAAAAAGATGCGAGAATAAATTGTCTCCACCCCAAAACTCTCAGTTAGAGAAGCAATGTAGATGAAGAATCTTCTACTGTTTCAGTATTCTCAAATACACTAGACAAACCTTTGAACTTTCTGGAATTTATTCTCTGTTACACCATAAACCCTTTGATTAGACATTCTCATTCATGTCACCTCATTTTCTGATAAAATTCTAAATTCAGTTATAGTATCAGAAAAATAGTGAGAAATGTTCACGTCTGGGGCACCCCATTTTCTGCTCTCATTCCTCTAGCAGCCACCTTCTGAGATCTGTATACTACCATTGATACGGTAGCAACAGTAGTGGAGAACCTAGAGATATCTGTCCCCCTTTAATGTTCTTCTTACAAGTGCCCTTGCTGTAGCAGTGGTGCCAAACAATATATCACACCTTCAAAGCTGCAAAACACACACACTTGCTGGAAGTTGTCTTTTCCACACTCCTACACTGTTCACATTGCTCATATTTGGACTTAACCCTCTAAGTATTGGACTGCAAGAAAAGGCCAAATCAAAGTTTGGGGCTGTTTGCCAAACAGCAATCATTATTTAGCATTTTCCTTAATTTTGTGCTTTAAATGACAATTTATGCTTCCTAAATATCAAACACAATTGTTTGTATGAATGATTACTATTCATGCTCTATTTACGTCAGTCTTATGTTGAGCTTTAGGGGAGAAGGTACTTTCTCTAATGTCATTTGATGGGAGTGATTTAAAAGATCTAGTATCTATAAGGAGCTGCATTAAGTTATATACACTGGGGTTCCATGAGAAGATAATAGTGGCATTTCAGGATTGCTTACTAACTTTCAGCTAGTCTCTAAATGTCAGATTTAGTAAATCATACCCAGAATCCATCTGTTTGCTCCTTGATCTTGGCTGCCCCACCAAAAAAAACCTGAAAGTTTTAGAGTACATTATAGTAGTATGTTCTAATCTTTATTCTAATCTCATGTTTATCCAGCACTAGGGCTCATGTGGATTACCACAGGCTCTCAACACTTCCGTAACAAATGAGTAAGGAACAGGGTGTAAATTGACTGATGAGTGAAGGCAGACAGGAGAAAAATGGATGAAATGTCTAGCAAAAGCTGGTAAACATAACAAGTGAAACATTTTCATGCACGCAACCAAGATATAAAAATTACAGTGAGGGTATCTCATACAGTAATAGAAAGGCTTAAGAAGGTCTCCAAGGTAAATCCATTCCTTTCTTTGAAAGAAATGTGGATTGAAAGTTACAACACAAAGACAACTGGTGTGGTTGGAGTACTACTCAGCTCAGCCTCTTCTTGCTGTTTTCAGATACGTGAGCTCTCTAGGTTCACTTAGTACTTCAACCAAAGCAGGACAGTTAACTGTATCTTAATACTAACAAACTAAAGAGAGCCACAGCACAGGCTTGACCACTGATCTGATAGAGCCCATTCTGTTTAAGTGTCAACACACTCACTTGCATGGTTTTGGTGCCTGGGAAACTACATGGTGCTGTGGCAGGAGTAAAGAGCTGTACAGACTAGGCATCATCCCTAGCTGCCTCTGCAATGACACCACCATTTTGTGAGCAGAGCAAGGGAAAAGCTGTGTCACATGGATGCCAGCCATGTCATGACACTAGTCTTCAGCATCACAAAATGGACTTCAAATTTATTAACATAGATATATCCTTAAAAATCAGTTCTCCATAGCACTCAAGATGTAAAGGCCAACATCCAAATAAATAAATAATTAAAAAAAATCTTGGAGCTTTTCATGGAGAAACAGGAACTTCATAAGAACTTGCCAATTACAGAAGAAGCATTTTTTTTTTTTTTTTTTTTTTTCCTACAGAGCTTATCAACCCTGGATAGGTTCTAAGCTGTCTAACAACATAACTGAGACTTCATTTGGTGGGGAAACAGTAGCTGTGTCTGCTTCTCCCTGACCCACCTGCCTCTTTGGTGGCAACTGGTTCATAACTTCAGAAATTATTTGGGAAGTGGGATTGATCAAGTGTTAGACAACGCCATCTCTTGTGCACTTACCCATGAATCAGACAAAAATAATCTTGTCTGGACTAATATTAGCCTAATACAGAACCAGAATCCCTAAAAACATGTATCTCTGGCTGGAATTAAAGCATTCAAGTTGATAGGCATTTATCCCATTGAAGAAACAACCATGACAGCTGGCCAAAAGCCAGGCCATGCTGGGGCTGCAGAAGTGCCTCTCTGCATCACAGATGAAAGATGTTGTCAGTTGTGAAACAGACCAGAAGAAAAAGCTAACATGACCTGATGTAAGAGGATTTGGAAGTGAAGATAATGATTTAAAAGAAAGGTATTAGTAATAGCATAGACAAGATTACCTGTGGTGATGTGATGCATGGTATCTGCCCATGTTATATATTAATTCTGTGTGAAGCATGAAACTGCTGGACTGCTGAGTCCCTTAGAAAATATGGACACAGCTAAATACTAACAGTACTATGCAAGGAGGAGAACAAGATACGGATGCGATGGCTGAAGTTGTTCAGCCCAGTTTGAGTGTTGGAAATGCACTGGAGAAATGGCATTCCCCAAAACAGGAAAAAAAAATAGTTCATAAGAATGATGATGATGAATTAGTTCATAAGAATGATGAATGATTAGTTCATAAGAATAATGCTGGGACTTCACAGCAGCCAGAATTGAGAGACCATAAACTTAGAAACATGAGAAAGACAGTCAATGAGGAAACCTGTTCAAGAAAGGGGAAAAAACATTTGTAGTAGAGACCGTCAGCTCATCAAGAAAACTGGCTACAGAGAGATTGAATAACTGAGATTCAGTTAGAAAAAAAAAGCCATGTAGGGTTTATAATATACAATAATGTTTAAGAGCATTGAGGAAACCAAGAGAACTATTAAGAAATGTAGAACTCAGAAAAGTAAAGACCTGAAGAAGCAACTATTTCTCAAGGGCATGGATATGAGGCAAGAACAGCTAATCCTTGTCCTTTGAACTCCATCTGATTTGGTTATTCTTTTGGTTTTGGCAACCTTTCAGCTTTTTCCCAAAACTGGGACCTAAACACCTTGGACCTCACATGTCCTATAGAAACATAATTCTTAAATGTAAACTTTATGGTAAGCATACTCTTTGCAGCATTTCATCCTTGCCTTTTTTTTTTTTTTTCTATAGAAATTATAGTAACTTGCGGAGTATTTGAGAGTGGCTACTGCACAGAGATGTGGGATATTAAAAAAAAAGTGGACCTCCAGCAAACTGTGAGCCTTAGAAACTTGTTAGCCTATGCAGTGGCATACCTTAGCTCTGTCAGTACATTACCATTTATGGTGTTTAGCCATCAGTGGTATTTGCCTATGGAGTATTCTTATTTTTTAATTTAATTCATTGTTCATCACCAAAGCTTTTGAAATCCTCAGGTGCATGTACATCCCTGCACACACTTCAGCTGTGGACCCATGTTTTCTAATGGTTCAATCCACTGTTTTCAACTGACATGCTTCCAACTTATGCTGATGTAAATTTACACCTACATAAATGGCACATTCTCAGTATGTTAATAGCAGAATTGATTGTAACTTCTAAACTGAAAACAATAAAAAAAAAAAAAACAATACAAAACCAAAGAGGTATGGTGGTCCAAAGAATAGCATTGTATAGCATTGTATAGTTTGGATTCTTGAGCTGGGTTCTGTGTGGATTAGCACAGGATCCAGATTTTTTTTTTTTTTTTTTTTATGAAATGGGAAAACGAGACTATATCACTTCACTAAGGTTCAACATTCTGAAACTGTCTAATTTCTCCCCTTTTGTTCTCTTCCACATTTTACTGGTCTTTTATTCTTCAAGCCCAGGGAAAGTAGGAGGCAGGAGGTCACCCAGCACTAACTAAAAGTCCATACAGATATCTGCCAGTGTGTTAACTCAT
The DNA here is from genome assembly GCA_011075105.1 of Heteronetta atricapilla. Classification (NCBI taxonomy): domain Eukaryota; kingdom Metazoa; phylum Chordata; class Aves; order Anseriformes; family Anatidae; genus Heteronetta; species Heteronetta atricapilla. The sequence continues at coordinate 33,512,845 of CM021732.1, read as the reverse complement.
GAAATTTATGTCTCCTTTAGTACTACAATGTGTCTACTTTGCTTCCTTGCAATATGAATAGATATCTCCTGTTCTTGCCTCCAGAAGTGCTAATTTGCACAGTGGGTGGAATGGTGAAATGGTTGCAAGGTAAAACGCATTTGAAAGCTGGCTTTCAAAAAGCTCTTAAAAAGAAAAAAAGAGAGAAAAAATGTAGGGGGGGATAAGGAAAACACAAAGGGAAAGAAATGGGGAAGAAGAAAATGAAGAGATATTAGACACCATGTTTTTCCAGTCCTTTCTTTAAAAATGTACACAAATGCAATGGTCATGAAAACAGACAAATAGTACTGACTGGAAACAGATATACTTAGGGTAAGCATTGCTATTGATCTTGTCACTGAAGTCCAAAAAAGTAAAAACATTACGAATACGTCAGACAGAATATGTCACACTAGACAATTCTCCACTGGCTTTTAAGTTCTATAAGTTAAAATAAATTTGTGGAGGGGCAGACGTGATGGGAACAAAATTAGACATAGGAGGGAACATCAGCAAAACTGAAGCAAGAAAGAAAAAAGAAGATGAGCAGAAAAAAAAAAAAAAAGAGGGAGAAAGTGGTATATTATAATCACTTTAACCTCACAATAACTGCTTTAACCTCATGAAGTTCAACAAGAAGTACCCAAGAAGTACCTCCAGCAGTTTTCTTTGGTGTCTGTCAATCCTAGGTCTGGGACTGCTTTTCAGACTCCTGCAATTATGCCCTCCACATTTTCATCACTGAACAGTCTGGAACCTCTCCTGTGAAAAGACAAAAGGGAAGTTAGGAGAAGCCTTACACAATACACTCAGAGAAATAATCTACAAGGTATTTAGCTTGAAGGGGTTGGGGCATGTAACTAGAGATATGTTATGATAATAGATCAAGTAACAAAATGGTACAAAATGGTTTTCCTCCTGTTCCCCTTAACTTTTCACCTAAAGAGATTTTTTTTTTCTTTTCTTTTTTTTTTTTTTTGAGGGAGAAGAAACAGCATTGCTTCAAAAAGGCAAAAAATACTTGCCAATGGGAAATTCATCTACTAATGGTGTAACCCACAGAATAGTGGGTCCTTTTTTTTTTTTTTTTTTTTTTTTTTTCTCCCCTTAAGGCTGTAAAAAATGTTTTCCAGTTTGGTTGCAAAACAAAAAGAAAAAAAATAGCAGTTAAAACCCTTCAAGATGCTCTTCAACTGCATAACATTTTTTCTTCCCTTCTCCATATCCTCACATTCAAAATCCAGATTCTCTTATTTTCAAAAGATGGGTGACACCGCATTACTGTCTGTTACACCCGTACAGTCACAAGGAAATTGCTTAAAGTCAGTAAAATCATACCAAAGAAAACATGATACTAAGTGAAAGAGATTCCCATCTCTCCCAAATCAATGCACTTATGCGTGGTAAGCCTTAGCAATTTGTCTCAGGCTATGTTTTCTTAAGCAGGTTAGACTCAATGCTCAAGCTGGCTGGGTTGATTTGGCTTCTCTAAAGGCTTCCCTTACAAATACCTGAAAGAAATAATCCTTTCAAAGTTCAGTGAAACCACAGATCATTTGTCTTTGGAGAAGATCTTTCAAGAAGTGTGTTGGTCTAATCACCTGATGCCAACAAATCATTAATCAGCACAAGAAAGCATTCATCTGGAACCTGGGCATCTGTCAGCAAAAACACTGTGGGCATGTTCTTGGCACCAGTGTTGATGTACAAACTGGCAAGATCTACCTGTAAGGAAAGGAGGCAATCATCCATGTTCTGTTAAAACGTTGATACAGAGAAAGTGTGAAATGCATGTTAGTGAATGGCAATGCATTGCTGATGTCTTCCTTTTTTTTCAGTTTTTCTACATATTGCTAATTTGCTGCATAACATCCAAAGTGGAAGGCGGCTTGCCTCTGCATCTACTAACAAGCATTGAGGTTTTGATATGACCAACTGGTGAAGATTAGTGGCCGACAGGCCACTAATGAAGGAAATCCTCCCATGAATATTCTAAAAATGGATATCACAGCCCTACTGTCATGAAAGTATTTTTTTTTTTTAAATGAGAAAGCTCTCCTAAATAAATTCACTTACAGGCTGAGCAGTGAGCTGCTACTTTTTCTGTCAAAACACATGGGTGCTCCAGGGAGGGACATGGTACCATTGTGTTAGCAGCTGTACAAACATAATCAAAGGTTGGAGAGATCTCCATGGTCATCTGGTCCAACTCTCCCCCTTCCACCAATGTCACCCACTAAACTATGTCCCCAAGCATCACATCCAACTTTTCCTTAAACACCCCAGGGATGGTGGGCAACTCGTTCCAATGCCTGACTACTCTTTCTGAGAAGAAACTTCTCCTAATTTCCAACCTAAACCTCCCCTGGCACAACTTGAGGCCATTCCCTCAAGTCCTATCACTAGTTACCTGTGAGAAGAGGCTGACCCCCAGCTCCCCACACCTTCCTTTCAGGCAGCTGTAGAGAGCAATAAGGTCTCCCCTGAGCCTCCTCTTCTCCACACGAAACAACCCCAGTTCCCTCAGCCATTCCTCACAGGACTTGTGCTCCAGGCCCTTCACCAGTTTCGTAGCCCTTTTCTGGATGCGCTCCAGTGCCTCGATGTCCTTCTTTTAGTGAGGGGCCCAAAGCTGAACACAGCACTTGGGGTGTGGCCTCACCAGACAGAGAACAAGGGGATGATCACCTCCCTGGTCCTGCTGGCTACACTATTCCTGACACAAGGCAGGATACTGTTGGCCTTCTTGGCCACCTCGGCAGACTGCTGACTCATGTTCAGGAGAGCATCAATTAGCACCCCCAGATCCTTTTCCTCTGCATAGCTTTCAAGCCACACTCCCCTAAGCCTGTAGCACTTCATGGGGTTGTTGTGACCAAAGTGCATGAGCCGGCACTTAGCTATGTTGAACCTCATCCCATTGGCCTTTGCCCATCAACCCATCTTCTCCAGATCCCTCTGCAGGGCCTTCCTAAACTCCACCAGATTGACACTTCCCCCTAGCTTGGTGTCATCTGCAAACTTACTGAGAGTGCACTCAATTCCCTTATCCAAATCATCAATAAAGATATTAAAGAGGACGGGTCCCAACACCAACCCTTGGGGAACATCATTTGTGACTGGTCACCAGCTGGATTTCACTCCATTCACCACCTCTCTCAGCCTGGCTGTCCAACCAGTTTTTAACCCAGCAAAGAATATACCTCTCCAAGCCATGGGCTGCCAGCTTCTCCAGGAGAATACTGTGGGAAACCACGTCAAATGCTTTGCTGAAGTCTAGGTAGACTACATCAACAGCCTTCTCCTCACCCAGCAGGTGGGTTACCTTGTCATAGAAGGAGGTGAGGTTGGTCAGGCAGGATTTGCCTTTCATGAGCCCATGCTGGTCCCGCCATCAGTTGTGATGAAGTGTAATTACATTTGAAATAAAAATAAAGTCAACACTGTCTGATATGAATATATTGCCACATGACCTAGCAGACAGCAAATCCTTAGTTTTTTTTAGCACAGTATTATAAGTTTCTCACTCAGAAACAGCACAGAGGGAGTGACAACTTGTGCCTACACCTTGCACTGCATATCATTCGCCCTGGGAAGGAGGGCATACTTCAGAGACCATGTAAGGTACTGAAGAATAGTCACCACTTTGCCAAAACAGAACATGCATACCTCCCCTCTCTGAAAGCTGATGTCTCAGGCTGCAAGGCTAACATATAGCATCTGTGGAGACTACCATGCACAAAATTTAGCCATAATCATATCCTCATTCAGCCTTGTCTGAGATTTAGAAGCATTGATTGTTGTACACATTGAGTGAAGAGGAAGAAAACATTTTGCTCCTTGCATGTTTGCTTACATAGATAAGGCTCAGCCTTGCAAAGCCCTGAGGCCTATAAGCCTGATAAAGCACCTCATTCTACTAACCTTCCTTATCTTTGCATGAGCAGTTTCACTGATTAAATGATTTTCATGCAACAAGGACAAAATTTTGCCCTGTGTTCACCCATAGCAGTTTTATTCACTAAATCAATACATGTGCAAAAATTTGTAGCAAGCAGTTAATTTTAAATACCAGAATTTCAAACACATCTTAGTAGCGTGTGATGTATCTGTATCTTGGAGGAAGTGAAGAAACTACCAAATTTGTGTGAAACACAAAAACAGACACCAAGATATCCTTTGACCACCCCATTTTTCAGAGATAAAGAAAATAAGAGGTACAGCTGAAAACCACATGAACCACAGGGTTTGTTAATGTGAACTATACTGCCTTGCCTGTGATTTTATCAAGCATGTGCAATAACAAAGCAACACATTCTTGAAGTAGTTAACTCTCAACAGACTCAAATAATATCTATTAGTTTACCCTCAGGTCCTGGATCCTAGTCTTTCTGCAGCTTGATTTGGAAGATCTCCAGGGATTAGATGTATGCTGCCAGCCTTAACAGGCTTTGTTTACCACTACCACCTACTACAACCAGAAGTACGTAACCCAGGGACTTCCAGAATATGACTGATCTGGCAGCTGATGACAAAATGTAGTAACATAACGTAGACTTCAGCAACCCTAGCTGCAAACTTTCTCAACTTCTTTTTACCACATTGAATTGAATGTGTCTACTTTTGTGCCAATGTGCTTCTGACACCCAAAGGTACGTTATGTCCATGTCAGCATTCTGTTTCTTCCCAATATGTGAGCAAACAGAAAGAGATGCTTTCCTTGGTCAAATGTTGAAGGCAACTGTAGTGCTTTACAATGACCAGAGCTCTCTGGCAGCTCATTCTTTACACTGAGTTGCTCTAAAGCATCATTCCAAGATCCTGGCAGATTCTGACCTGCTTCAGAATAAAAACCTAGCTATTTTCAGACTAAAAACCTAGTTAACTTGAAAATTCGGTTCGCTGGGTTCTAGGAATACATGAGAATTCCACGTGTGTGTGTGTGTGTGGATATCAACCTCATCATTCTCTTAATATCTCATGCCCTGAAAAAAATAATTCTGCCAACCCTCCCAAAAATGATGAGAACATTTGTAAATAAGTAAATACAAAGATAATGTACATAATCTTGATGAACCTAATAGGGAGGTAGAAACCTGCTCAACCAAAATATTACTGGAGGGCAATCCTCTCTGACCTCATGGTAGAATCTTGTCAGCCTTACTCATTATTTCACAATAGAACCATGAAAATAAATGATAAAAGGTGGGGAAAAAAAAAAAAAAAAAAAAAAAAAAACACTTTACAGGATTTAATTTCACATTTGCTCTTTGGGGACTGTCAAGCTGTAAAGCTAATACACTGTGCCACTTCGTTTGCCAAACTGGGATACTACCCTCAGTCACTAGACTTCAGAGAAGAAAATAATGGCTTACCAACATTTTCAAGCAAAACTGGTGATACCTGAGAAGGCTTCTGTCTGAAATGCTGATGATTATTACATCAACCTCTAAATCTGCAGAACAAGATCTACAGTCCCTATGAAAGATCTGTACAATTATCTTTGTAATTTAATCTCTTTTTTAATCTTCTTGGGTAGAAACTACTACAATAGACTGCTTTGTCAAGAGTGCCTTCTCTTATATAGTTCCTGCCTGAATATGTGCAAAGTGAAAAACAACACTGAAATTCTAGTCCAACTCAATAGTAAAAGCTTCCATGTTAAATGATTTGTCACTGCAAATAATAGAATATGCTTTAACAAAACTAAGCTCTGCCAGCATGGGCTTCTCTCTCTTTCTGGAAATCATTGATAATATATATAACTAGAAAGACTGAATATGTTGAAGAAGGTTTATAAATAATGTCTAGGAGCAACAATGATGTCTGTGACTCACTGATTCAGCAAAATCTTCACAATCTCCTGAAAATAGTCTGTTTTTCTTCAGCACAGGAAAACAAAGCAAATGTACTTTTGAACTTTACAGAAACAGAAACTGCTATTTTGTGCCATGGTGACATTAAGATAGTACCCAACATGAGAAAAAGTACATTAAATTGAGACAAGGTAAGAATGCATATGAAAAAATCTACAGGTGAAAAAAAAAATAAAATATGATCACACTTAGAAGTTTGGGCTGGATTAGATCTAAAACATACAAGGCTAAGCAGTTTAGGGCCTGCCATGCAGTGGTATCATTCAATGTCTATATGTTTAAGGTATTTTCTTACTTGTTCTTGTTTTCAATTAATCTAATTTTAAAAGCATTTATATTAAATATAAAATATTTAAATATTTTATGTTATATATATATATAATATTTATATAAATATTACTTTTCTTATAAAGGCCAATTACTTCATTAACTAATAAAGCAGACTACAGAATTATCGATTATCTTTTCAAACTTGGAGAGTAAATGTTGTTAATATCTGTGCAGCACAAAAAAAGTATGAATCTCTGCTTAAACAAATGAAACGGAGCTTAGCTTTAACTACAGAGCCACAATCTACTTTTCCATAGCACCACCAATATACTATGTTTAGCAGAACTATTGCTGCTTGATGTCCTCCCATAATATTTGCATTAAGTGTTAGGAGTCAGCACTGCAACCATCTCTAAAGAGCACATGCAAACATTTCATGTAAACATGAGAAGAATCATCATTAATTACGTGCTCCCCACAGGAAATTTACACTCTACTTACACATGCTGCATGGTTCCCTCAAAGCACGCATTTCATTGTAGCTTTCTAGGAACTCTGTAAGCACAGTCCTTAGTACTTCCCATCCCTTCACTGGTTTATAGCAAGGGGCTGCTCTGCTGTGTGCCAAATGACAATAGATGAGCAGAAATTCCAGCAGAGCTTGGTCTACCACATTCTACCACAAAGTGAGAGAAAAAAAAAAAAAAAGAGTTAAAGAGTTTTTTTTTTTTTTTTTTTTCTGAAAGAGTAGTCCATTAATGTAGTGATTGACATACCCATGAACTATCAGTGCACACACACAGTGCCTCCAAACAGCCAGGCTTCAAGCAACTATTAGAAAAGCTGTCTATGCCTTTAACTGTTCATGTCTAAACTATTTAAAACTAAGGAACAATAATTTGTTACAGGAAGTTACAGCTCAGTCTAGGTCCACAGACTACCAAATATTTTAAATTTCCTATTTTGATGTCATTTATATACTTATTCTTTTTCTTTTACTCCTTTTTCACTGGCAAATGGAAAATAGAAAGGAAGAAAAAAAAGTATCAGTAAACAAAGCTGATGTTTTTCACTTTCCCTTTTTATTAAATAAATTCAAATATTGCCCCCTTCCTTATTCCAAACTGTCAAGAAAACTTTTTTTTTTCTTTTTTCTTTTTTCTTTTTTTTTTTTTTTTTTTTAATCAAACACACATGAATTCAATATGTTTATTTTAGTTCATGTTTCTGCTGCTTTGTCTGGTGCAAAATGAGTATGCTTTCAAGTGAAAAGTTTTTGAAGGGCATGTAGAAACAGTAATGTGGTCCTCACTTGGTATTCCTCCTTGGTATTGGCACCAAAATGCACTAATTCCAGAAGAAACTATATATGCCATTACTATATAATACCTGACACTGTTTTTTCTTCCTTCTGCCATGTCTGATAAAATGAACAATACTGAGAAGTACTATATTTCACTATGTATGACAAGTTAAGGAAAAAAAGCATAAATTACAAGGCTTAACTGAAAACATCAAGGCAAAGAAACATACTTGTATCACAGCTTATATGTGCAGTGTTTGCACTCTGAAAACCAGATAGTTGCATTATCCCTCATCCACAGGGAGCAGAAAGACCAGAATGAAACCTGTATACCTATTTTATGTATGTCTTGAAATTTACAGTGCATTCTCTCTTGTAGTTTAATTCTAAAAACAGATACTTTTTTTGGACTAACAACAATGCTCACAGTTCAAAAAGCATATGTGTTTTACTGATGTGTTCTGATGCCCAAAGTAGAATATAGTTTAAAATTAATTGAAAAATAACTTAATTCCATTTATATACCTATGTATACATAAATATACACACACGCACACAGCTAACACTCAGGTTAAACTATTCAAGGAAGGAAAAATAAAACAGAAGGAACTATTAGTCAGGAAAAATAGAAGCATATTCCTGTGGTTGGAAGTACAGAATTTGGAAACTGAGAAAACAAAGACTACAATTTGTTTCTCCATACACAATGACAAAGACTACAATTTGTTTCTCCATACACAATGAAGGACATGAAGAATCATGTCCACAGACATGTTGCTACATCCCTATCCTAGCAAAAGTTCAGGTGTTTGCTTTAAGTTACTATAAACACCGCAACAGAGATATCTGACATTACAGTCAAGGCAATAAATTACCCCCTCTGCAAAGACTAAAACCAGTCATCTCAAGGGGAAAGTTTCCTTGTTTTCCCCTTATCACTTTCTCTGACCCCTGCTTTTCATTGGTAAAGAAGATGCTTACAGTGGGGGCTGAGAATGAAAAGATAGCATGCTACTGCTACTTATAGTTCCAGTAAATAAGAGCTTTCTTTACCCAGCTTTCAATTCATCGGCATTAGGCAAAATATTTTCAAGCTACTCATACATGCCTCAAAATGCCTGTGCATAGCATCCATCAATTCCCATATGAAGGGAATTATAGTCTTTGCTTTCCACCAGTTTAGATATCAGTCAGATTCTCTACTTGAAGACATTAACCATACTGATTAGATATATAACACGTGTTATGCTTGATACTATATAGCCTTTAAAGTGAATCAGAACTTCTCTGTAAATTAGCAAGTTCTTCAGCCAGCTGAGTCTGCAAAAGTATAATTAAAACAAATGCCTGCTCTCCATGGGCTGGCACATGAGGTCAGTCATGGTCTCACAATCTGGTTCAGTACAGGACACATACTGCCAGGATCTTATGGATCTTATGTGTTCACTAGCTCCATTTTGCAATACCATGCCTCCAACCCCCCCAACAAACAAAGAAACAAACAAAACACAATTCATGGTGAACAAATTAGCACTTTCAAAACCATTCAACTGTTACCCAGAATTCTTTCCTTAACAAATCCCATGTCAGTATGGGTGCAGATATGATGGAGATGCCCTAGCCCCTCATGCAAACTGAGAATGTGTTATACAAGGCAATGGGCAATGTTATCAGGAGACCTGACAAATCCATGCCTCCTTGTTCACTCTGTCCATGGGGTGGGCAGACAAGAAAACTATTCTAGACAAGTGTAGTCTCCAGAAAGTTGCCCTTCCCTTCTCTTGTCAAAATAATAAGTAAGCATAACAAAGTCTGCAAACCATTACTCTATTTTCATTAAATATCTTTTCTATCTTAAATATCTTTCTATTTACCTGAGCATAATCACTTCAGGGCATACACTATCACTGTACAAAGAACATCTGTTCTTCAGATTGCTCCACAAGGATTTATCTCATTAAATATTAAAGAACATCAATAATAGAATGTCTTCAGGTAAAACAAAATAACCCATGATACAGACCTGTAAGACATTGGATAGGTCTCTCAGGTTAAAGAAAGTGAAATTTAATAGCAGTAGGTGAGAATTTTTGAACCACTGTCTTGTGAAACCATGTGGTTGCTTGTGTGATGACAGGAATATTCTTCAGTACTGAAAGCATGCCGCCGAAAGTGGAAACAAACTAGCTTGCTATAGATGGTAGTCAGGGAATCTGAAGAAAGGAAGTTCAAAGAAAATACAGCAAAATGTCATTGAAAATGAAAAAGGAAAAAGAGAGAAAGATTCCTTATTACAAGCCACCAGATAAGAGTCAATGGAGTGTTAAATGACAATACAGCCTGGTGAAAACACAGTCACCTGTGTGTCACAGGAAATACTTCATTTCTAGCCTCATCCTTGGTGCAGTTGCACAGCAGTTGCATGTCTGGCTCAGAGCCTCAAGGGCACATCTGCCAGGTGAATTTCATGAGACTGCAATTGTTACAAAATTCAGTGGATTCTTAGTATAATCATACTTCTCTCTTTCTATTTAGCTATAGGAACAGCAGAATTTGAATGTGTGCTAAGCTGCAGATATGTTTTCTCCTATCCCCATTACTTTCCTACCTATTACAGATAAGGTAAATGATAATTATCTCATGTATTAAATAATAAATGCAGAATTGTTAGGACACTTAAAATCATACCTGGAGCTTAGGGTGGACTGTGAAGCTCCCAGTAGTTAGATTCATACAGGCAGTATATTGACAATTACAAACTTCTTTAATAGTTAGTTTCTGTCTATCATACCTGAGAGAAAATGTAGGTTGCTTAATGCTAGTGACAAAATACTGTACATTTTTCAAGCTTACCCTCAGTAGAAGAACCAACATTACTGCCCTACAGGAAACTTTGGAATAAAAATGGCTGTGGAAGTATCAATTAGGATGGTCACTTAAAAATTTTAAAAACAAGACCAAAGAAGCAACCCCTCTTCCCCCAATTGCTAATGCAAAATATGGAAGTTCAAATCAGTTTGAAAGTGCAGCCATAGCAGATAACAACAGATAAAATGAACAGATGTCACTATGAAAAAAATGGCAAAGATCATCTTCATGTGCATGAAGAAAGTCTCTTAGAGCTGTGTAAAACAACTGGAACCAAGCATATTTCAGAGAAACCATTATACAGTAAAAAAAAAGTAGCTTAAAAGATCATTCCTGTTTTGCTGTATATAAATAAATACTATTATATGAATACTATTTCTGGCTCTCCAAATGATATGGCATAGATCTAGGTAAATTTTAAAAATAAAAGTTACTTCCTTTTAAAAAGGGGTTTTCAGTATCAGGTAAATTTGAGTTCCAGTTGCCCAAATCTGTTGACAGCCTTGTTTCTTCAGAAGTCAGCATACAACTGAAGGCCAAGCAGCTCAAACAAAAACAAACAAACAAACAAACAAAACCAACCAAACAAAAAAACTACAGCAAATGGAAAATTTATAAATAATGCAGGCATGCCCTACTAAATCAATAAATCCTTCCCACAATTTCATATTTAAATGCATCTCTTTCTCAAAAAATTACATTTTTTTCCCCCTGTATGTATACAACTAAACTCAATTAAATTCTGCTCTACTTTAGAATTGTCAAATGGTTATGTCTAAAATTCCTAAGTGGCAAGGTCAACTCTTCCTCTAATCTGAATTGCTTTATAAAATATATAGATTTTTAATTCTGTGTTATGTTTTGTTTCAAAAGGAAAACTCAAAACAGAGAAGCATGAATGAACAGAAAAGAAGTGGTAACTGTTAAGAATGAAATTTTGAAATTTTTGTGAGAAAAGAAAAATATTATAGGCTCTGATAGCGTATAACTCTGGGAAGAAAACAGAAAGGCACTACAACACATTAGCTTTGCACAGCACTAAATTAGATGCAATTCATATCACTGAGCTGGTGATGCTTTAGTTGCTTCCTTTTTTATCTTTATGCCTTGTTCTGTAACAACATATTCCACTGAAACCTGTTATTGTTCTTTCAGAAGATGAACTATTGCCTAATAAAATGTTTATACAATTCAACTGAATATACATTAAAAGAGCAAGAACAGTACAGAAGTTATTCGTCACAGTTGGTCACAAACCTAGTGAGATCACAGGACATGAGACAGTGAAAAGAGTCCTCTGAAACAAAAATTTTAAGGATGGTGTATGTGTGTGTGAGACCAACCTGAACACATCAAAGAACAGCACTAAGATACACTCAGCCTCCTAATACTGAACTATCATTGTAAGCATATAGCCTGCCCCTCCGTCCACCTCCTTTTGACAATACACTGACATATCTGTATGATTTTTTTTTTTGTAAATTATTATTATTGTTGATCACTTCTCTCCTTTACTCAACAGATAATATTTTATTTACAGGTAGTGTGAAGAAAACACAGGATATAAGTAACATGCTTGTACAGTAAAAAGAAGAAGCCAGTTGTATTTATAATAGCAACTGTAAGTATTTATATAAGGCAGATCCTGTATCAGAACATTTTAAATTGATTTTAAATTGAAAACTTCCTCTTTTCACAATATCTGGGAACAGGATACTAATATATCAATATATTTGATTCTCCAAATGATTTTTTTTAGTTTAGTTTAGTTTTGGCAGTTGTTGCTTTGCCTTTTTTTTTTTTTTTGATGGTGGGGGGAGTTGCCTTAATTGTCTGAGTCAACTTCAGTGTGCTTTTTTTTTGTGCATGTTTTTCTTCTCATTACAGAGAAAGAGCAATTGTTCATTTGAACCAGTACTGTAAAGTTTCTGCAGATTTTGCCTGCTGTCTTTACAGGGTCATGAAGAGATAGGTAGTATTATAAGTTGTCAAGCTGCAGTTTAGAGAATCAGCTTCTATACCTCAAAGACGCATGCTGTCATCACAGCCATGCATAGGATCCACCAAGTCCAGCTGAAGAATGCTTTTCTTCCAAGACTCTCTACAGCCTCTCCACTTTCTGCTTCTCTTTTCTAAAACTGCTTAAAATTCCAGGGAGAATATGCTTTTTGTTGCTGTTTTTGAAGTAATTCTTGAAGTTTTTTATTTCTGTGTGGTTTAGGGAGCCTATCATGGACCACAATTATGAAAGTTATCCTATAATTTAATATAATATATTAATATCCTATAATTTATCCTATAATTTAATATAATAAAATAAGAAGTAAATGCTCTCCACTGTTCATAATCCATATGCTGCTGAATCAATACATAAGGTATACACCATATCTATCCACTTTAGGCGTATTCAAATCATCCATAAAATAGATGAGTTTATTTCCTACTGGGCCATAGTTATATCCAGCTTTTTACTTCATTTTTTTTTTCAAGCATCTCTGAAAGATCACACAGCATACATAAAAATGATTACCATACTAAGCAATGTTGAAACTAAACAAACCAAGAAATCAAAATAATGCTGGCTAAGATTTATGAATGATATTTCCACCACCTATCAGTGTTTTCAAACTATCAAAGTCCTTAGGAATCAATGAAACTCACAAATGCCTTTAAAAATTATCAGACTGCTCTTCTGAATTCCAGAAAATTCTTAATTTATTTAGTCTGACTACATCATGGCTTTTGAACATCTCACCACATATCTGCATGATTTGGAACTGAGATGCTTTTGCATGTGAAATCCCCAGGTATTTGACATTCAGCAATTTTACCACTGAAGCAGTTTATTTTCTTATTCTCCTGAGAAGGATTAATGAGAACTTTAATATATATAAAGGTATAAAAATATGTAACTGTCATTTAATCACTAAGGAATATTAAGTTAATTACATAAAATTTCAGTCCATTCCCCAGAGGTGCTTACATAAGGTTGAGTACAGACCATCAGACAAACAGTGAGCAAATTAATTCAAATAACTTCACGTATTCATTATATCTGTAAAATCCTATGACATAAATTTGAGGCTTATACAGTTTTTAGCCAACTCTATGTCTTTCCTTACAGATATAAGAGGAAGAATAACTAGAGAAAGATATCTTGAAAATATAAGAGAAAACTACTTTTTTAGGCATTATTAAAATATTGAACTTTAGTACGATATTATCCTCATTTTATTTATTTTTTTTATTATTTTTTTTCACTTAATGAAGTATTCCACAGGATTCAACCTTTATGTAAATTTGACTTCCAACCGCACAAGAATATCTTGTTTTTATTTTGTGCATGGAAATAGGATACTGCAGAAATCACTAGGAATTTATTAGAACAGGGCTGGAATCAAAACATCTAATCTCCCTTCCTATGTCATTAATTTTTGCTGTTTAAATGATCATATAAATGTTCTGCAGAAAATGAAATCACAGGAATAGGTGGACTTCAAGGTAAAATTCTCATCATGTTCTAGTGAAAATGGCTAACATATTTGGTTAGCAGCCTAATTTTGGAACCATTCTTGGTTTCATTCATAGCAGGGATTTGAAGCAATGGTGTTTATGAAACTTTAATGAAGGATAAAGAAAAAGGATTATTTCCATGTATACTAAGTAGAAAAGATAATACATTCATTATATCCTAATGTTGTGGATAACAGTTTTTTTTTTTTTTTTTTTTTTTTTTTTTAATGCATTATAGTAGGCTATATGTTAAAATCTTTTTGGCTAGATAAGAAAAATGAAAAGTAAACATACATTTTTGAGCTTGTCTTAATTATTTTCTTAACATCAAGGCAACACAATCAAGAGATCTTGTAGGAAATGAAAGCAGCAGTTGTGTAGTGACATATAAATGCTCTATGTCATAATTCTACTGTAGTTCTGACTTGTTGCAGACTTTTTAGTTTCATGGCAAAGCAGTATGAACAAACATATCACTGCAAACAGCTTCCATTAGAACAAAAGGGGTATTGTGTTGTCATCTCAGATTCTTTAAACAGTGAAATAAATCCTTTCCATACCTCAACAGTGAGTTTGTCATGCCACTTCAAGAAAGGGAGCAAATGCTTTCAAATACATTTCTGTTTAGCCACAGTCAGCTAAAAGAATGGTTACTGACTGTGAAGAACAAAAGCAAGCACATGGAGAGTGAAGGTGCATCAGTGGACAACACAAAAATGAAGAACCTCAGTGTATTTGCTGCTGGATGATTAAATTTGGGGAAAAAAAAAAAAAAACCTGTCTGTCTGTACTTATATCTTAGGAAAAAGAAGACTATTTTATTCATTTAGAAGAGGTACATATATACCTGAACTTTTAAACCCATAATTAGGAACACTTCTTCTTGATCCTTAAACTTACTCAAATTTTAAAGTCTCCACAACTGTAATATATTTATCCCACTATATTTTTTAAAATACTGTATTATTACAGTACAATAAGGAAATATATTTCACTAAACTCCATTGTACTTAAATTTTTATGCAAATTTTCCTGTGGCACTGTTCCAGACTTTAGTACTACTGATGATCCCAAACTTAATGTACTGATATTAGTTTGCATCAGAAACTGCCATCATCAAGTAACATTTTGAAATTTTCTGATTTTCTAGAGAGAGAGCAGATGAGTCATATGCCTTGGGGAATGCTAAATAAAACCCAGCACTTCATGCTAATCTCACCCACTCTAGTAGATAGCTCAAAAGAAGTTAAGCAGATAGAGATAAGATGGGAGCTAGCAGAAAATACTGCAAATTAAAAGTGATATGGTATGTAAGAAAAAAAATTTAACCTCTAAACAGAACATGGCAACATGGCAACATGAGGAATAGCTGTAATTCAACAAGTTCAGCTTTTAAGCTCTTGTTTTTGAGCTGAGACTTAATTGTTCATTTGTGTAATTTGATGTGGATGCCTATTCCCATTTAAACAACAACAACCTAATTGTTTCAAACAATTTCTTGGAGAGGTAGCCAAAAATATGTGAGGCAGGCATCAAAATATACCACTTGAATTCATTGTATGAGAAGAAGCATTGGTATCCACAAACACAAAAATAACATAAGAGGCCATCATTCGGAGCGATATATGACAGAACAAAATTATATTGTTACAGCTCACCAGAAAGATGTAAACACAATGGAAAGCAAACACAATATATTTGGTCTGCATTGTCATGCAGTTCACCCACAGCTAGGAACTTGCACAGGCTTGCTAGAAGAGCACTTAACAAGAGGGACTTGGCTGAAGAACAGTGGAGAGAAGGAAAAGCTGCAGATAGAGTCAATTTTTTTGTTAATCTGTTAAAAGAAGCAGTAGATATTTTACAGTATCAACTTAAAATCTGAAGGAATAATACTAATATTTCATAGCAAATCCTTAAAAAATACAGTTAGTGGCTATACACTTGCATAGAAAGCCCCTGTGATGCTGCCTTCACCTATTTGGTTTATTTAAGAATTTTCCTGCACAAAGAATGTATAACCTTTGGCATCATTTGCCTAGGAGCTTTTTTTTTTTTTTTTTTTTTTTTTTTTTTTTTTTAAA
>CM021732.1:33265476-33496810 GCA_011075105.1 Heteronetta atricapilla | reverse complement strand
TTTTTTTTTTTTTTTTTTTTTTTTTTTTTTTTTTTTTTAAATCAGCTTCCTTTTGCAATGGGAAGTGTTATGCCCTTGTGCTCTAGTGCCTTGTCCATGGTTGCTGCTGGAATGGCAATCATGGAATGGCAATCATTAGCTAAACAATCCTTACCAAAACAGGAATATCTGAAAACTTTCTAAGGCTGCTTCCCCATTAAAGAAGTTTTGACAGTTTATATTCACTTATGATGTCTCTGTGGAGCACATCAGATTTCTTCAAATCTCTCAATTTTGAGGGTAGAAAGGTTATTAAGTTGTTTTCAAATCTCTCCATTTTGAGGGTAGAAAGGTTATTAAGTTGTTTTAATGTAGAATTCCAATTTAAGTGAAGTATTTCCAACTCGGAAATACTTCAAACAATGAACTAAGGTACAAACTAAACTGAGAGTGGTATTTGCTTGTCCAACCTGAATATAGAAGTAATCAACAGGAGGCAGTTAAAAAGTTATTCCGTAGAGATTTGTGGATTTAATACTTTTTAAGCCTAGTGACAGTCTGCTTCACTAGCAGCAATGTAAGAAATAGACAGGAACTGAGAAATTCTCAACTGGTAGGAAGGCCATAGCCATTCAATTCTTTGCTGGCCTCTGTGATCCACCATCCTGAAAAACAGCTGTGCTCAGTAATAACAACTCTACTAAATTTTTCACCTTTGAGGGAAGATACGATTCTTGCATCTGCATGGAACTTACTTTGTAGCATTGCTGATGGTGTATAGCAGTTGAGAGGAATGTTAGACTTGCTGCTCTCTCCAAAGACTACCACCTAAAAGAGTTCGTCCTACTCCTGGATTTCCAATAAGCAGGATTGGTTTGCCTGATAAAAGTAAATCAATAAAACATTTGAGAGGTGCCACCTCAGATATGAGAACAAAAATAAACTGAAATTGGAAAGGAAAAAAACCACATGTGCACAACACAGTTTAGTTTTAAAAGCAAACTTTGATTTCTGTTTTTCTCCATATATGCCTAGGACTGAACTCTAAAAGCAATGAAATGGTATACACTGTTCTTTCATTTGAAAACATAATTGCAGGAACAGAATGTTCTACTGGATTATTTCTTTTGTGCATAATATTTCTACTTGGAAATTTGTACTCATTTTTTTGTAGTAGGAAAATTTTGAAATCAGGTTTTAACTGAAATGTGTCAATTCCTTCTCAACTTTTACAGAGTGCTGGTGTCTCAAAAACTGGTAAGAGAAACAAAAGGTTCATGCAACATGCATTTTGTTTATTTTTTCAATTAATATTTCATTTACTTTTAGGTCTGGCATTCAGCATACCTAAACCTATTTCAGCAAGCAGTTGGCAACAGTTTAAGTTTACTTACTCTGAGCACCTAAAACCTTCACTGTCTGTTACAGCTTTCTTTTCCAAGCCCTATGTTTTCCTACCAAATATTATACTACAACAACAACAACAACATAAATCTTATTTCAGGATAGTCAATAATGGATAACATCTTCTGATCAGCAGCTGTATGTTTCTATATCCATCAACTTTTAATCCCCCAAAGGAAAATTCCTACTTACCTAAGCATTTAAAAAGACCTAAAAATTAAGGTAACCAAAACACTAAAAAACATTTGAAAATACTGTATGTGAATCATACTGAAAAAAAAAGAGCAAAACTAAATGTCCCATGAGGCAATTAAATTTTACTAGTAGCTCATGCTTTCTAATTCTCCACTCACAAGCATGTGCCATACTTCAGTACTGAATCTCTAAGCTTCACCTCACATATCTATCAGATTTATAGTAATTTTAAATATTTATTTATTTATTATTTTATATTTTTAATATATATTTTTATATATTTTTTATTTTATATATTATTTTATAGGGCCACATGCTCAATGTTTCAGAAATACTGTTCCTTAAAAAATAAATAGCTTTAATCCTAACGCCTACCCATACCGTAATATTTTCAGGAACAAGAGCAACAGTTTTAGAGTTTGTAAGGAGGCACACAAAGAGAACAGTCCTGTTAGCCTTTATGGATAGCCTTTATGGTCTCCTTTATTCTATCCAGCTTGCAACATACTTTTAAAACAAACAATCAAACAAAAAGGTTGTTTTCCAATTTAATGAGGGAGAATTTGAAAAGTAAAATTTTTTCCCTCCAGGTATGAATTATAAATTGATTTGTTGAATTTTGAAAGTTTTATGTAACCACCTTTAATTAAATGTACATTTAGTACCCAGTGCGGTAGTTTGTGACATATAGGTGCCACCAGTCTTACAATATTTTTATTTGCTCATGTGAATGTTATCATCCTGCTGTATTTCTGAGAGCTACTTTGACAGCTGAGTATACTGGCATATGGTTATACCCATTTTCCTTGACTACATCTTTTATTGTAGAGAGGGCAGGGAGAAGGAACTAGATGATGGCTTGCTCCTGCTTTCAGAAGGCCAGACAACAAAAAGCAGGTGGGATCAAGGATTCCATATTTTTTTCTGTTGCTTTAGAACAAAGTACTTAAAATACCAGTGTGTAGGTTGTACCCAAGACCAATGATTATGTGACACCCAAATTCAACATGACTGGCACTGCAGACATCTACATAAAACCCAGGCTAGCTGAAAAGTCTGTCTGTGTACAGTTGAAAACAACTGTAATAAAAATGTAACTCTACTCATCTGCTAGTTCCTATCACAATCAAAGGTCTAAAAGTCCTTTTCGTTATGCTAACTATAACATATGCTTCAGGTTAGCAGCCACATGTCTTACTGTCCCTATTCTAAAGGATAAGGCTTTTATCCCCTACTTGTGCTCACACAGTATTAGTCAAACACTGCCTAAACCAATTATTTACTCATTCACGGCTATTCTGTTTGAACAGTTTGTTGCCTACTGTTTCCATCTCTACACCCCTGTTTGCTGTGAGAGATCATATTGCCTCTCCATGTCCACACCAGTCTTCTGATCCTGACCCCCTAGGTGGGCAGCTTAAAGCAACACAAGCTGTTTAATTAAATTCTCCTATTGACAAGACTTCTCTGGGAAACGTGTGAACTGAAGGCTTCTCCAGTTGTCCTGACACACTACTCTAAAAATGAATAGATAGAACTAAAATGTTGATGACATATTGGAGTGCTGAAAAATCAAATTTGGTCATGAAACTGCAGTAATGCTGCTTGAAAATAAAAACACTGATTGCAGATATTTGACTCCCTTTTTATTATAATTTGTACAGCTGCTTTGGTTTAGCTCAACAAAAGACAAAAGGAGAAGATCACACTGGACTGCTTAAATTAATGTATTGTGCTTTTAACAACTAAATTCCCTTTTATACATGGAGACCCATATTCTTAAAAAAATGTTCTTCTAATTAATTTGAATAAAACACATGTATAAAACAAGTCAAAAGAGGACTACTGCGATCAAAAGGGGTAGGAAGAACAGAAAACTAAGCTGATGTAAACCATGATGTCCTTAACAGTATCAAAGATTGCAACAATTATTAAAAGGGACAGGGAACAGTAGCCAATTTATTCACTTATTGAGCACTCTGGATAAGAGGGAAAAATAAAACACTTATGCTGAAATCTTCCAAACTGTATTTAACAATTTATATAACCCATCAACTAATTCATCCCCCTATTATCATAGTAAAATAATAATAATGTCTACTCCCATTAATCTTCAGGATGTATCTTAAAAATGTTAATTAATATCATCAGATACTCACGGATTCCAGCCCAGGTCCTGTGTGCTCAGATAGAGGAGGCCAGCTCTGGATCCTGTAGCTGGGGCTGCAGCTTTTAAATGGTGCACCTCAAACAGTAGCTGCATTGATGGAGTCACATGCACACGCTCATTGCTTGTAAGGGTCAGAACCTAGAAAGAATCAGTACATCTCAAATGCAGCTAAATGAAGTTTATTCAAACCTGGCCATGGCTTTTGCTTCAGAAACAGAGAGGAGGACAAGTTCAAAAGGTTTTACTTCATCTTGTGTTTTTCCACAGTTTAATCCATTCAAAAAAACCCTAGCCTGCTTCACCAATGAGAGTACTCCTGAAAGCTGCTAAAAGTAGGAGAAGCTAAATCTTTCTCAATGTCAATAGAAAGAAATGATTGAGAGCAGGAGCCTAAATTTGGGTGCTCAAAAATGTCCCTTGGAAATGCTTCTTTCTAGTCATTAGCTAAAGTCAGGCTATGTGGATAACCCCAGACAGGCACTTTTCAAAGTAACCTGAGAAGGTCACTTACATGGAGATGGTCTTAAGTTCTTAAAAGAGGAAAGCTTATCAGAATGGACCAAACTACAGCCATCATTTGAAAGTTACATTTAGATTTAAGATTTGGATTTCATTACATTGCAACATTTTGACCATACAACAAAATTGGTTTCACTGTGTAACTGATGAGAAGAGAATAAAAAGTCTAGATACTACTGGTATTTAAACTCACTTAGATTTCCTAATGCTAGCCTTCCTTGTTACAGTGATGTGAGGACTTAATCCACAAAATCTTAAATCTGTTTTACTGGAAGGTTTCCCAAATGCTGGTTTCAATAATCTTATGATTGACAACTTGAATTACATCAATTTATACACTAGGAGGCACAATGAGCCTTACAGTGTATGTAGGAAACTTGAAGACTTGTTGTTGTACACAGAGGCAAGCAATGTATTACTCAGATGCCAAAGCATCTCTTAGTAATAATGAAAACCAAAATAAATGAAAGGAATGGAAGAAAAACTGTCTTCAGAAAAATAAACAAAGGGGAAAACAGGTAGAGAAGAATTTAGTGCACTTGTTTCCCAGTTGTTCACCTTGTTATCATCTATAACAGTGAGTGACTGTTATAGACTATTGAGTGACTCAATCCACATGGAATTTACATCCCCACCCAAAACTAACCATTTTGATCCCTCATGGGTAGTATTAGTTTGCTCTCTCAGAAGAAAAGACAGCAGAATATAAATTCCACTGTAAATTGTATTTCAACAAAATCTCATCACTTTAGTGATTAAATAATAGCACTGTACAACAATTAGAACTTCAGGATTCCTAATGCATCACTGAAACAAGAAGCTTGCATAGCATAAGAAAACCATGCTTTGCTTAGTAGATGGTTATTCAAAATAAAATAAAAATATTTTCAGTGAACTCTTGATAGAGCAGAATAACTGCATTTTATAAAATAAGGACCTATCTCTGTTTTGGCTACAGGAGAGCATGTCATTAGTCTTAACAATATTGGTGAAATATGGAAGGCTTCATGGGTCTGGAGAGAAAAAAACTCACCTTCTTTGGCAGCTGAATCAGCATCATTCAGTTTAGTACTTTTCTGTCTACTAGCATGTCTACTGCATCTAGTCTTTCCACAATTACCAGTGCTCTGTATTCACATCATATTGCATTAAAACAGAGAAAAAAAAGCCAATAAAAAAATTCAGTCTCTAATGCCTTTTTTGAATTTTGGCATTGCCTATTTTTGATAGAGAACTGTGCTTCTAGGAACAGGTCCTAATAAGAAGGACATGTGCCATTTACCTTCTTTTTACTCTCATGTTGCACTGTATATAAAACCAAACAGTTCATCAGCTGTCAGAGCTTTCGGGTTAAAGCCATTACAAATGAACTTTTGTTGCATATTCACGTAGGTGTAATGCAGTTTTCAGCACCTGAAGGGGATGGAGAGGCTGCAATTTACATTAAACTAGATACAATTAGACATTAAACTAATGACATTAAACTTAATTTCCATTAAGTCTAAACATATAGATGTAGAACTTAGTAGCATGGTTTAGTTGTGGACTTGTCAGTACTAGATTAAAGATTGAACTAGGTGATTTCAGAGGTCTTTTCCAACCAGAATGATTCTGTGATGCCATGACAGCAAGGGAGAATCCCATTATGATACAGCTGCACTCCGCAGTCTATCTTCTCTAACAGAAAATGTTGAAAGGGGAAGAAAACTTCATACTGGCCAAAATTTTGTAAGACGAAGAGACATTATCTGTTAGAAATACTTGTCTAGTGTTTTGGCTAAATATTCCACTATTTCTGTCTAGAAGTCTAATTAAATCATCCTGCTTCTCCTTTCAGAACAACGTATTACTTAGTCTATCTGTCAAATAGCATGCTCAATACTTGCTGCCACTATTAACTCTCCTTTGGTATTTGCAAACAACATATAAAATGTTACGAGGAAATTGTACATTTGAGTTTTGCCATTGCACACCACATGGCTGACTGGATGGTCTGAACAGCATGTTACCATACAACAGCCTAAAGCAAAGGCAACACACCCTGTAGAATGTTTTCTGCAAAAGCCAAGGCAATTTCTTTGCAATGTGAAATCAAAAACCCACTGTGTAGGTCGGCAGGTACCTTGCTCTTTCCAGTCCCTGCATTTCCAGCAGCAAACATGGAGTGACACACTGCCAGTAGTTCTTCCAGCTGAACAGCCTGCCACACAGGAGGGATACATAGTGAGACCCTTTGCTCTCCTGTTGTCCTCTTATCAAAAAGAAGGAAGTATGCACGGTTCTCTCTCCCCTCCTTCCTATTCCCTTTAACAGGAAAAAGGAACTTAGACCTTTTGAGCACTTATCTCTGCTGTACTATGTTGCACCAAGCAACATCATTTGCCTTCCACAAAATGGGAAGAGAACTGGCTTTTTTTTATTATTTTTTTTTTATTTTTTTTTAATTAATGCGGTTACTTCAATGAGTGAGAACATATCTTATCATTTTGCTATACACCTATACATGCCAATATTGTGCCAAACCAGGGATATAGAAGAGTTACCACAAATTTGCCAACACTTTAGAGGATCACTTCAGCAGAGTGCATTCCACACTTAGAACAGTTGTGCACATATAACTTGGTAAAATATAATATCAGCCCAATAAAGTAATATTTCTAGCAAAGAACTAATTCTGTGAGAAGCAGAATGGAAAGAGTCTGTCTGCTTATATATTTCTGTCTTAGTGAAGAGCAACCACACTGACTATCTGAAGTATAATAGGAGTGAGTTCATGTTCTTCAGTGGTTATCTGATTCACCCAGTTAGCAGAAATCAGAACACCATAAAGAAGACTGATTGGAAAGTTCATAATACTCCAAGGTATAGCTTATTGTCTTTTGTCCTTGTTGTCAGGATAAAGGAACAATACAGACTGGAGCTTTTTGTTTGTTTGTTTGTTTGTTTGTTTGTTTTGTTGTTGTTTTTGCTTCCTCCCCCCCCTATAAATAATCACCAGCATTCACTAAGCTACTGTGTACAAGAACTTGGTGCTGTAAACAAACATGTTTGTCAGTGGAGACAGACTTTCTGAACAGATATATTTCCTTATGGATATATTTATCATACTGAGTTCCTGTACTGCCATGACAAAATGCCTTTGAAATACTGAGACTTTGAGAATGCCTTATCAATAGTGTAACATACTCAAAAATAACCTTCATGTCTAATACAACCCATTTGCAATTATTTTGATTGAAACTCTTAAGGGGAATAATTAAAGGCAATGAATTCTTTTACTTTGAAAATAAAGCTCTCTTCAGGCTACAAGTGAAGCTCCAGGGTAAATTGTTTAACCATCTGCTCGAATTACAGGTTCCTTATCCTTGGAACATCCAGAGCTGGAAACAGGTCACTGATCAGGCTCATGAATATTGGGATATCATCTGTCACTATTTTAAGCAAATTTAAGTCTCTTAAGGCTCCCATAAGCACCTGGAAAAGGATGCTAAGCCACAGATCACAAGAGCATTAAACCCTTCTCTTTTTAGGGTTCTGTTTTTAATCAGACAGAACACCAGGAACAGCTCCTACTCCTGCACACTTTTAAATGAAGGTTGTACCTGATCCTCAGGTCTGTTCCTGTTTCTTTGTTTCAGTAAGCCAGTAGCTACCAGAACTGACTTGATAGCACGAAGTCCCCAGTCACAGTGGTCCAGGGAAAATATTTTAACAAATGACATTAGCACAAGAAAAGAAATCAAGTTGTAATGTATAAGAAAACATTAAGTTTAAAGTGACACCTTTTTGTTCCCTGTTTATGCTGTAGCCTTGCAGTGTTTTTAGGCCAGTGTTGGAAGTCCACCAAAATAAAAGCATAAAAAAGTGAAATGTGTATGTCTATCTAGTTTTTATTATCCCATCTATTTTTACATGGCAAAATTTGTAGCAGAAGTAAAAAATCCAGGATGATACTATGAGAATATGGTGTCATGAACTTTTGGATCCATTTCCACCTTGGTTCCTCCAGTGACAATCTCACAGTAATAGACATCATTTACAAGCACAAGGTGCTGACTCCTCTGGAGGAATGAATTTCAGAAGAAGGCCACACACTGTTCTTCCAGTACAGATGCAATGTCTCCTTCCTCTTTTTGCAGGTTGAGCATTTACTTGGCTCAAGTTTAAATGTTTCAAAAAAAATCAATAACTTATTAATCCTTAGGTTCACGTCACTTTGATGTCTGTTATTTTTCTATCACAAGGTTAAGCTGTGGGTAAGAATTATGAAGAAATGATCTCAAAGACCAAATTTTCTTGGGAAGCTGTCCTTTTTATTTGTCATTCTCAGCACTTACTCACAGGCTGTATTTAATTACATCCTCATATATTTTCCATTGTATTTAAAAGTAGTATTGTTTTCGATACCACTATGACTCCGTGATTAAACAAGGCAAGCAGAAAAATTTCTGCCAAACATCTAATTTGACCTGATGTTAACAATACTTTCCTGTTTCCAAAAGAGAAGACTGGGTAGACTAGGAACGTATTTTACATCAAACACCAAAATTAAAAGACAAAAGACACTATTTAACCTAAAAAAAAGCTTAGAAACATATGGTGAGGGAAGGACTTAAAAAAATAAGTAAATTTCTAGGATAGCTATTCTGAATATAAATTCTTCCTAGGATATTCCTAGGATAACAATTAGCATTGCTTTTTTTTTTTTTTTTTTTTTTTTTTTTTTAAATGGCCCTCCACTGTATTCACTGGCAAAAGTTTAAACAAACATTAATCCAAACAGAATACATTAATTGTTATTCATAATAATTCCTACCATGCTTTAAAGTTTTTCTCATCTCCAAGAGCTTTTTTTTTTTTTTTTTTTTTTTTTTTTTTTTATACAAAAACAAGAACAATTTAGTTCAGCCATCCCAGGTACTAGGCAGTGATTTATAATTTTTTAAACCTGAAATTAATGCATTACAAATGTGTCAAGGTCAGAGAAAAGGGCACATTATTCTAAATTCATATCTGATGCTAAAGTAGGGATGGTCATGTAATTTAAAGTGTCTTAAAAATAAAAGGACCATATAATTAAAATAATAATAATTAAAAAACCACAATTATTATACAAAGTCCAGCTGCACTGTTTTCAAGTGAATATGTGTTAATTAACATACAGCAAATGTAGCAAAAAAGAGCCCCTCACCTGTTTAAAGAACAGTTCTCTGCAGAGAGTATACAAGGTGCTAAACTTGCTGGCTAACAAGCACACATCAATAAACCCTTCAACAACCAACAAAATTTCACAGATCAGTTCAATATCAGGGACAACCATGGCACAGGGTCTAAGGAAGAAAACAACCCCCCTAATCCAGATACGCAGATTAGTACCTAAACATGGTAAGAATAAGTCACTTAAATCAAATGACTGATGTGTGCAAACATTTTTAAAAACAGAGCTCAAGAGAGTCACAATTAAGAGTGTCAGTCAAAGCTAACAAGGACCTTACTTCAAAGCAAAAGGAGCTAATTAGGAACCGTTGATTGTTAGCATTCAGTAACAGTGCTGTACACAAAGGAGGCAGCTGAGAAATTCAGGGCTTGCAAGACAGGTACTAGGGGATACTTGAAGCAGGCAGTCTGCTGCAGTGTCACTTGCTATGAATGACCGAAAGATATTGCCAGGAACAGTGCAGAGTCTGGAAGTCAGGTGCTACACCCTGCCATTGCTGAAATGGCCATATTTTTTTTAAAGGACTTGGATTTTGGGGGTTGTTTAATGCTCTTATACAAGGTTGTGTTTGCCTTTGGAGGTTCCAGTGTTTGTTTGTTTCTTCTTTTTTTTTTTTTTTTTTTTTTCCCCTTAATTTAACCTTTAGTTCAAACTTCTGGAACAAAAATACAACTCTTCTCATGATATAATTCACTAAAAGCACTTGTGGCGAAATATATTGTCCCTCCAATGTTTGCTAAGACCCAACTTTAGGGTCTTATAAGACCAATTTACAACTGGCCTTTCTCAGAATGCCGTAGCAATGCTGCATGCAGGCTACATCCTTCAGAGCTCAGCTACTGATACATCTAAGTTGCTGTGTCTCGTACTCTGTTACAGCTGGGGAAAGATCCCCCCAAGGTTCAGGATATTAAAATAATCTGGATTAGGAAGATTTCACTTCAGAAAATGAGTACATAGCATTTGAAGAAAAAGCAATCTTTTTGCTAGGAGCAGAACTTTGCCCCACCTTGTGTGAGATAAAGAAAGGACTGATGGAAACCACTCTAGTGACAGTCTTTGAAGAGGCAGATGAATTCAAATCCTAACCTCCTCCTTATAAGCAGATGTTGCTTCCTGCTTGTTATAAATTTAGGCCCAAAGAACAAGAAAGCTAATTGCTGCTGCCGCCCAGCCCTGCCATCTGAAGCAGGATGTTTGGTTGACAAGAGGAGATGTGCCTGAGTGAACAGCTTTCCAACTTTAGCAGACTTCTGTGTCTTTCTGCTGTGAAAGCACGAAGGAATATGGTGTCATAGGTAAAGCAAAAATTATACAAATACCAAAATGCTAGTCTATTTTAATAGGTAAGAAAGTAGCATCCATTTCAACTTGCTCACAGAAGCACCAATGTGAGGCCCAGTTCTGCCCTAGGTTTCTATCTTTTAAAAATCAAAGGGGTTTACTGCTCAGAAAAGCAATCCCAGATATCAAGTCTATACTTGTGCCTCTCCAGACAGCCTGACAATGCCTTGCAGCTTGCCCTATTGAACTTCAATATGTTGTGAAATGAATTGAGTGAATCAAATTGTTCTCAAGTCTTGGTTAAATCAGTGAAAACATAAAGGCAAGAGCATAGATTTCAAGTAACAAAGCAAATTACAACTTCTTTTTAAGCAAGCTCTGCACTGTTTAAGTCAAAGACAAGCATCACATAGTTTAAAGCACAGTTCCAACACTTTGTTGGAATAAATTGGCATCATTAATTCAGTACCAGAACACCATTTTGATATTAGCTCACTGAGTGCAACTTGCAAAACATAGTCAGATCTTTTAAAAATTAAACTTTTTAATTGAGAGACTGGCGTTAAGATATAAGGCATAAATATGCACTTTAAGAAAGAGATAATGGGCTGTCCTGTAGTGTCCAAAAGCATATGTTTTTTTTTTGCTTTGTACCATAGTTTTCACAGCTTCTCACCAATCACACATTCAGGAGCTTACTAGGAAAGCGTCCGGCTTCAGTTGGAATTGGTAGTCACGAAACATCTGTGGAGGCATACCTATGCTCATGGCAGAATGTGATAGCTAGGCACTTATACAAGTAGTTAATTTACTAGGTTAAACCAGCTGTAAGGATTCCCATCTATGGAATCTATCCCTACCACTAGACAGCAAATATTCTTGTGTGTATATGTATATTTTAGTGCTCACAGGTATATGCATATCCTGGGTTCACAGTGATAAATGTTCTAACTGATGACTTCAGTGTAATGTTTTGCCCAAGGAAAATCTTTGTTATCTTTATATATATATATATTTAGTGATTAACTAGGTGTAAACAAGTGCATAATACAAAACCAATCATCAGATGACAAAGGTTCATCTTTCCCCAGATCATGTCTCA
Organism: Heteronetta atricapilla; assembly: GCA_011075105.1. Taxonomy (NCBI): domain Eukaryota; kingdom Metazoa; phylum Chordata; class Aves; order Anseriformes; family Anatidae; genus Heteronetta; species Heteronetta atricapilla. The sequence continues at coordinate 33,484,939 of CM021732.1, read as the reverse complement.
CAAGGCCCAAAAGCAGACACCCAGGAAATTTTATGCTAGCAGAGCAAGCATAGTGGCAATTCTCTGGTGGGCACTGGCTTTTAGTAACCTGTCTTTCTACTGTCCAGCATATAACTTGGATAGAAAAGTTTGTACAGGTAGGGCAACAAAGAGTGTCTACAGCTGAAATAGAAGGAACTAACTTTTAAAATAAGCATTATAAATGCAAAGTACAAGAGTACAAAAGGAAAATTCAGATGGCTGCTTCTCTGAGGAAAATATAATGAGGTCAGTTCTTCATATGGTACAGGACAGAGGTACACCCACTCAATACAGCCAAGGCAGCTGCCAGAACTGAAGATTAAAGCAAGTGTAGAGCACAAGTCCATAAACCCTACAAATAAAAAAGGACTGAGACTGACAGGGATGAGGTGGTCTTGAAAAGGTCAGGAGACAGCACTGAAGAAAAGAAGCAGAGGAAGGAGAATGATGTGGTACAGTGGAAACAAAAAGCCTGTCTCAAAAACCCTGGGAAACCCTGAAACCCTGAGACTTCTTGAAAAAATGAATCCCACAAAAATTCTGGCCCATACCATGCAGTGATTTCACATGGCACAACTTGAACAAGGCCAAAATTTCAACAGCAAAGCCTTAATTTCATTCTTGTAGGGCCAGGAGGTTACTCACATTTATTTCTACATCTTGAAGAGGAAGTTATGTTGATGTAGTATATCACACAGGTGATTTAATGTTATTCCCTACTCCCTTAATGCATTTACAGAAGACTTCAACTGAAATTTACAAGATTTTACAGATTCAGTATTCATGGTCTGTAAAGGACAAAATAATAAAAAAAAGCAGTGAAAAAATACTTCTTTTTCTTGTTCCTAATTGCATTCTGAATCATCTTTACTTGTACTGCCACCACAAACAGAAGTTCTGCTGAGATGCAATTGAATTCAAAGCATCCCTGAGCTCTTGTGGGGACCAAGTTACAGAAAATAATTTACTTCAGAATCCTAGTCTAAATCTTAAAAGATTTTGAAAATGCTTACAAAAATAAACCAGCAGATAATTTCACTGGGCTTAGTACATTTCTGTATCATACCATGATGGAAGTACCAATGCAATTATAAAAGATGTATCAGTAGCAACACTTGGAATGAAATTGTCTAGTATCCCAAAAGGTTTTTGTTTTTTGTTTGTTTTAAACACACCAGAGTTCCATTTCTTTACAGCAGGAAGATGTTATCTGCATGGAGATCCAGATTATCAATCCTAGCCCATCCTTTTTAAAGCAGAACAAGTTCTAAAGTCCCCAGCACAGATTACATTCAGTCAGGAAGCAGAGACAATGTAAGACAGTGCTGTGCTCTGCTTTAAGTCACAGAACCAGCAGCAACCACAGAGACATAGCCTTGCTACATCACACAAAGATTCATTGTGGATCACCCTTTCTTTTTCATAGAAACTAGCAGAAATTATTTTTAAAAAGAAACATAAAAAAGCTAGCCCAGGAGATGGATATCCCAGGAATATAAGCCATAATATACCACAGATCCATCACACAGGATTTACTAAAACAAAACAATAAAAACAAAATAAACACATACAAACAAACAAACAAAAAATAAACCAAACTCAGACTGGAGGGGGGGGGAGGGGAACAAAACACACCCCACAAACCACTCTACAGATTTTATCATCGTATGTAGTAGCCGTGAACTGAACTGAAATATGACTAACCCTTTATTTGACCTTTTTTATACTTTTGTCATTCTGTAGCCAACTGTTCTGAATTTTAAACTGCACATGGTGTGAAAGTGTTTTTTTTTTAAAAAAAAACTTTGTTGGCTAATAGTTTCAGGTAGTGTCTATTTGCATTTATATTATGAGAGACAGTCAACAAAAGATGAATCTTTGTCCATCTCCTCTATTATAGGGATAATTTTAGATACCTCTATCAGATTTTCTTCTCCTTACACGTATACAAATAGGAATATTTGTATTTCCAAAGTGGCATATTTTCTAAGTTGGAAAAGAAAACCAGACTACTTAAGTATTCAAAGGAAGTGGAGGTAAACAAAGGTGAAACAAAATTCAAACAGCAGAAGCTACTCTTCTGAAGCAGGACTAAAATAAATAATATTAGTAATATTAGAAGTAAACTGTTTGGTTTGACTCATAGAAAAACAAAAGTTTCTGCTTCCTTAAACAAATACATGGGCTTAATATTTATATCTATACTGCTTTCATACTTTGTTCTTGCTAAAATAACATGGTTGAACTCTGGTAGTCTTTGCTTTTACCTTTCATCTCAGTTCAGAATGATCACATGAAAAACCCAGTAATCAAAATGTACTCAAAATGCTCATGAGATAACAGAAACTGAAACAAAAAGTCTATTTATTTTTCTTTATTTTTCTTTCTCCCCATAGATGCTAATAACAGCTAATAAGATTAAAATTATTAAATATTCCATTAATATCCTTTTATGAGACCATTTTCACATTGTGCTATTTTTCCCTGAATTAAGCAAAAAGAAAATATCGATACCTATTTCTTGTAGTAATCCTTCAGAGATGATTCCAAATCCTCTTCCTCCAAATTCTCTTCCAGTCTAGTGAATGCCATTTCTATATCTGAAACCCACCAGATTTTTGAACAGGTAAGTGCAACCTAAGTTGAGTAGTCAAGAAGTTCTCTCTGCTTTTCTTCATAGGCCAGTATCCTGATGTAGAGACACACTGTTCTGCATACAGTTTCATCAAGGTGTGGCAACCAAGACTCTATTTTTTGAAGGAAAAAAAAAAAAGGCATAACTCTATGCATATATTGTAAATGCAATGTTTTATATTAACAAAATAGGAAGCTCATCTCTTTAACACTTACAAAATATTTTCTTCACATCAACTTTCTTTACAAACTTGAACTGAGAGTTTTTCTGTTTGTTTGCTTTTCTTCATTTTTTCCCCATTTTCTTTTTCCACACTGGTTCTTCAGTAGAATTTAATTCTGAGGAGCCTTTCCCAATTACTGTGATAATAGACATTGTCTGGTTTTACATATCCATTTGACTGAAGCACACAGACATACTGTCTTAGAGCTCCAAATATAAAAGCCTAAAGTTTTTGTGTTCTGCAGAGACAGAATAAACACAGACAATGCAGTCTTTCCTATGTCTCCAGGCACTCAAATGTAGTTGTATCTTGGAGAAACTATCTCTAAGAGGCAACCTGCATATATTTTTCCATTCAATCTCTGGCCTCCCTGCTGAGACAATCAATCATTAGAACTACATGCAACATTGATTTTATGCAATGTGAATGCTTATCCATTCAGCACTGTTGTGAGAACAATAAGATATTGTCTCAGAAGCTGCTGATCTGTTCTTTCTGACCTACCACTACCCAGTTAGCATGCATACTGGCTGGCCAATTAGCAAACATGAGGCTCAAAAACAGCTAAACCCATGTTGAGCTGATAGGGGACATGGGAGAGAGCTTGAGGTCTGGAGAGGTGTGCCTTAAAGGATTAGAGAGGAGGAGAACTGAAATTGTTATGGAAATGCAGAAGAGAGAAGTATGAGGAATGTAACATTTAACCATAGGTTTCATTAGTATGAACTATTAGTATGGGTTCAACGTTCTGTGGCTTTCAGCATAGTTTTTCTTTTTTGATTGCTCCTAAACACTTAACTCTCTACACTTCTTTATAAGTTTTCACACAAAGGGCAACTAGATCATTTATTAATTTATTAGTTTATTAGGCAGCTCTGACCAATGTAACAATGATAACAATAAACTGAAATTTGGAAAATATATTCGTAATTTTATTTATTTATTTATTTATTTATTAAGTTTCCAATTTTAAAAGTGACACTTAATGTCACTTTTACACATTTTCACAATACTTTTTTTTTCACAAAACTTTTACACTTTTTCACAATAGACACTACTAAGTGTCTATTTAATCTGCATCCCAAAGAAGGGAAAATCTGTGAAGTAAATTTCATATAACTTAATGTACCTGACCACTGCAACCACACTCTTAGTGGAAAAGAACAAGCATCATTTCTCTGCTGGGGCTGTATTTGTAGATTCCTCTATATCCTCTTGAAAATGTTTCTTCACATTCAACTGATTTAGCAAGTAAAATACACCACATGATGGGGTGATTAACAGCATTTCAACTGTAAGTTTAAAAAACAATAAATTTTTAATGGTATTCTGATGACATTAGAATGCTAATGAAACAAATAAGAAGTGTATTTCTGATTTCTCTGGTGGTACAGCCTGACACGGAAACACTGTTACATGATTACTACACAAGAGGTTTTTATGGTAAAAGCTGTGTGGAAACGTTCACAGAGCAAGTAGTGAATACAGTTAATGACACTATTGTCAGTTGTCAAAGAGACTGAAGGTCTAAGCTCAACATGAACCAGAGAAGTCTTGAAATTGTTATCAGTTATGGTTAGTGATTATTTCACACACACACACAAAAAATGTTGATTTAGGTCTAAATGCCTTGTGTAAAAACACACCTCTCCAAAGACCATATATTTTGAAGATAACTGTCTATACACTGGCATGGTCCATCCCTGACAAATAGAAAAGAAGATTGTTTGGCTGCTCTTTTTATATATAGCATAGAGCAATTAATGGGTGAAACAAGTCACTAAGATTTAGTTACGTACAGCAGACAGAATCTACAACAATGTCTGAAAAAGCTCAGTGTTCAGGCCTGTCAAATAATTCATCCTCTGTGAAAGTATCAGTTCTTCTGTTACGTCTCATCCCCCCTAAAAAAACTTTGCCTGAGACACACCAATAACTCTAGTACTCATAGAATTAATGACCATAGCTAGATCATCACTGAGGCCAGGAATATCATCTGGCATGTAGATAATAGAGTATAGAGCTTCTGAGATGAAAAATACCTGTGCTTTATTTTGGTCTCAATTGGTCTTAAATTGGTCTCAAAATGTCACAAAATCTAATAGATTATTGTTGAAGGGGAGAAAACAAGGATAGGTACAAAAATATTGCTTACATTAATAGTCAGCAGTTCAGTCATTAACAGTGTAACAAAGACCATGGACCTCTCAGTCTTACTTATCACCACTACGCATAACATTTCTGAAATCTGATCATTCAATACCAGAAGCAGAATTGTTTTTATGATCTTATTGGCCTTTTCCATTTCTAATTCCTGCAAAGTTATGACCCATACAAATTCAAATCAAACACAGCTAAATGTAAGAGACAAGTAAGAGACAGCACAGGATTTCCAATATCTCAGAATGATGGTTTAATCTCTCCTTGATGAAGACCTTGTACCTCTCCTAGCTCTCAGGAAATGGTTACTGCCTTACTTCAGAAATGTGAAGATTTTGTATAAGTAATTTAACACTAAAATTAACGTTCAAAAATAAAGGTGTGGTACTATCTTCTCACATCATTACCTGGAAATATGTCCTTCTATAGACAACATTAAGTACAAAAATATGCAAATAAGTTTAGCTGTTCTGGCTGTGCTCTGATTGCAAGAATATCTAGAAAGACTGTTGAAGAAACAAAACAGAAGTAAGGAAATGCTATGTGCTTGGTTTCTAAATACCCACCCACTGCTTTTTTTCCAAAGAGGAAATCTGAAAGAAAACAGAAATTTTAATGATACTTGCCTTCAACCACCCTAAAACCAAGAACTCTCTTCCAGTTAAGGAGGAAATCAGATGAAAGAGTAAAACAGAATAATGCAGTCTACTTTTAATTTCAAGTACCCACAATGGACCCAGCTGTAAGAAACAGAGAAAGTGACAAACTTTATATGTTTTCAAAACAGCTCTTTTCACTCCTTCAGACCAAGAAGTCTATGAGAATAGAACGCTATCAGAGAAGTCTCTGAGAAAGTACATTTAGCTACATGGAAACTCCACTTCCAAAGAGTCCAGCCTTAGGAAAGGGTCTTCCTTAAAAAAAAAAAAAAAAAAAGAGAGAAAAAAAAAAAAGAAAAAATAAAAAGAAAAAAAAGGTCAAGAAGACTTCTCTTTGACAGGGCAGACATTTATAGATAAAAGGAATTGTTGAAAAAGCAAAACCCAATGAACCACTGTAATGAGAGAGTAAAGTGACTCCTAAGATACGTTTTCCCGTATGAAGAATAACAAGCACAAAAATAAATGCTGGTATTGACACTAGAAGTATTAAGCTTCAAAATGCTCAATTACATGTCTATCTTCAGGGGAAAAAAAATTGTGCATGACAAATCTGCTGAAAGTGGGAAATAAAGACTCCCAGCTACAAGTTGTGGGTAGGGAGAAAATAAATTTGATAAAAACTGAAAATATTTTGAAGACATTTGAAAAAGTTTTACATCATGCAATTCATAAATAACAAAATAATACCTCAAATATAATTAATCATACAAAAAACTGTACAAGACCAATATGTCAAATAGCAATGAACAACAAAAAATACTATCATATAATTTCAAAACTGTACAAAAAGCAAGCAAGCAAGCATGACTTGACATCCCTCATTACTGACTATTCCAGAACTGTATTTCCAACTCATGGTCATACTGGAAATTTTACTTCTGCTACAAAACTTCTATTTTTCACACATCTGTGGCTTGGTGGTAACTTCTATCAGATTTTTTGTTCTTGTTGTGTCATTCCTGCACTGAATTTTGAGGAAAATTAGTTACAACGGGTGGAATTCCCCTCTCATTTTTCCATTTCTTACCATTTAGTATAATGGGACAAAGAAAGCACAGGGGAAAGGAAGTGGAAGAAGGCACCTCACCAGCTTTTAAATGACAAAAGAAGAAAATCCACAGCCATCTGTTTTCATAATAGTTACCCTGAACATGAAGAAAATGAAAAAGACACTCGGGCAACTGAGTCTTCTATGAACAGCCATTGAAGAAAAACAAATATTGCTTTGATTATACTATTAGATCTCTTCTAACAAAATGACAGATTGCACCAAAAGCACTAACTTGTATGACAATTCTGCTTATATGTGAAAGACCCATGCCTTTTTCAATATGAATCATGAAGAAAATCATGCATGTTAAAGGCCATTACTAATTTCATCATTCTTAACAAGGTTTTCAACTAATGCAAAGGTGTGAATGTAAGTTTTTGTTTGTTTGTTTGTTTTGTGTGTGTCTGTGTGTATAGTTAGACATGTTGCAGCCCATATTCCTTATGCTGCAGATTTAAACAATTAGAAATTTATTTGAAGTTTTAAATGTAGAACCTATGAAATGATCATTATCATAACTTAGCTTTTCAGAAACACATGTAGTGAAAAGTGAGACCTCAGAAATTTCCCTGACATATGTGGATTGAATTATAGGAATGTTCATAATGCAAGTTACTCTCTTTACACATCAAAGGTTCATTGACTTTTTTTTTTTTTTTTTGGTCAGAATGAACAATAAATACCTGAAATTTTGTGTAAGTGAAAATGCTTAGGCTGATCTGCTGTCATTTTTGGTCATTAATAAACAATATATCATAACCTGATATTTCACCTGTCACTATCATAAATTATATGAAGTTTCACAGCAAGGATTTCCATAACTGAGAAATATCAGGAGATTAAAAAGAGTAACTAAAAGAAGATATTAAAGTTGTATGAAGGAACAATCCATGGAAGTTTTTCCACTATCTAGTTTTGTAATAATGTGCATACCAGTCCATGTGAAAAGAAAACAAGGCAAATAAATACTTTGATTTTAATAATAAAGAATGCAGACTACATTTAAGTATGCTTTCTGCAATAACATTAACTCAATGGGTTAGAAACAAACCTATCAAAGAAATTCTCACATTAAACTGTCAACATGGTATTATTTAAAAATATCTACTTAATTACCCACTCTATATAATTCAAATACAAGACATAAATGAACATAACACACTCTGTTTACTCTGAAGCCTATATCAAATCTATGTACATCTTCAGGCAAATGGCTTCTGATATCATCAGAGACAATGAAAACACTTTCTAGATGAGCCCATGTGCATTGAACTTCCATCCAAATGGAAATGACAGAATCTGCCACATTAATTTATTTTGTCAACCTTTCATTTGTTCAGTGAAATACACCACTTATTTACTTTTCAATATTGTTTGTAGCTGAACTTAGAAAGACAAAAAAACTGCCAAAAATGCACTAATCAAAATAATTTATCAGAGGAAATAGGGCTAAGGTGAGTTCAATAAATTATCTTGTTATTACTGTATATCATAAGAGAACACATTTTTAAATGCTGCACATGGACAGCATATTATTGAATGATAAAAAAATCCAAGAACATAAGCTTAGAAAGGTGTAATTTCATTAACTCTTACATCAAGACAGGAATTTTCTTAGACTATGTACAGTTACATAGCATGCATGTAATTTCACAAGACTAACATCTGGAGAAAATGTAACTCACTAACAAAGATTCATGATTTTTTTTTTTTTTTAACTAACCAAGCATATCAAAGGAGTGACTAATAATGATGTACTAATAGTATTTCTAGTAAGCTCTTACTTGTTTTTTTATCTAGAGTTTCAAGCAGCTGTTCAGTTGACTTTATTAAAGGAGCTATGTTCCTGTGATGTTCTTCATAAGAAAATTCCAAGGCAGTCCACATTTGGCTGATTTCTGCAAAAATCTGGAAACAACAGTAATTACAACCTCTGTCAACAGTCTCCCTACAGACTAATTTCTAAAGAATTTATTAGTAGGTTGATGCTTCAGGTGGCTTATTTATTTCCTTACTTTCCATTTTTACTCTGCCCCCCATTTCCTCTTGTCATTATCAAGAAACCTTCTCTTTGCTATCCAGGAATATTTCTAGCCACATTGCTTTCTTTTCTTCTAAATATTTAATATGAATTATTACTTGTAATTATTTCCTGTCTGAGACAAAACAGAGAACCCTTTATGCTTAGTGCTGCTCTTAAACTCAGCAGGGAAAGGGACACCTATTGAACAAACCTCTAATTTAGCAAGCCAGGTCTGCCTCCAGGGCGTGCCCCCAGGGAGTCAGGTCTTTTTGTCTGAGCAGAGACCACAGATTCTCTTCCCAATACATGAGAAGGCTGTCTGAAACCTGAATCACTGATCCACTTCCACATAGAATGGTTGGCAGCAGCAGTCCGACCACATGCCTGAGTACACTTTTGCATTGATATGTAGACTATGAAAGACCATTGGCATCTCTCATGGCAGACTGGCATCTCTAACTGAATACTTACTCCCATTACCTTCGACCTGGTATCATGTCTCTCTGACGGCAGAATTTGGCTGCTCCAATATTGCCCTCAAGGATGATATCAGATTCTTCACCTTTAACTCCAAGCCTCTACATACATCCCAGACACAAACATTATTATCCAAAGAATATATATCATATAGATTAGTATAAAAATAGCTACAATAATTACTTGCTATTAACAGCCACCTTTGAATAGACTAGTTCAGTCGGAAAGATCACATAGTACAACTGCCTGACCACTTCATGACTAACCAAAAGTTAAACCATGTTATTGAGGCCATTGTCCAAATGCCTCTTGAACACTGACAGGCCTGGGGCATCAACCACCTCTCTAGGGAGCCTGTTCCTCTGTTTGACCACCCTCAAGGTAAAGAGATTTTTTTTTTCTACTGTTGATTACTAAGAAAACTACCTTGATGATAACTAAGAAAAAATTATGAGATTTGTCAGAAAGCTCTGTTTTCCTGTTTCATATGCAGATGTTTGGGACGACATAAGTCTATGGAAGATTTTATTGGGGTTGGTAGATAAAGTAAAAGCTCTGAAAATGTACTTTCCAGTATGATACTTTAAATAATAAATAACAACTATTAACACAGTGATTTTGTAATTCCAGTTGGATCAGAGCCACTTACTCCATCACAGCTCCAAGAACTTAAGTGATGTTCTTATTATCTCACTGCAGATAAAAGTATCCATAAATTTAATAACCTTCTTTGAATAGCAGTTCTGTATATAAGGGAGAGTTCTGTGTACACCTGAGTGTGATGAGCATGACACAAGTGATCAGCCTATGACCAGCAGTGGCAGTGATCAGCATCTTCCCTATTCCATGATCTGGCATACATGCCATAGTGCATGATGTAAAAGCAGAAGCTCAACACAGCAATTTCAGTCTTGTCCTTGCTTTTATTACACCTACCACAGCATATTACTCCTGGTATCATGTAATAAAACCTATTTATTTCTGAATGAAATACATACATGAATAAGAAAGAAATAACAATTAGGTTCAAGACTTTCTTAATTCAGTACTCTAGTTTTATATTGTCTGTGGATCACAGCTACTCCTTTAGTGTCCTCCAAATCATCTGGGGTGCTACATTTTTATTTTGTTCTCCCCCTGTCCCATTGGAACACTCTTCTGTAGCACTACTACCAACAACACATTGCAAATACTTCAAACAAAGTGCCTTCCCTTTAAAAAAAATGAGTGTCTTTGCCGAAGCTATGAAGCTAATCCAACTACTCTGGAGCTATGTCTAAGGGTAGAGCAGAGAAACCACTGCAAATTCCATTTGTCTCTAAAAATAGTGACTTTCATCTGGTCATTTATTGTCCTTTATTTGTTCACACACCACCACTATTCAGAAAAGTGACAGCATGGATTTACCATGTTCCTCCGCATGGATTGGAAACTCAGCCAGAAGAATAAAGTTTTAAAGTGAAGCCCCAAAGCAAAACATGTTCCAGAACATTCAGTTTGGACATGAGCAACAAATCCACTGAAATATCAAAGTGGGTGGGAAGAGTGAGGAAGGGGTGGCACCAAGACAGATAAATTGTACAAGCAGACAGCTATGGAACCTGCCTTGGCAAACCTTCTGAGCTCTACATCCATCTGTTCCCCATTAATCTGTCTCCGCTGGGTTTTAGTCCAATCATCAGTGATGCTCTGAAACAGAAAGTACAGATAAAAGTGTCAACAACAGTTGGTACAAACAAGCTTCTGCTATATATATCTGCTATAACAGATAGATGGATGCAGGGGGAAGGCCTAGCACGCAGGAATACCTTCTGGACCTTATTACTTGTTTCCAACCCTATACCACCACTGCCTAGAAAGCACAAAAAATAATCCATCTTCTCAAAATCCAAGCCAAAAGCCTATCATTTAAACTATTTCATACTTCAGTTTCTGATAGTGTCATAAAGGTACACATATAAATACTTATTAAACACACCAATATGATGTAGCTGGGAGATGTGAGGCAAACTGCCCCATTCTCTCTTCATGACAATACAGATTCTACACACACACACACACCAAGCTAGTATATATATTTCTAACTTTGCTTATGAAAACAAACCTCTTGATGTATATAGAACTTCAAAAGACTGATTTCCCATGCACCCTTTTTCTGGATTCAGACTCTGAGGTATAACCATTGGTGAATTGGCTTTGCTTGTAGCCTTCTACATTTTTCTCAGTTCTGAAGTGGAACTTCCTGAAGTTTTACTTACTGATTTTAATTATTCCAGTAAACTTTTGGCATTAAATAAGCTTAAAGTAAAACTGCAAATGTTGTTTAACTTTGGGATTATCTTGGAATTTGTTAACCTGAGAATAGAAATATTTTTAATCTGGTTATCCTAAAACATAGCAGCTATAATTTCAAAATCAAAAGGAATATGAAATTATTCAATACCAAAAACTTTTCTAAAATCAAAACTATAAACACCTCTAAGATTAAATTAAGAACATAACATTCAGAATATATTTTAACCTTTCCTTTTTCCTTTTAATTTCTTTCAAAACAAGCAAACAAACAAACACAAAACAAACAAACAAACAAACAAAACCATTAATATAACCATTCATATCCCACACTTTCTTGAGCAACTCTATTTCTTTTCAACACTGAAGTACTTATTCCAGACTACAAGTAAAAGAAACAGAATTTTGTAGCTTCCTGCATTGATAACAATTCTTTATTCAGACAGTGGTGAGGCACTGGAACAGGCTGCCCAGAAAAGTTGTGGATGCCCCACCCCTGGAAGCATTCAAGGCCAGGTTGGATGGGGCTTTGGGCAACCTGCTCTAGTGGGAGCTGTCCCTGCCCATGTCCCTGCCCATGTCCCTGCCCTATCTAATAGCAAGGGAAATAGATGGTCTTTAAGGTCCCTGCCAACTCAAGACATTCCATGACTCTATATATCTTTTGCAAGTTATTCAAAGCTAAATGGGCTATATATGATTCTGGACATCAGTCTAGTGGATATTCCCCTACTCATCTTCCTAAAATATTAAGTTTCCATTATGTACAGAATACAGAATTTGGTATGACACCCGAGATAAAAACTCACAGCACAGATACAGAAAGAGAAACATTTAGCAAATTTAAATCAGCCTTGCATGAAAAGGACAACTTCATTCTGCTGCTCACAGTTGCAGAAGTGGGTGAAAGCATGAGTAATCCTTTGGAAATTAGTGGGACTACACTTCTGTAAACTGTGCAACTGAGAAAACAGATGAGACTCGGGATTTCAAGACATGCTATTAAATGAGTTTGTAATTAAAAATAAACTTCTTGCCACTTAAAATTAATTGGATTCAAGCATAAGAGAAGAAACTGAACCTGATCATGTTCTATTTTAAGGTGGTCTGCTAACCTTTTCTTTTGAGCAGACATTCAGAAAATATCACCCAAGAGCTCATCAAAGGTCATAAAAGCCATCACCAGCCTCTTTATCTAGAGAAGATTTAAATTGTATCTCTGTGATGTTAAGGATCATTTGTGCTTGAAAAACTGAAGCTGGCTTCAAACTTTCTTTCGTGTTCTCCAAAAAGAAGTCTGAAGACTGCATTAGAGTGTTATATAAGCCATCAATTCCAATGTCATTGATGTAACTCTTCCTAGAGGCTGAGGAAGAATCTGCTTTGAAGAGCTTTAAATTTCCCTGAATAAGGAAACAAACAAGCCTTCTCACAATTAAAAAAGCATTTTAATTTATGGTTGTGTTAATGTATGCATTCATTCAGTAAGCTTCCTTGTTTAAGGATATTATAATTGGACATAGCATTTATAAATAATTTTTATGTATATTTTTAATTAATCAAACATATGCATATCATATAAGCAAGCAAAAGTGAAATTTCAAATCAAAATTATTTTACAATGTGTCCAATACAAAAAAAAAAAAAAAAAAAAAAGTGTTTCTGGATGACTTCTCCAGATGCAAAAATGATTTTTACCTATGGGGATCATGGGGACAACATACCTAGGGCCACATAAATAGGACAGCAGCAATACCATGACCCCAGCTTGCCAATCAATCCCAATCTACCAACTTAAAAAAACCATTAATGCACTTTTTAAATTTTGCTAAAATTGTTATCTTCTTCCTATTTGTCTTCAAGTGTGAGTCTTAAAGAGCTTTTATACAGCTTGTGTAATTACACAGATAACTGAATAAAAACATAGAAATTATAAGAGTAGTAGTAGTCAAATATTTAACACCCATATCAAAGTACAACTCACTTGGCCATTACCTCTACAAGATGATGGATAGTAGTAATAGTAAAAGCAGCTATTAACAGGTGTCATTTAGCAGCATTTTTTAGCATTTAGCATTTTTTCTCCTTTGTAATCCAGGTATAATAGAGCTGCTTTTTTACTGTTCCTGAAAAAGAGTACATACTCCATTCAAGCATTCATAACCTGGTGGATTGGTTCTAGTGTTGTCCTTTGGCTGTTCTCTGCAAATCACACCCTGATGTTTTCACATTTGATATATTCCCAGCAGGTTTCCACCTGCCATGTGCATATTCTGCTTCTTTCAGCTGGTCATCAGTAGTTCCCAGCTCTGTTTCAATCAGGGGATATTCTACCTCCAGAGCAGTCTGCATTAGTCTGTTGTACAGCTGAGCAACAGTTTCAAGGTTTCCAACAAACTGTTCACAGGAAAGACATGCACAGGATGAAATCCCTTGAATGTCCCACACATAACATTATGCACTTTGCTTAGCAAGACAGCTATTTGAGAGGTGTCCTTTCACACTTGAACACTACGAAAGTGAAACTATGGCCCTTGAATTTACTGACAGAACTGGGTGCTGGTGTGCAGTGAAAGCTAGAGGAAAACAAGTGGATCCACAACCTCGAAGAAACAGGCTGGCAGTGACCCCAGGTACTTCACAATCAGCTGTGGCAAGTATTGTAAGCTGAAAGATAAGCTGCAGATGGGATTTTGTTTGGCAAGGATGTGGTATTTCCTTTGAACAAGCTAAACAGTGGGATAGTTAGAGCAGTGCATGTGTTCACACACACATGCAAGTTGCAACAGGGAAGTGAGGGTGGGGAGCAGAACAAAACAAAAAAATACCTCACATTGCTAACATATCCACCAGTTGTAAACCTTTGCAAAAGTGTTCATTTCTCTCATACGGAGCTAATATAGAATCTGGAATATTGGGTTGCTTCAACATCTGAGTTATTTCACTTCTCTCAATACAGCCACTAGCTCCTGTTTATCTCACATTTATCCTGTCAGAAGTCTCAACACAAAGACCTTTTGTTTACTTTATATTTAATCTCAGATATGAAGGCATTAAAATACTTTGGTCATCAACAGGTAGAATGGTTATTACTCAATTTAGGTGGTTCTAACTCTCCTACAGGAGCTTTTCATCCTTTGTGCTCCTACCTGAAATCATGTTTGGTGAAGGATCAGGAAAGGAAGGAGAGACAGGACACAATTTTCAAGTAACTTGGATATTTAGCTCCCACACAAGTATCTTTGAAAGCATTAACACAATAATACTGTTTACGTGGCATATAGTAGCATTGTCCTGGGGCAGAGAAATTCCTGGGTTTGCTAATTATTGACTCATCCAAACAATGATCAAGGAAGTCTCCTATAGATGTTAAAAAATAATTCTGAGAGTGCTGCAGAAACAGAATATTCCAGCAAACTTGAACTGCACACAAGCAAAAAATGAGTGAATAAATGCACTTGTGTAAGAGGGCCATACTGCGCAGATCATACTTTTTCAGTAATTAATGATGTCTTATATAAAAGCTGTTAACTTTCCACTAAATCAGTGTTTATGAACACTTACAGGTGACATGGATGACAAGTAGGACCAAGATGTCTCTATTCATTCCTTTAGTTGTACAGACCATTCAAATTTTCCTTAAGCAACTGGCATATTTTTGTTAATTATTTAATCCCTTTCTTCCACATGTTTATTAGTAGAACAGAAATGAAGCCATTATGAACTAACAAGAAAATCAGCTTTTATTTTTTTTCATTGTGCATACCTTTTTAATATTTTCATCACATAAATATTTGCAATTATCCATTTTATTTTATTTATTAGGAAAGCTTCCAAAGAAGGTTAGAAGCTTAAAAAGAAAATAAGAAAGAAAAAAAGAAAAAGCAAACATTAGAGAGTTCTCTCTGTAATACTCTTCTCCCACCTTGAAGTCCCATTCAAAATGCTTTTCAAGTACAAGGATTGGAATAGTACCAAGCTATACTATCAGTACTTGTCATGTGATGAGAAACAGACCACATATTTCCAAATTTTTTTCTTAAATTTTGCTATGCAGATGAATTCTAGAATTAATTTAAAGTATGATAATTTAATTTAGATCCTAGAATGTATGGAACTAGGTTTTCCAGATCCAGGCATGGACTCTGTCCTGTAGATGTTTTCTAAATATCATATTGCATGTTTCTAAATTGTGTATTTTCTTCCTTCTTTCTAGATATATTCTTTCAGATGTCATTAGTTTCTTCGTGCAGTCTCATGCAAATTCAAAGTCTTAATTTTATTTTATTTTAATGCGCCCCCCCCCCGGGGGGTGGGAGAAGTCTATTGAAGCAAGCAGAAATGAATTTTCTGAGGATAAGTCATTTTCCATTTTCCTTACAATGTTTAAAGCTAGGAGAAGTTATCTGCCTTTTGAAAGAGATTTGATACTGTTTGTATTATCTGAATTCAGTGAGGAAGTAAGTTTGGAAAGAAACAGAAGAAATGACAGTGTTTAATTCAAGATACTCATTTAATGGCCAAGAATGCCAAAGTGACAACCTAAGGAAAATTCATTTAATCAAAGCTATTAGTTAAGTATTAATAATTAATGCCTTGTGCTTAATATATTAACTCATTTGCAATAATTTGAAACAGTTTGAGTGTTATGTATACAATGTCATAGATGTGCATGTCTAAAAGACATGAGTAATTAAGTCTGTGTTCCTGCTCTAAGACAACGTCTGCTATACCTGTTCCATTTCCAAAAGAAGTTTTTTTAACTCACCCTGAGAGGTTTTCAGAAATGAAGATCACATCACTTCTCCTAGCAATCTAGTGATTCATTATTCTTCCCATAAAGCAGTTTTCTCATTTATTACATTTGAACTTTCTGCACTTTAAATTAAGCTCATTATATTCTGGATGTAGGGAACAGCCTATTTCCTTCCTTTATGCAGAAATCTTTAATGTGTTTGAAGATTTATGTCTGTTCTCAGCCTTTTATTCTTTAGCCTCAATAACTATTGAGGGATCATCTTTCTTAAAATGTAATGCTTACACTTGGATACAATACTTTGTTGGAGGCCTTACTGTGGATGATGATAGATATGTAATATTTCTCCTTGTGTCTTTCAAAATGACTGCCTGTTTGAACAATTTACATGTTTGCCTTGTTCTTAATAATTTGATATCATTTGATATCATTGACTCAGGCTTTACATATGACAAATCCTAATCTGTATCTTGAAAAACTGTTTCTAATCAACTTTCTCCATTTTATATTTTAATTATTCCTGCTTTAGAATAATATATACCACTACAGAAGCATGTTTTAGCTACCTGATTAACTGTACACCACACTGCTGATGGAAGAGCCTGGATGCATCTGGCATCTATGAGATTCTCCATGCCTTGTGCAGTCAAGTGTAAATACAGAATGCTGGTGAACAGGAAATCTCTGTTTCTTCAAATTATCAAATAATTTTTTACTTCTTAGCTATGGCTCATGGAAAATCCTGGAAAGAACCTGTGTTCTGAACATCATAAAATGCAAACAGATTGAGGATTCAGATTGTGCATATGAGATACTTCACAAAAAATACATTTATTTATATATAAAAATAAATTTATATATATATATAAATATATATTTATATATATATATATATATATTTATAAAACATCATAGTGCCCTTGTAGTTTCCAGCTTCAATTGATGGCATATTCTTAAAGTTTACGTACACTTGTGATGGAATACTAAGTACTTTGGTAGTACAAGGCATTCAATTCACAAATAGCTTACCTAGATAGAAACTGTAATTTTAACAATACACAATTTTTTATTTTTTATTTTTAATAATAAATGAATAATAATTTTATCTAAATAAATACTATCCTTGAACACAAATTCTGAGCAGTCGTGAAATCTTACATAAAGAACTGAGACAAGACGTCTGTCAACATCCAGGGTTTTGGTTTTACATTCAAAAGAATCATCTTCTAACTCCTATAACATTAAAAAACATCTCTCTAAATGCACACAAGATGACGACAGGAGTACGTTTGGATATATTAGCATAGTCACCGTGATTATTTTCAGGAAACATATGAATCATATTTTATATAACATTGCTTATAGTTTTTTTTCTCTCAGATTGTTGGAAAGATAATGTCATGATAATGTCTTCTTCAAGGGTCATCATGCCCCTAATGGTGTCAATAAAAATAAAATTAGAAGTTTACACATATAGATCTGCTATTCCTCTAAAGCATGACCACTGGAGACCAGAGATACAGAGCTATTTCACAGAATCACAGAATAGTCTAGGTTGGAAGAGACTTCCAAGATCACCGAGTCCAACCTCTGATCTAATGCTAACAAGTCCTCCACTAAACCATATCCCTAAGCTCTACATCTAAACTTCTTTTAAAGACTGCCAGGGATGGTGACTCCCTCCCTGCCTGCCCAAGGAAAATATTGAGACAAAAGTACTTTTCATTAATCTTTTCCTATTATGACTTGAAAGAAAGGAGGAAGGAAAATACAGAGGCTAGGCCAAGACATATATTTGGGTTCTTCCCTGAAACAGTGGAATATTTTGTGATGTGAAGGTAACATGCTCAATATGTGGGAGGATGTGAGCATTTAACTCTACCCTGTGAGCTTATCTAGCATTGACCCAGTCTGGAAACTTCAAAGGTATTTCCAGAAGGGGCAAGTACTTAAATAAAACAAGATTTTTGTGCAACATACAGTATTTTCTTTAAAGATAGGTGAACCCCTTCTTGTGAAGTACATCACCAGAAACCTACTTCTCTCTGAAAAACCTGAAACTTGAATTGTGAACTTGTGAATATATTAACTTACATTGTTTGCAATCTAATTTCCTGTTCCTCAGATGAAGTAGATAAAAATAACTGAAAACAGCTTATAAATGCACACCATGTGTTTCTGAATTGTCTGCCACACGGAATCCTGTAAGTATTGAAAAATCCCAGAAACTATGAAAAATAAAACCACACTGAAGGTGTCCTACCCCTTGATCTGGTAATTGCACATCAGCAGTTTTCAACATGGCTCACTCATGAGAGACAAGAGGTATCAGATCAGGAAAACAATCTGTGAAAGGCCTTACTAAACTATTTTCTTAGCTGTATTTGAAAACAAACAAACAAACAAACAAACAAACAAAAACCTAGAAATCTTATGATATTTCTTGCTCAAAACAAAATGACCACAACACCTCTGAGAACATTTTCTCTTTGCAAGGATACAGGATACAGGAGGAGGGCAAAAAGGCATGCTGTGGACATGAGGGAGTTCCACATGTGGAAATGGTGAGGATGGAGAGAGTCATGGCTCTTCAGTTACCCTGGGGTTTAGAGCAGGATATGGGACCTACAACTCTTTGACCTTCTTTCCTTCCCTATTGTAACCAATGAGCAATGATCATTTATCTAAGTGATCATTATTATTGTTTACAGAAACTGAGTTAATAACTGAAACATTTACTTAACATTTCAGATTATTTTTAACTTACAATGCAAGACCTGTGGTTGAAATGATACAAATATTCAAGGAAATCAACTTATTACAATATTTTGTTCAGGAAGCTTGTTAAGAGGAATAACCATCTATGGCAGTCAATACTACTCTTTATGCTGCCATTGTTAACTTCTGTTAAACAAAGACCTTCTCAAAAAGTTTTAACAAGTCCCAACTATGTCTGTATCTTATCATTAAGTAGGATATTATGAGCATCAAACTTAAGCTACTCAGTATTTCTTTGCCAACCCACTAAGTAAACAGTATGTTTTGACTATGACTCATTGTTACATTTAATTAGATTATTTTAAGAATCTGCATCTACCACATGTTCTAAGCAACAGAACAACAGTCCTTTTCTATAGCACAGCTGTACTTTCTTAATACTTAAAGTAATTAACTATATCCACTGATGAGCACTTTTGGAAAAAGAAAAGGGGGGGGGGGGGGGGCATATTAATGCATTCTCATGCTAACTGTGAAGGGAGAGTTCCAGCACCTTCTGCTAAAGGACATCAAAGCACACACAGGACATGTACTAGTAAAGCTATCCTTGTTCTTTTGTTAAACGTGTTAAACGTTGATCACCTCTGAGAGACCAGTCATATTTTCTTTCCTTTACTGTTTGGCTGCATCTCTTTTTTTGCAAGTGACTTGCAAAAAAAGAGATATACCCCACTTGGGGTGGGGTGATAAGTACCAGTAGCTGTAGTAAACATTTAAATAAAAACCAGAAAATTTGGAAGGGCTTACAAACCAACTTGTTTGAGTCTTCTACTTTTCCACTAATGTGCTTTAAACAAACAGACAAACAAAACCTTGTTGCAGGAAAACTGCGTGCATATACTCAAAATAGATGGGACTAAACATGGTAGGATAACTACACGCACCTCTCCATAGCCAGTAGGGAAATTCAGTTTTAATTCTGTCACTGGCTGTGATATGCACTTCAGAAGTCCACTTAAGACAATCAATCTGAGAAGTCCATATTTGTACCCTGAAGGCTGAATTTCCTTTGGTCCTCCTCAGGGTCAAAATCCCCAGTCCCATCACAAACAAAATCATTGCTGTGTTCTGGATTTCAGGCAAGTCTAGCCACATATTAACCAAACATACAGCACATTGCCTATTCAGAAGTATATAAAACTTGGTCTTGGCAATATCTTGACACTGTTCAAATATCATACATTGAATACCATAAACCTTGAAGCTTCTGACAAACAAATTAACTTTACACTGACAGCTATTGTTTGGTGCAGCCTCAAATTAATACTGTAAAACCTAAATGTAAACACTTTCTGAAGAGACTGAAAAAAAATTTTAGCAATGACAGCAAAAAACCACAATTATTGTTGCTTACTATTGTACCTTTATATCTTCTGTCAACACTCAGCCTGCATATATGAATGAATAAGAGTAGCTCAGGCTTGAAATCTAACTCTTGTTGGCTATGCTTTACCTGGAAAGTCAACAAGCTCACTGTGCAGAAAGATTGCTCAGAAGTGCACTATAAAGGCTGCTTTTGCACCAAGTCAATCAAGTCACTAAGGAAGGAATCGCTGCCTCAAAACCAGATCAACCTCAACCATCTTATGAACTATACAAATATGATAATTGCCACACTTCAACTAGCAGTTTAAAGCTGTTACTCAACCATTCTCAACAACATTTCCATTTATATACCAAGTATGCAGGGAATCCTTTCCTGAGATAAAGGCAAAACCAGACAAACTGCATGCAGCCCTGAGAAGGGGTGACTTGAAACCACAGCTCCCACAGCCAAAGACTCTTCAGAGAATCCAGTGCCCACAGAAGAAAAAGGAAACAGGAAATGGGAAGAGGAAATAGGAAGAGGAAAAGGAAAAAGAAAAAGGAAAAAAAAAAAGAAAAGAAAAGAAAAAAGAAGAGCTAGTAGGTCCCTGCTACCATTCACCTCTTTCTGAAGAAGCTTTGTAGCTTTGTGCAAAGATTAGCAGGAATTTATTGTGAATCATAACGTATTTTACAAAGAGTGATGACATTTAGCAGTATGTTATAATGAATCCTGACTGAGGACATGGGAAGGTTTGATTTGGATATTACAGTACTGCAAGGGTTCTTACCCTAAAAGCATTAACAGCTTTGCAAGGCTTCAGCATGAATTAAACCTGTGCCATTCATTCAGTTCAAATCTGGTTTACACTCATTCTTCCGGATCTTTAATTACCTAGATTAAGTCACATATTTGCAAGAAAAATCAACATGCATATACACAGAGGCTTTGTTTCCTACCACATCAAATAGAACACTATTTTTCTATATTTCCTAAATAATAATTATTATTTGAATAATAACAATGTAAAGATTTGGGTCTGTTTCAGAAAACTTACCCAAAGTACACACTCCTTGCACTTACTGCACTACCAAAAAGAACAGATCCAAGCTCCCACAAGTCAACAAAGCTACCCATGGGGAGGCTGAACCCATCTCCAAATTGCACCTCTGCAAACCCAGCAAGGCTTGTGAGTACACACAGGTGTCAGGAGTACAGAGAAATGTCAGGGATATGGCTAGGAGAACCTGCTGACCCAAGGAGTTTTTTGGAGGCAGGGTGTAAGTCTAGAAATAATAATGGGTCATCCAGTAGAGAACAATAATACCATTCAAATAAATCTCAGTCAGCAGTCAGAATTGAACAAGTGTGTTGTTAAGGAAGCTTGTTTGGAGTGATTAAATCCTGCTTGTAAAGATGCATGTTTGGATCAGTGGCAGAGAAGGGACACCATGGAACCTGCATCTGGTATCAGGGCTGCTTCCTCTTCTGCTGCTCACATCGTGGGGGTGGGGCACACACCTGTGGGGGGGGCACACCTGGGTTCAGCAGCATCCCCACCTCAGGGAGATTTAATCAGCAGCCCCCAGACCTCAAGACAGTGCCCTGCTCTACAGCACTGCAAAGCTAGCTGCTTTTCTGCCAGAAATGCCAGGTGGAGCAGAAACAAGTCTGAGGAAGTATTCCAGTAGCTGGGGCATTCACCTGGAAGCTGGATGGCTCTGTGCTGCTCCTCACTTCTCTGTGGCTGCTGTTTAATGCGGACACATAAAGCATCCTGTGCGCTGGACCAGAGCCCGTACTGAAGACAGCTGGGTGCTCACGCCAGCAGGCAGATGTGCCAAGCCAAGTAACATGATAGGGTACTGTTTTGTTTGAATTTATATTAAAAGAAGATTAAACCCTCCAGAACAAACACCCTTTCCCAAGTTTACAGTTATTTATAGCTATGAATTGACACCATAATCTTGAAAACAACAAAAAAGCATCTCTGGAAAGAACAGTAATAAATATTCTGTTCTACCAAATATACATACAATGGATAAGTATAGTTAAAAGGAATTATTTTAACTATGATTGTAAGACAACATTATATACCAAACATGTTTAAATGTTTCTGTATTTTCAAGAAGAATCTACTGATTAATTATATACACCAGAACCATATATAATTTACCTCTTGATCCTCAGGAAAAAAAAATAAAAATAAAATAAAATTACAGAACTGATTACAGAACTGACTGACAACAAAAATAATTAGTCTTTTTTTCATTTTTTCTTTTTTTTTCCTTTTTTTTTTTTAATATATCTATTTATTTATTTATTTATTTTGGTTGATGTTAGCGGGGGTTTTGTTCCACATCATCCAGATTTTTTTTCATTCAAATTTCCTAGTTCCACAACCTCCAAATTCAGATCCTTTAAAATAAATGAGTATATGAAGGTTCAAATGCTGATGTGCAGGGTGCAATTTGACAACTTTACTGCAGTCTCAAGGATTGTATGCTCTCTATGTAAAAACTTCACAGCTTTCCATAAAACCTTCATCTACAGACGTTCACTTAGAATTTTCCCCACAATTCCACCAAAGTTCCTTTTTTCCATCTTTTGAAATCCCAACATGTTGATGAAAGTTTGCTAGATCAAATGAACAAATATTAACAAATAGTATGTTTCCACAAAAAAAGAAAAACAAAACAAAACAAAAACAAAAAACAATAACAATCCTGATGTTTGAAATGTTTTTGCCTCATTTGACTTTTGCTCTTCTAGTCTGGCAGAATGAGAAGTTAAAACCTATCATTTAAATACTTAATATTTTTTTTTTAAATGTGAAGAGTAACAGGTAATTCCAGCAATGGTTTATCCTGGTCAAGTTACTTATAAGATTAAAACACAAGTGGAAATGAATTGTCCTGTAGTACATACAAATTTAATTCTATTTTAATTTTATGAGATTAAGTTAAAAAAGTCTGATCTAAAGTGAGTAAAAACTAATAAACATACTTTCAAGCATAAGCACGATTTATTAACATAGCCCTTCATTAAATGCTGCTCTGAAAAGTAAATATAGATCTTTCTAAGATGAGTAAAAGTGAACCCACTGTAACCTTCTTTGTAACATGCCAAATTAATTTCTATTTTCTCCGATTTCACTTGAATGAAGCAATTGTTTTGTGCCCTAAAGGGATGGAAATAGCTGGTTCCTAGTGTGTTTAGAAATGTGCAACATCCATTCAGCAGCAAAACATTCGCAGGTTCATCAAGCAAACTCCTGGTGGGCCATGGACACCTAGACTCAGTTGTGACCTACAATACGTCACCCAGCTGCCTCCTTGCCGTGAAGGGACCTGCTCCCACAAGGCAGGGCTCTCTGTTCCACTCAGCCTTCCTCAGGCACCTCAAGCCTCGATTCAGGTTGACCACAATAAACTCAGTGTGGCTACCACCTGAATGTCAGGAAACACAACTGCCAGTACAAGTTGGTGTATGTGTAGTGGCTGTATGTGATGCCTCTGACAGCTGGAAGCAGCTGCTCTTGCAAAATTGCTGGTGCGGTTTTGCTCCTAAGCACGTTCAACAACCATCCAGCCTGAGCTCCATAGCCTATCTGTCTGAGAACAGAGAGTCAAGAGCCCACACATTTACCCCAAAACCCTTTCAGAGATTGCTCTGCTGGGCACTGTTGGACACTGTGGAACTGTTTCTTACTCTATGATAATATTCTAGAGTGGTATTTATGGAGAGGAACACTAGCTAAATAAACACAGAGCTAAAATGCATCATTTCCCAGCTCAGATCCCCAAAGCGAATCTCCCACTGCTTGCAAGGTCACCCTAATCAGCAGGCAGCCCTGATTCCTGCTACAACTACTTCCAGGCTCAGAAAAGCACAAACAATTCCTGGCAGCAGGAACCAGAACCTATGACTGCTCCTTCCCTACACAAGCACCCTAACCACAAGAGTAGAAAACAACATTCTACCTTCCTTGTCTGGCCGCAGATTTTTCATCTTTTCTTGCTTGCTGGCACAGACTTAAAAGCAGAGGTGTAGACTATTTTGTCTCATTCAAGCTGTAACCTAAAACATCACTTTTTTTTTTTTTTTTTTTTTTTTTTTTTAAGTATTTGGTTGTTTAATACATGTTGTTGATTAAAAAAAAAAAAAAAAAAAAAAAAAAAAAAAAAAAAAAACACAAACATAAAGGTGCCACACTCAGGAGAAAATCCTAGCTATGGACATATATGAAGTCTTAGCCTAGTATATAAAGAGTAGAACTTGACTCAAGCAACTTTAAAAATCCTGGGAAAGGACGGATTGAAGAAACATCTTTTTTTTTTTTTTTTTTTCCTTTACCACAATCAAATACCACAATCTTCAGTAAGTGGTTGAGAAACTTATCAAATCTGGAAAAATACGTCTCAGGTCTGAAATCACATGGTTTAAATTGACACGTGAAGTAATTTTCCAATCTGTTTCTATGATTTAAGAATGAATCCTTAAAGGTTTCTAAGGTATTTTTTGTTGTATTCACATGTTCCAATGTTTCTTCAGTTTCACCTTTGGAAAGATTTTCCAGTGAAAAGTACAAGCTAGACTGAAACATAAATAAATGGGCAGCAGAAAAAAATAAATTAATTAAATTAAAGTATTTTAAAAATACAGTTCATGACATCACTTAAAGTTATTTTCCACTTCATATACTTCATATACTTCATATGTGAAAACAGAAATAATTAGCTTCCTAATTTGTTACCTCAAACTCTTCTAGTTTTTCAATTACCTCCTAAGGCAACTCTCACATTTGAGTTGCTCCCAATGTTCAACTAGTTACATATTCCACCAACTAGACTGATCCTGAAGTATCATATTCCGTACAGTAAACATTCAGGAAATAACAGAGCTAAAGGACTTTTTCCCACCCTTGAAAGGTGATGTTGGAAATGTATATGCCTCTTTGCCAATCTTTGGGTACTAAGGTAGCATATGTAGTCCCAGGACATACACAAATACCTACACAAATCCTAGCTTTTTCATTTAGTAAATTAGCAGAAGAGGGCCTCTCCCAGATGCAGAATCAAACTTAGGATACATGTTTACCTAATGTATAATTCTGGACAGTATCATGAAGAACCTGAGAGGGAAAACCAGGATCCATGGATAATCCTGTTT
Source organism: Heteronetta atricapilla (assembly GCA_011075105.1). NCBI lineage: Eukaryota > Metazoa > Chordata > Aves > Anseriformes > Anatidae > Heteronetta > Heteronetta atricapilla. The sequence continues at coordinate 33,459,383 of CM021732.1, read as the reverse complement.
GCATGCGGTAAGATTTTATTTTTTTTATTTGGGGCTAGGGAAGAGTTTTTTTTTTTTTTGGTGTGTGTGTGTGTGTGTGTGTGATTTTTTTTTTTCTTACCTAATCAGTTTATCTAAAACTGGTGCAACTGACATTTATTAAAGAATTTACATCACATATTTGATGTGAATCTGTAAGCTAATGCATTGAAAGTAGAGTCTGCAGGGGAAGAATGTGGGGAAATAAAACCTTCTTCTGGTCATAGTTCTTTTTACTTTTTCCCCCACACTCTTTTACTTCATATCGACACCCCTACTAGTTACTTCTTGTCCCTTTTTCTCCAAGACTTACAAATTAAGGATTATATAAAGTTCCATCCAAACCTTTTGGCACCACTTCAAAACCTGCTATTTTGGGCTGAGATCTAAATGAGCAGACTTTGACCTTCATCAGTGCTGGCCTTCTAATGCACAACAATAATTTGCCAGTGATTTAGACTAATTTCAGTTACAGTGTTATAAATTAGCCCATTGAAGTCCAGCTAAAATACATGAGGAAGGAGATGGTGCAAAGTCAAAGGAGTGGCAAGTGGGGCCTTGCCACATGTAACGGATGTTTGACCAAGTGAAAATAAACAGGAGGTCTGATAGCATAGTGAAGCAGGAGACTGATTTCTTCACATAAAGTTTCCCTTCTAAGCAAATCTAATCTAATGCACTTTGCATTTGGTTCCTATCCTGCTGGAGAAGATTCTTCCAGTGTAGATGTTCACAGAACATTTATTTCTCCTGAAAAGGAGATAAGTACCCTCTACTCACTCCACACTCACCACTCCAATACTTCTGTAAGCCTGTAAGAGCTTGATGGAGATTGAGATTTACTTCTCCATGTGCTCTCAGTGGGCTCTTGCTCAGAGGCAGACTGTACTGGGTCTGTCTGGGATGTTTACTTTACAGACCTGCCAAGCCTCCACCAGTTCTGTAAGCATGAACTGGGAGATGTTTCTTGCAGGAGAAATTCAGGTCTCTTATTTCATCCCCTGATCACAGGTTACTGTGGAAGCTGAGGAGACTGGCTGCCTGCTGGTCCTTGGGGAGGATTTTGGTGACCATCTAGAAAGTACAACAGGCTGGCTTTGAAAGGGATTCTCCTTTTTCTTGACCAACAGAATTGCCTCCAGAACACTGAATCCTTGCTTGCCAACATGTGGAAGTTCTCATACTTCCACCCCACTAGTGGATTTCAGTAGAAGTAGGAGAAAAGTTCATTGATGACAGGACAGAAAATGCACTAAGGTGGCTCATTCACAGCTTGCAAGCAAATGCCATATTTTCTAATTTGTGTAGCTCTTGTCAACTTTTGGTGGCCCATGAAAGCAAATACGTACCATGAAACCTGTAAAGAAAAGAGGCAGCAAACTGAAAAGAGGGGTAAGGAGCAAGAACCAACCTGAAAAGGATACATGGCTTGCAAAGAAGTTTTCCCTCACTAGACAAGAAACGTGTTTCATTCTTAAATATACAGTATGTGAATGGTACAGCTGATGACTAATTATTCAGCTTACAATTTAATGATCTAATACTGTCTGAGCATATAAAAAATATAATTACAATGTTTATTAGAAAACTAACAAGCAAATTACATCTCTGTTGTTGCTACTCTGCATAACATCTAACATTTACTTATTAGATATTTATGCAGTTTACTACCCTTACTGAAGCTACCTGGTCAATGAGCAGATTGCAAAATTCCTGCAGCAGAACTCCTGTTCATGCAGGCACACCATAGAACTTGGAGTGACTCCATATCAGGCAGATGGTGTGAAATAAAGGTGGGATTAAATTATGGATCTTTGGGAATTCCATCTCCTGAAAGAGCTAAATGTGTTTTTTTCCAGTGGTCTCAGAGATAGTGCAATACCTACAAGTGCTGTAAAATATAAAAGAGAAAAAAAAAATGCTACAGTTTAAGAGATGACCATTTCCAAACGAACCTAGCTTCATAGTTATCCTTTATTTATTCAATGTAGGTTTTATAGCCACATCTTAAGCCAAAGACTGCTTATGAAGCTGCACAGAGGCTCAGCAAGTGGACAGGCCATGCCTGTTCACAAGAGGTCAAGTGATGATCAGTTATGCTCCTGGCTAATCTCGCACAGACATGTAGGTGCACTTGGGTACTCTGGAAAAGCCTGTGTGCCCTACCACACCTTCCAGTATTATGTTTAATGGCTTGGCATTTTTTGTCAAGGGGAAGGACTCCATATTTACTTCAAGATAGGAGTTTAACAGACACCATCAGCTTTTCTCTTTTCATAGGCTGCAGAAGTCTGTGCTATTCTGCTTTTCAGAGAAAGACACAGCAGGCTTGCTCTGGGCTGCTGCTGTCATGTGAGGACCTGGGAAGGATCCAGACTCGTACATGCAGTTATGTTTGCCCTCTGCTCAATGTAGATGAAATCTGTGCTTTTACTGCTCAAAACTTTAAAAGAGTGAAAGCTGTAGAGTAATGCTAGCCTGAACAGGTGACCAGGAACTGTTGAATACTGTCTTTCCATTGCCTGGTAGGTACTCCATACACCTCTGGCCTCACAATTTCAGAAGACACCTACATTTTTTTTTTGCATTTTGCCATTGTAGATTATTTGCTAAGTAAAGACACCTTATGAACTATTAAAATTTCAATGCTTTTCTCTAGTCATATATCAAGATAAAAATGGCTTAAATATATTCCAATTCACTAATACAAAATTTTCTCACCTATCAAAATATCAAAATTTTATTACAGGATTTTTTTTTTCATTTTTATTTTTAAAAAAATACTTCAAAAGTGTCAATAATTTAAGGTTTTATTTCAAAATTCTAGGGGTGATCTTTAACCATAAGTAAAATAGGCAATATGATACTTGTGAGCTTTGTTTGCAAAGCTAGTACTTCCTAAACTGAATAACATTTAGAAGCTGACATTTTATTACATTCCATTAAAGCTTATTTTTATACAAAATAGTATATTAACCAAATATTTCTTTATTGCTGACTATATTGTTTAATGTCATTTAACAACAGACTTTATCTATCATCAAATTTACTGCAGCTAAAGAATCAAAAGAGATGCGGAAAATATGCAAATACTAATTGATTTTGGTACTGCTATCTATTTTATGATATGAAAAGTATCCATATAAATTTAAAAAAGACATACACAAAAAACACAAATAATGAGACAACTCAGAACACAAAAGAGCTTGATTTATCATATCATATGCTGAAACCCTATTATATCTCAACATCATGACTTATTTTTAAAACAAATTATAGATTATTCTGTAACATGCATATAAACACAATTAAAATATACCTATAATTCACCCTACCCTTATCATCTTCTATGTCCTTGAAAATACTCTGAGAAGTAGGATAATAGCTGCTTTATTTGGTTTTTAAGATTTTATTTATTTTTTGAACAACTGGACTTTATAGTGATGGCTTTTTAACAATAGCATCAATTTCATAGCCATGTTTGGCACTAATTCTCCCCCCCCCCCCCCAAAAAAAAAAAAATAAAATTTTAACCTAATTTTTTCCAGAGTTTTCTGGAGACAAAAAATAAATCAGAAGTGTAACCCTCTGAATCTCTGGACTAGAATTTCCCCACAGAAATGTGCTATGGAAAATAAATGGATGATTATTTATCTATATTTTAATGCATGTGTACCCTGAAAAAAACCCAACCAAACAAAAAACAAAACAAAATAGCAAATCCCAACCCCAAACAGCTTCAAATATAAGGTTACAAAATAAACTGAATTTCTAAAATATTTTCTAATAGTTTTTCACACAGATTTTGAATGGTTTGACCTATGAAAGCCAAATTTTATTTTTCTAGATTTGTGAAAAAACTGTCTGTACCTTCCATTTTTTTGTAGAGCTATTGGGTGCATGGAGAAGGAGAGTTCATAAGGTACATCACAAACAAGAAGTTAAGGAAAGAGGGGATGTTACAAAAAAGAAAGATTGAAAACAACAACAAAAACAAAAAAGTACAAAAAAAAATGAAATAAATATTTTAGCTGTAAAATAAATAGAAAATCAGATAAAAACCTGATACCAGTCCTGTCTCATTACTCCTTCATCCTGTCCTCAACATCTGCACCCTATTTTAAGTTAGACCAGATGAGAACTGTAGCAAGTAGGAAAAATGCTGAAAGAGTACAGGATATACAGCAGAGACAGGAATTCATAAACATAAGGGCATCACAGTGTTTCTTCTCTCCTGTGTGAACATTTTAAAAACATTTCAACACATCATTCACTACCGAAACAAGACAAATTTAAGAATTTTCTACATTTAATTTGAAAGGACTGATCTTCACTGTTGTTACTAATGCTTCTTGCTTTTAGCTTTGAAAGCAACATGCCCTACAAACTTGCAGAAATTTAGAAAAGATGGACAGGACCAACAGGATGTCCAGAAGTCTTTATGGCTACTTAGTCCTTCATCACTAATTTTCACTGTCCATTTTAACTCAGTTTTCTTTGGTAACTTATGTAAAGCCTGATAATTTGGAAAACAACTAAAAGCTATTGTAAAAATAAAATACTAAAAAGTCATTGTGTTGACTCACTTTTCAGAAAGTAGGAAAAAAAAAAAAGTTAGCTTTGATGTTTAAAATGACATTTAACTGCTTATTTATATACAAAAGATTGCCTTTTCTTGATTTCCAAAACTTCAGCTCAGTTTGGGGGGTCTGGACAAAAGGCCATGCAGAAGAGGTTCAGCACAATTCCCATTCACAGTGCCATGGATCTGATGTGATAGCTGATAATCACTGTTTCAGTGGCACATGGTACTTAGAATTAGCATTTTGCCTGCAAAACAGGAAAAAGGCCCCCAAATTTCAATGCAAGCACAGTACTATGGTAGTAGAGCTATGTCTCTGCATCCCATTTATGTTCAAGGATGGACAACGTTAAAGTTTGGAGTTCAGTTCTGATCAGAGGAAAGTCATAACCAAAAATTTGAAGACAGATCTAAAAGTATTGTTCATGAACACAAGGATCACAGCCTCAGATGTATTTACAAAACAAAATCATGGCCACGCATCCTCAAATTATTGGCAGCAGACCTTTAGAATAGTTCCTTGCATTTATTCCAGATGCAAATAATCTGTATTTTTCTGTTTACTTTTCTAATAAGTAAGTTACATACTAATTTGGTGCCTGAATGAGCTCTGAGTTAACATAAATATTGAATAGATTTTATATATTTTAATTACACTTTGCCAGTGTTTACACAAAAAGGAACTAACAATATGTGTCAAGGCACTTTAATAAATATTAATGGAACAGAGTTTACTTTCTCCCTTTTCTACTCTATTTTTCCCTTCAGCCCTTTCATTTGATTTAATTCATTTATTCTGCCTCAGTTTTAAGTCCATACTTACACAATTCTGCCTGGCACACTGTATTGTATATCCTTGCCATGACATAGAATAAGCAGCTGACACTGACAGGAGCCTTGAGAAGTTGTTATTGATAGGATCATAAATCTTTGTTCATCCAGCAACTGATTACCAATCATATCTGTACACAGACAATCCCAAACTTTTATCAAGCCTTTGTTCCTTTGTTTTACTTAAGCTATGAATATTCTGGGACATGGCTCAGATTATTGTTATTCCAAAAATAACAGATGCACATCACTGTCATTATTGCCATGCTCCTTTTTGATGCCAACCTTTGAGATAGCACTAATCTCACTGAAAACAATAAGATGCCAGTTCACATTAAATGCTTAAGGCAACAGAGGAAAAGTGCAATCTGTCAAAAACATACTGAAAAGGTAATTCAACAAAATAACCTTATTCTGTACTCTGCGGGCATAACTTCCCATAATTCAAAGTACTGGTGACACTATGACAGCTTGCTTAAGTCTTGAAATTCATGTTGTCTTATGACAGAGAAATTATAGCATTTAAAATTTATTAATTGCACCAAAAATACTTTTTAAAATTTTAAAAGTTAGAAAAATTGAGTGGTAAAAATATTACATTTGAAACATTAAGCATTTAATTTTTTTCTATTGCTCATGCTAATGCAATTTATTGCCAGTTTATATCTGAGACTAGAAACTACAAAAAAGGATCCTTAGTCACACAGAAATCTCCTTACTTATTTTCAGCATAGACTTGATCCAAGTCAGTCTCTGTTGCACCTGTAGAATGGGCAGATGAGTTCTTCCTGACATCAGCTCTTTCATAATTTTTGTTTTGTTTTTCATGATTTCCACATGCTACGCTGTATTTTGGGAAATAAAACCTGTCCAGGATCTGTTTTTCTTATTGCTTAGAATAGGCACTGACACCTGAAGACCAAGCAGGAAAATCAACATTACAAGTCAGAAATAACAGTAACTTGGCTATCGGTGATGTACTACAAACCTTATCTTATGTCTGAGAAGAACAAGATAAGCCAAGCCATGCTTCTCAAATTCATGATTATTTAAATTATAATCAGCTTGTGTTTTCTTTGTTCTGTCAACATAAATGCACACTTGAATCTCAGTCAGAGAGTCCTGTAGATGGAAATAATGTTTCGGGACAGCCCTGCTTATGTCTGCTGAAAATTATATGAAGCAGCTACTGTAACCCAGAAGATGTTAACTCCATTTTTCTCATCTCTCTCCTACTTCTCTCCTTCTTCCCCAAAAGACAGAGTAGTGGGAGACAGGAACCTACACAGTCCTATATCCACTAACACCATATTTCTAATGGGGGAAACAAGTTCTGATAGTAGCCCTAACCCATCTTTCTATGGTTTAACAGTCACTAATATATACTATCTGAAGCTAGTTTATTTGCAGGCTTTGAGCTCATATTTAAAATGATCTCTCATAAATAGGTACACGTGTTAAGTCTTTCATAAACATACATTTTAACATGGTGCAAATGCATAGAAATGATTATGAAATTCGTTGCAGTTTGAGCTTTTATTTTAAATCCTTTACCTTTTTTCCCTACAAAAATCCACAACTTCTCTCCATATTTTTTTAAAAAACATGCCAGTGCAGAGCTCTGCTCAGAGCATCATGTAGAAACTTAATGCTACTGTTTTTCATGTTCAAAATCAAGCATACATTCAAATCAAAATAGTTCACTTACTCAGGTCCAAACCATAGATAGATTAATTATAACTTTGCACCAGCATCCCAAATGGTTTTCTTGGACTCTTCATCAGTGCATGGGCTCCAGTCACCATAGGTCCTCAGAAGGCTCTAAGTATTCCATTGCCAAATATCAATACTGACAAGTAACCCCTGAATTACAGAATTCAAGGATGTGACTCCCTTCCCACGAACTCAGCTTTAGGGTTTAGTAGAACAACAGATTTTCTGCTACCTCCATACGGTGTTCCATTTACTCCTTTGTGCACAACTAATTTAGAAAAGAGAATCTGAAAAATAAATGAAATAAACAGGAAGAAAAGCAATAAGGAAGAATAAGCAGGTCTGCTTGTGCACAAGCAGTTACAAACTCAGGGTTCACTTTTAGAGTTTAATTTTGTTTGCTTTGACAGCAAAGACATGAATTGCTCCAGAGCAATTCATGTTGTACCTATTGCTTTGTACCTATTGTACCTATTGAGTTGTACCTATTGCTTTGCAATTATTTCTTGACTGTGATGTATAAGCAAGTGGGCAAAATACGAGTTAAAGCAGCTGGAATGAGCAGCACGGTGCTTCCATTGATCTGTTTTAACCAGCATCCCTTAATTTATGAGGCCCTTACAAAGTATCTGTTTCTTCAGTTCACATTCCACCTTCCAAACCTCCACCTGAGCACTGCCAGACGTTTCAGAGCAGAGGAGTCCTGCTTTTGTCCTCTCTTGAAAACCTTCTTAAGATCTGTCATTAGGCCTGGCCTCAAGGAATGGATGTCTACAGCTCTCCTCCTCAGCTGCTGTCCAGTTCTTGACAGTGTCCTTGGTCACCTTAGACCTTTGACAGAGGAACCCTCCCTGTGAAGAAATGAAATAAAATAAAATCTATCCTGATATGAAAACTTGGACATGGGAGGCCTCATAAAACACAGGAGCTTTTCTGACCCCAGATACATTTCAGCCCTTCACAGCTTGGTCTACGGGGCTTTCCCAAGCACCTTGCTCATACATAGAGCATGTCTTAGACTTGTTTTATACTCCCTACGTACTCTGAGAAGAGACATTATTTTAATGAGTTCATTTGTGGCTTTATTTAGGAAGTTACACTCCCTTCACATAATAAAGCCCTTAAACCTCCCTAACTCAATAGACAGAGTTTAGCTTTGCTCCAGTAAGAAAAGAGAAACTACTAAACCCACTTAGTATTTTCCCCATCCTGTTGCTGACCTCCAAGCTAGGGTATGAGCAGTTTAGAGACTAGATTTAGATATCAAGGCTAAACTTCTTGTGTATACACTGAGCAAGTATTAAGTTCCTGTTAAAATCTTAGATTTTATGTCTCATTTAGTCTCTCTTCAAAATGTTTTAAATATTTGTATGCACTTTTTGCTGAAGCCTTTACATTCCTTTGCAACACAGATGAGCAGCACATGAAGAATGGCAATCATGAGGTATTTAGGAGCTTGGGTGGGTGCTACTACTGGGAAATTTTGGCTTCTCTCTGTAGAGAAAGTTAGTTAAGAAAACAGAAATAATTGCACTATAAATACTGTTTGTGATAACCAGATCTTAAATATTTATTTTCAATACATCAAACCAAAGGAGAAATAAGCCCATTCACAGTTTAACCAGGAATATCTAAGCCAGATGAATGCCTATATTAGCTTTCAAAAAAAAAAAAAAAAAAAAAAAAAAAAAATCAGCTTCCTTAATAAATATAGATAAATTCACAGTTCATTGCTAAATCTAACAACTTCCTCTTTTCTCTTTTCTTTATACTATGCATGGTTTAACTCTTGTTCTTTTTCTCTTCCTTCAAAAAAACCTTGACCTTTTTAAATTACTCAACAGTGGATTTCAGAGGCATTCAAGTTGCTGTGCTTGAGATCTTTCTCCTTTGAAGGTGATGGGAGTTTTGTCACGGGCTTCAATCAGGAAGAGATTTCATTCCCAGCAGGAGAGTTGTGATGCCATCACCACTCCTATTCATAGCCAATTTCTCTCAAGATCAGGAGGGGACCATCACTTCCTCTCAAACTGCTGAGATAATGACCAGCCTAAAATGTGAATGCTGCTAACAAGGCTACTAAAAGAAAGAAAGGAGACATTTTTTTTTTTTTTTTTTTTGTCATTGTCATCAGTATTTATACACAGCATTTGTAATACTGTGGCATAAATGGCATATATTTATTCCCTTCTGGAAACATCAATTTTTCATAGAAATGTAGGAGACACAACTAAAAGAGTTCTGTGAAACCTGTTTGGCTGTCCTGTTCTTAAACTTGGGTTTTCTGCATTTCAACTATGCACAACAAACCACTGAATATTGGTCTCTTCAATTCAAGATTTGATCCTGAATCTGTAATTACAAAAATGTACTCAGAACTAGAGTATTCCCATTTAAAAATATGGTGTTGTTGGTATGTTATTTGTTTTGGTTTTGATGAGCCAACACTTCTCAAAATTTTGAGGGGGAAAAAGTAAAAAAAAAAAAAAAAAAAAAGTTCCAGACACTTGGGGTCAGGACTACAGGAATTGCCTTTTTGTACTAAATGTAAATTTGCTGTCGGTTTAAAACAGAGCTTTGAATGTAATATTAATGTAACTTTTATTGTATAAGTAGAAGCCTGATTTGGATTACAGTCTATCTCAAACTACTTTATTTTCTTCCTTTTTTTTTTTTTCTTGGAAGTATTCAAGTAGAGTCAGCTACACTTCAAAATGAAAGATTTTATGTCATTCCAGAACTTTTACAGAATAAATAATAATAATAATAAATCTATTCAGATCTAGTTTTGCATGTCTATTAGACAGAATTGTTAATAAAGCAAGAGATTTTTATGCAACTTGAAGACTAATATACACTAAAAGAAACTGCACATGAATTGCACCAAATTTTTTATGCCTTACTCTTTAAGGAAAATCTCATGCAAATACTTGCTTTTATAGCTTCATCCTAGTAACTGTCATAAAACAAATTTAGGAGCTGTATGGAAATCTCCTATGGTTTACATTTCAGAAACAGCACAATTTGGGGAAATCTGGTATAATATCATTTTCCCTCATTATTAATCCTTTCTTATGAGCTTTACTCCTTCATCAGGTATAAAGGCCTTCAATCATGTGACGACAAACTGTTTTTACATCATGTAGTCAGCAGAGAGCTGATTTGTGGTGATGATTCCACAGGCACCTAACTGCTGGTGTGGTAGCATCACTATTTCATTGCTCCTGAATGAGCAGCAGTTAGTCATTACTGCCCACCAGGGAAGTGACTCATCACTCATGTTTCACAATGACATGCGCTGGACAAGAAGTACACCACCTATCATTACATCGAGGATGGCTCCAGAGACCTGAGCATGGGAAAGAACGTATATTTCATGCTGTAAACAATTCAGATGACAGCAGTCACATCAATTTTATGAAAAGCAATGGAGAAAATAAGAGTGACATGCTGCACAGAACTAAGCCTCCAGCAACAAGCCTTCTCTGACAAGCATCTAAGAGAACAGAGTAGCTACATTTTTACAAGGGTATGTTTTTCCTTTCATAAGAGTTATTTTACATCAGTTCTCTCTGGTGTCTTGTCTTTGCTGCTTTATTACGAGCATGTGGCTATAAATACTTCTTCTATAAAAACTACTGTATGCTCAAGTGGTGTTTGAGATAGCTGCCTGAACTGGAGGTCCTTTCTGCTGCTTTCCATTCCAAGGCACTCTGTGGTCTTCTTCATAGCACAGACAGCTCTGTGTCAGCTCACAGGGCATCTGAAGGAAGTTAAGATGCAGGTTATCAGTCTGGTGATAGCAGTTGTACTACCACTTAGACAAGAATAAATGAGATGAGGAGAACCTCAGCTAGCCATCAGAGCTCTTCAACAACTCATCCATCACAGAAGTCAAAGTCTCAGCAAGCTTTGTTTGGAGTGAGCAGAGAAAGAAAAATAGACAGATGAGTTGTGAGTTTAAGGAATGTTTTCCAGAACACCTATACTATATGAGCACTTGTATGTGCTTAGACTTAGGTTGTTCTCTTAAAAGTTCTCTTCCAGCATCCCTATAGATGTGTGCTGGCCTTTTCCAAGCAATAGGGCTTGGAAAGATGACCATGCAAATCATATTTTGAAAACTATCTGTGGATATTCCATACCACCTTTCACTGTGGTCATATTTTAATATACATAGCTGCATATAGTCATCTATATTGTCCCTGTTCTCAAGATGATGTATTCTCATCCTCCCAGCTGGAAGCAAGCAAAATCTACTGTGTAGTTAGTAGATACAGAACAAGGGTCTGACTTCCAGATACCAGTGGGGTTGCATTTTATTTAGGACATGAGATAAGACTGTCACAGACTAAATTCTGATCAGCTCTATATGCACATTCATATGACTCTTTCTTAAATTAGTGTGATCCAAGGTTTCCAACAGCATGATCTCACCATAAGTTATGAATTCATGTCCAAAAACAAACAAACTCTTAAAAATCTTGTCTGCCAGGACTCTGTATTTATGGCTTGGCAGCTCTGCAAGTTACTGTGAATGCCACAGCTTGCTCAGAACCTGAATATTCATTGAATCAAAACATTTTTACACTATCTGAAAAAGTTAAAAACGGTAACTGAGAAGTGACTAATCTGAGCACAGCCTGGGATGATGCTGGCAAGAGGTCATTCACTTCATCACACCAACAAGTGTGTATAGCATTAAGTGACCCTTCTGCTTAGGTTATAGCCCAAAGAACGCTATCAGGCAGAGCATTAAGAGGGAGTGAGACAGCTCCTTAGCAGAGGAATAATTCCTTCAAGGAAGGCTAACATGATCCTGGCACAGATCAGCAACCAGAGGTACAAACACCAGGTGACCTGGCCATAGCACAAGCATCACTTCATCAGTGGAAGGGAGGGGGAAGAACGGGAGCTACGCACAAAGTTTTTACAGGTTTTCCCAATGACACTGTTCATGAGAACAGCTAATTTGCCACAAAGACTTTTAACCAGGACACTTTACACAGTTAGTATATATCTATTTTGTAGCACATATGCTACAGAGTCAGTAGAGTGAGGAACAAATGAATGATATTTGTCAAAGTAAACGGCACAGAAAGCATTCAGAGACACGTACATTGAAGAGGAGGGAGAGGAGAAGGACTGTAACCACAAGCACCAGCATTTCCACCCTTTCGTTGGTACCACTAAGTTATTCTTAAAATGCATTCTAGTTATCTGGGAAGAGCTGCGGATGCAGTGAGGCTTACACGAAGAGCTGATTTCTGAGCAGGCTGCTCCAAACGGGAATCTGGACTCAGATCCAAGCTTCCCCCCTCTCTTCTTCCTTCCAATCCCTCCCCTCGGATCAAAACCAAAACAACAACACAACCCATACAAACCCGAAACCATGTTTTTTTGTTGTTTCGTGCTGAAACTAAATTCCCCCGAGGGGCGACATCCTCACCGTGTCCTCTGCCGGTCGCTCAGCCCTCCAGACTCTCGGGAGAGCAACCCGCTGCTCCCTCCCGCTGGACGCACGGGTGGTGGAGGGGGGCAAGCAGCATCCTCTGGACCAGGACTAGAGGCACTGGCAGAGGCACTGGCAGCGGCCGGCTCCGCGGCTCCCTTGCCTCCTCCGGTCCGCCCCCCGCCGCTCCGCCCGCGGCAGCCCCGGGGGCGGAGATGGAGGGAGGGGGCGCCGGGAGGAGCTGCTGGGCTTGGAGCCATCCGTACTACTTGACAGCACCTATAGCTCGGTGCCTATACCTTGCACGCCCTCCCAGTCGCTGCCTCCCGGTCCCCTTCCTCGCCTCCCCGACCCCCGGGGAAAAGGTTCGCTAAAGCGCCCGGTAAGTCCCCGGCGGGTGGGAGCTGGGAGCCTGACCCACCACAGCTCCCCACTTCCCTTCCGGGGCTGCCCCTGCGGAACGAGACACTGCTTCCTACTGAAATTTCAAGACATTCTTTGGCTGGCTTTTTTATTTTTGCAGAAAGAAGAAGAAGCAGGTCACTGGTGGTTGCCTTCACAACTTTGCAGCTGCTAGAGCTGCTCAGTTAAGCACAAACATACCCCTATTTGAAGAATATATGTTTTCAACCCACCAAAAGCCAAACTCAGTTAATGTTTGATAAAAACATACATTATGTCAGCTGCAAAGAAAGCCAGCTTTATTTAATGAGTAATAGTGATTTCTTTCTGAGGTTTGCGCTTAGCAGCTTCTTGTTCCTCTTTCTGCTTTTAGGATGATCAGTCAAGCTGCTGGTCAGCCAGGCTGCAGAGAACCTCTGGAGATGGCTTCTTGTCACAACAAAAGTTGTTTTGCACCATGTAACTAAAGCAGCAATAGCCAGAAGACCTCTGTGATCATGAAAGGCTTTCAGAAACAGGTAGCGCCTAGGGGAAAAAAATAATGAGCAGGAGTTGAGCTCTACTCCCAACATAACCTAGAAACCAGCACCTGTGTATATGTGAGCCAAGATCTGACTGTCCAGAGCCCTCCTCTGACACTTATGAAGAACTCTGGAAAGCTGAGCACAAATTTTGAGGTAATGCCTCCACTGCATGTTGGGCTGCTGCCCAACAGACCCTTGGAGCTGTCCTTCCTTCCTTCTTTGTACAAGAAACAGTAAAATCCCTGGATGAATTTTTCTCAAATTCTTCTGCAGCACAGGGAATGTTATATTTCTTCCCTTGGTTTCTTTTCTGTGAAAATAAACTCTTTGTCAGTACAAAGGGATTGCTTCCCCCTCTGCAGGGGTCAGCACTGTTGCTGGAGCTTGGAGTTGGGCTCTCTCACCTGTTGGTCAACATTTAGCATATAACCAACTTTTGGAGCACTTTCCAGCTCTTTCAAGGAAACAGCAAGAGAACTATTTGCTTTCAACTCCTCTTGCTCTTTGGAGCTATCAATCTGTAGAGTATGGCTCCTCACTGCCAGGCTTGATCTGCTTTTCCTTTCTGGAATCACAGAGTGGCAGTAAAAATAGCTGTCCTGGTATAAGTGCAGAGGTTTTTGCTTCCCTGCAGACAAACCTTTCAGAACAGTCTACAGGCTTAAATGGGCACTTGTGAAAAACCTTCATCTATCTTTGAAGGCAAGTAATTTCCCCATGTCTACGGGAGAAATAAGTGCAGTAAAGAAGATAATTCTACCAATAAACAAGGGATAAAAATCCAAAAGATTGGCCCTACGTTTCCTGACTTCTTCTGTAACCTCAGTGACTGATAGGAAATGTCCCCAGGTTTTATTCACCTTATTCTTTGCTGCCAATTCTTTTGTTTCCTTAAATCTTGTCTCAAACTGTTCAGCAAAGCTGAAGGTCTTGTAGTGCAATTTGACAAGTATGGTTGAAAGCTTCAACCAAAGGTAGCCATAGCAGTTGTAGCATTAGACATTCAGCAAGGTATGTAGGGGGAACATTTGAATCTCTCAGCTGGATAGTCAGAAGGAAAAGTAACAGACAATTAACAAATTCAACAGTATTTTGAATTCATAATCTTAAGTCTTGAGGGACACAAGGTGAAAGTTGACTTGATGTACAGGAGATAGATAATGATCTTTAAGGTCTCAGCAAAGCAGTTGATCTTTTGTTCTTCAATATGAAAAAGATTAGTACCGTCATAAAAAGCTATTTCTGACCCTTATAATGAATTCCTTTTTATAGAATCTTTGTGGTGGCTAGTTCAACTAAGAGATTACATGGGATATTCTGTGAAGGCATTTAAGTGAAGGGATTCATGCAGATTGTTGTGATACAGGAATTTACATTTATTTATTTATTTATTTTTCAGTATAACAACAAGGTAATTCCCCCAATTCCTTCTCTGATCTTGTGACAGATTTGAAATCTGTTACAATTTTGCCCAGTAAATTTCACTTCTGTTTTACGTCAACATATCACTGATGTTCAACTGGCAGGAGTTGTTTGCTAAAAATATTTGTTTCAGGCATTATTTATTTATTTATTTCACTGCATGAGTTCCTGTGAATTTGCTAGACATCTTCTCAAGACCAAGAATAACTTTTATTATTATTACTTTTTTTCCCTGAAGGCCACAGCAGAACTTGAAAGAAAGGAAGTGATCAGGTAGAGAAAGGTAGAGATTTTCTTGTTACATACTCCAGTGCTCTCCAGAGGACGCTTCATATTTGTTCCACTGGAGGATCAGTCAGCTACCACTGATTAATTAGAAAATAATCTAGTAAGTACTAGTGTTCTTAAATGAACAGTTGAGTTCTTAAAAAATCTTTTATTCTAATAGCATGGTAACAGAATACTGTGCTAAAACTGAAGTTAGAGGATATAGCACAGTCATAACTAAAGGAAGAACAAAGGTGCAATCAGTCATTATTACTGGCTAGATAGCAATAATACATAGCAATCAGAGTGGTTTCTAGGTGATTCACAATGGCACACTAGTTTTGAAATCTGAAGTTCAAAAAGACAAGGCTACCCAAAGGTCTCAGTATCACTTTCAGTATAGGTTTCGTATCTTTAGTTCGACAGGAGTGAAATTTATAAAAGGTAACATAGAAGCATGAATTGTGCTCAATGTGGAAGCCATACTGGACCATAAGACATCTGAATTACACCACTTGAACTTTTTCAGTATGTCGATGTTGGAAGACAGTGTATGGACATTTCTGCCCATATTTAAGAGTGGGATCTTAAATGTATTGCTGACTTGATTTCTGAGTAGTTGCATGCTGCTATAAAAGAGAAGAAAAAAAGCTAAGAGTTTTATATATATATATATATATATATATATTTGTTTTCAGTTTTTTTTTTTTGTTTGTTTGTTTTCAGTGCAAGTCTTTCTGTTTTATGACAGTCTGTAAAAATTAAGCCTGTCTTAATGTAAACAGATGGTAACAGATCCTGGATGACTGACATTTACTATGCCCATGCACAGCTCCCAGAGGACTCACTCTATTTTCAATGTATTCCACTGGAAATCCAGCAGTGTAGGGATGCACTTTCCAGTTTTACAGAACTTTTAGTACTGAATCTAAGACTTCTGCTTCTCATGCAGACAGAAAGAAGATGCCTATGCCATGTGCATGAGCAGTGTTGTTTCAAAAGTCAAAAGCATTAAAACGTGTATTGCAAGGGGATAATCCTTCCTATTCACCATCTTCTTATACCTCCAAATGAGATCTGCTACTTTTCCTACTCCTCTATGATCATCTTATACCCCGTTCAGGTTTGTCCCTGTTCTTATCTTTAGTCTCCTGTTTTGTAATGTACAGGTTCACATGATTTCTGTATTTATTTATTTATTAATGAAAAGTCATGCTACTCTTTTACTATCCTTCTGCTAGTTATATATTTTATCATCCCTCTCATCCCACTCTAAAGTAGTTCTTGCATCCTTCAGTTAATCAATTACTTTGACATCTTTTTCCTTTGCCAGCCTGTATTAAACACCTTTAGCAATAACAGAAAGCGGCAGCAAACTTTAATGATGGCTGCAAATAAAAACCTAAGGATTTAGGGGAAAAAGGTACAAAAGCCAAGTGTTTCTACCTCTAAAAAACCACCACTTTTCCCATGTCTAGTTATGGAAGTTTCCTGTTACAAACTGCAACAAAAATGTGGCATGCCTAAGAGGTCAGAGTAAACACAATAAACTATGTGCCTAAAAAGTTAATTCATTGGTTTGCTTTTCACTTTCTTGGTTTTGTTCCACTAACCTGTACTTTTATGTATTAGTTCACTAGGTTTTTAAAACTGTAAGCAGAGGTGTATTTGGAAGATTGAAGTAGAATTGACTAATATGATTTATAAAGAGGAGACTATTTTTTACACTTGCTGGTGGACAAACAGAAAAACCACTCCTGTAGGTCCTGCAAGATGCACACGCATCACTTACACACATCTTACCCATTAGCAATAGTTGAATTTAGCAAATTGAAAGAATGGCTGTGAAAGTAAATCAATGCCACATAATTTCAATTATATTTAAAAAAATAATAAAAAATAACAAAAAAACCACCTGTATATGCCTAGGTCTACAGAGAGCATGCTTCTCTTAATGCTTGATTTTAGGTGTTTTAAAAATCTTCCAAAATTTTGACAAATGTGTCAACACTAAAAGGTCAGCCAACTTTGAAATTGGGTTCTTCCTGGAATTTGTCCCAAGACTTTCCTTTAAAATGTAAAAAAGTGCCATAAAGCTATGTATTGAACTTGAACCAGCTTAAACATTAACACTTAGCCAGGTTTCAGATCAGCAGTCCAAACATTTTTTTAGGAACACATCCTGCCCTGCAAATTTATACTTCATTTTAAACTCTACCGTGGAATATGATTCCATAACTTGTGGGGATGACATAAAGACCTTGTTCAACTCATAAATACTTTCCAAAAAAGTTTTCCAGCATGAATATTTAAGGTGGGCCATTTTTTTTTTCTTTTTTTTTAAATAATATGTGTTTCTATGATGATTTTAGCAAGAAGTAGAAGATTATTAAGATAACAGGCTGTGGCATTTGAGAATGTAGTAAGAATGGTGCAATTTGCAAGTTTTCGAATGAGATCGCTTAGAAGTTCCAATACTTCTGCAAACTTCTTTCTCCGTAATTAAGATGTTTTGACAGGATTTAAAGACTTTCTAAAATTCCACGTGGCACAAAGCCTGTAACACATTTCTGTTGTTGTGGCAATGGCTTTTTTTTTTTTTTTTTTTTTTTTTTTTTTTTAATTAACTATAAGACATACCTAGAGGTATATAATGGAAACCTAGTCTAGGATACCATGTGGGGTAGAGATGTTAGAGAGAAAGTGAAAAAAATCTAAAAAAGCTGTAAGACATATTGCTGGTAGAGACAAAGAAACCTCTGAATATTTATGGTCTCTGGGATACTTAATTTTAGAACTGAATGGGTTTCTTCCTAGGGGAAAGTTTAAAGGTTCACATGATTTCTGTATTTATTTATTTATTAATGAAAAGTCATGCTAAAAACATTATTGGAAGAGATTATTAATGATGGTTCACAGCTAGACATTTTCCATTGATCAAAGTAGAAATGGTAGGCAAAGCTTCTAGTTTAAAAATTACGAAGCTTATTAGATTGAGCACTGCTACTTAGTGCTGCACTATGTGAGAGAAATGCTCTTGTTTCCTGATCTGGCAATTTAGAAGTAGGAACTTTTTTACCCTGTTTTAAAACAAACAAGGAAACAAACAAACAAAACATGTACTAACAACAAACCAAAAAGACTTGAAAAATTCCCAAATAGCATAGGCTGTTAAAATTCTTTGTGAGTACGCTATAAAACTGTCCCAAATACTTTCAGATGACAGATAATTCCATGGCAACATGAGGGATCTTTCGACATTTTTGTTAACATTATATCACTTCCATTATGGGATAGGCACATGGAGCCAAATCCCAAAGTGCTGGGCGTTACCAATCTATCTTAGAGGAAGAAAATTCACATAGTCACATTCCCATCAGTGGGTTACATCACTAATCCAGCTGCTGCCAATGACTTTTTTGGGGGCTGGAGTTGAATGATCTTCAAGGTCTCTTCCAACTCAAGTCATTCTATGACTATGATTTCTAGCAGTTCTGCTAGAAAAACATATCTTGCTGCCCTCTCCCTTAGAAAGTTATTTGAGCAAGGACAGCATGTAGCAGTCATTGGTCTCCCCAGCATTTGCAAGGCTCAGGATATTGGGAAATAACACATGTAGTTTTGGAGTAAGGAAAAAAGGAGGGAAAACAGGGACATGGAAAGCATAGGAAGTGAAAGTGACAGCAAGAAGCTTAGTATTAATTAAATATGAATTCTACATCTGAATAAAGTCACCTGAGTATTTGCTACCTAGCTGCATTAATTTATTAATTTATATTTAATAAAATATAATTTCAGAAATTTACAGTAATGGTATTGAATGTACTTAAAACTGTAGTATAAACTACTCTATTTAGCATTATATTCTGTTTCACAGAGTAGATCACACTTAAAACACTAAAAGGGTAAAATGAAATACGCACACTCATCCTTAATTTCTGGTGTTAAATTATTACATCTGATTTTATACCACAATAGCTTTTTAAGTGGAGAACTAATTTCTTATAATTAATCTAGAAAATGCTACTTGAAAACATTTTTTTTTTTTTTTTTTTTTAAAAAAGAGTACCAAAATATTAAAATCTGGGTAATAAAAGCATTTTAGTTGGTCAGATGAACCTACTTTGAATTATGACATATTTTTTACTTCAGTTAGTAAGTTTGTTTGATAATCATTGCATTCACATAGATCTTAAATAGGTTATTCCTCAAACATATAATAAAGATAATTGACTTTAGGTCTGAATTAGAAGAGAGGAAAGATGATTCTGTCCTGCAGTAGTAGGATACTAGAAGTCACAAATTTTCAGTTCCATCTTCTTTTAGATCTTCTTAGATCTTCTTTTAGAAGATGGAACAAGCCAGTTGTTTTCCTGGTATTTATTTATTCCTCTGTGAAATGCTACTACTTGTTCTCTGCAGAAGTACTGTACTTTTTGATGGCTTGCCAAAAAAAAAAAAAAAGGCACAAAAACCTGTTAGTATAAAAAAGCCCTAGCATTTAGTATACTTCTATAATTAGCAGCTTGGTATGTGATTGAAGTTATATAAGACAATGCAGGAACCCATTTACATTTCACTAAGAAAAAACGCTCAGTATAGTTTATACAAGTTGAAGTAGGTTCATTCAGCTTTCCATTGTTCCATTCTGTTCATTTCCTGTCTGCAAGACAATCATGACACTTCTATTATTTACTTCTCCCTGCAATTTTTAATTTTTGTGTACACACAGTGGGTGGATGTTCCTATTCTTTATGTTAGCAAAGTTTTTCCTTCAGTTGTTCTTTCAATATTGTCAGGAATAACTAACTTCCATTCCCAAGAGCTGAGCAAACCCAACCAAATCCATGCTGTCCATGCAGTGCTAGAATCTGCTGTTTTAATTCCCTGCTGGGAGCCTGCCAGTTGGGAAATGCTGACCAGCAAGTGCAGGTCTTAATTACACAAACCCAGAAGCTGCTGCCAACCTTTCCCCATTGAGAAGCATTTCCTTTCTAGTGTACTTGATGAACAGATTATCATTCAAACATAATTCATTGCTGCTTTATAAGTAATTAAATGAAGAAACCTTTTAAACTCAAGGGAATTTTAATAGGTTACTTGCAAAATGTTATTGCAGGCAACAACTTATACATGATTTTAGTTGCAAACCCACCAAAAAATTATACAAATCAGCATTGTAAAAGTGTCAGATTAGTGCCTTTCAGGCTATGCTGGCAGAATTAAGTTCTAAATTCTAGACGTGGGGAAATGTTGCTCATTTTTTCCTTTTCTTTTTTTCTTTTTTTTTCTTAGAAAAATTTACAAGTGAAATATTACTACAAAACTTTTTATAAGGATTTTTTTTTTTTTTTGCAAAACATTTACATTTTTTACCATCAACTATTTTTCTGTTTCAAAATCATTATGTAGATTTAATACCCTATGCTGCACATCAATTCTTGCGGGATGACAATTCAGTGACATGCATAAAAAAACACCACAAGGCATTAAAATGAAGACTTAAATACAAATATTGTTGCAATAAAACAGTTATAAAATTGAAAAATAGGACCTAAACATCATGCTTACCTAACTCTGACAAATTAACTTTTTCTCCTAGATTACACACTTTTATTACTGCTCTCATGAAAGAATGTGATAAATAATGACTTAACACCAATTTCTAATGTAATCGGCAACACATACACAAATCTAACCAAAAAAAGTATATTGTAAGAAAAAACTAGTCTAACACTGGAGTTCTACCATGGTAAATACACTTTGCACTGATAATTACAATAAAGCAAATTTTTTAACGGTGGCAAAGGGAATGAACAGTGAAATGCCATTAAACAAGATACTACTGCACATCTGTGCCCTATTACTTACAACAGCTATATCCCACTGAGTCAAATAAAGGACGTTGAAATTTACGATCCTTTTAAGACAGAAAAGTGGATTCAGAATGGTATGCAGAACAGACTGTCAAAACACTTCTAATTTCATCGGTAAAATGTGCACCTGCTAACACAAGTTAATGTACTTTAGATGCTAGGAACCCAACCAGATTTAGATCTTGATACATCTACATTAGGGATTCATCGTCAATTAAAAATGACTTCAGTTTCCTATCTGCATATGTAAGTATGCATGAACAAACTATATATGAAATGGTTGTGCAGAATGCTCATAATTTCAGTTTACAAAAATTGTTAACTTCTAGGAAACATGATAATAACATTAGGAAACTTTTTCTTTGCATAAAGAAATTTATAGCACTGATTGTGAAGCATAATGATAAAATATATATTTGACATTTCATTTCCTATATAATAAAATTAACAGTTAATACTACCTAATGTTCATCTGTATTAAATGTAACATCTAATTGAGTCTGATGTTGTAAGTCCAGATACATCAGTTAAGAGTACTTTAAATAAAATATACAAAATAATGTACAAAACCCAACTAAAATTTAAAGACTGTTACAAGTCTACAAAAGCTTTAAGAAACTTGAAATTTATAACCACAGTGTAAAATTGTTTTTCTTTAATCTTTTTTTTTTATGTAAACTGAAAGTATAAAATACCTTCAGCTTAATATTTTGCTACAAAGGGCTGGCCTAAAGTGTACACAGTGTAAACAATGATTGGTATTTCTCTTGCTTCAAAAATACGCAAAACACCACAAGATTGATAAAGTATTCAGATGAGAAGTATATGTTTCATGAGAGAATGCATAAGGTATCTGTTATGTGTCTCAAACCAACAGTTACCAAACACATTCTCCCTTTTTTAACTTGCAGGAAAAACAAACAAAAATCTTAACCTTCTTGCACTGTACTTCCTTTTGTTACATTAAAAATATTTTTGTGTATAAATTTTTAAAAATACCGATCATGAGAATTGTTACCAAATGACTATATGTGTAAAAGGTTACATTTATGACTATGGGAAACAATTCAAAATCCTGAGCATGAAATATTTGGCCATCTTTCCTCCTCTTATGTACGGCAGTTTTCACATACGAAATGCAGTTTTGTGTTATTATTTTTGCTTTCCATTTCCTCTATATTCCTATTAATCTGACTCACCTGAAAATATAACCAAACCTTTAAAATCAAAAGCCACGTAATAAAAAGATAACCATATTCCTCTTTTCCCATTTTGTTTTGTTGTTGGAGTCTCAATGTAAAATTTGTCAGGTAACAGATATTTATTACCAGCCCACATATTATCCTTGAAGAGAAAATGAAGACAGTAATATTTAGGGGAAAGGAGAGAAAATGTTTACTTACAACGCCTTTTTTGGTTAAAATGTGGTAATTAATTCTTTTCTTTGGCTATTTAGTCAAAGCATAAAGAACTCAGCACATTAACCACAAAAAAAAACAACAACAACAAAAAAAAAAAAACAACAAAAAAAACTAGTATTTACAGGAAGATGATACAGGAGAATGATCTACAACACTCATGGAGACAATTCTTTGATTGATTTCCATGAATTTTAACAAAATTAAAACATATAAATATCTGAGTTTTTATGATTCATGTTACGTATGAGTTAGAAATGGACTGATGATGCTCTAAAATAAGAAATACTAAAAACTTACCCCAAAGTCAACATATTCATTCTTTATCCTACATAAAGACACCATTAGTTTTGTAAAATCTTAATAACTTTCTATGGTTTAATCTTTCCTACTGTATACACTAATTCTACATAACCTTAGCTCTCCAAAGAAAGAGAGGAATTAGAACTCACTGATTGTCATTTATACACACTACTATAATGTAGTGGTCAAAATTAATCTGAGGTCCACCTCAGATCCACTTTGCAGCAAGCACGTTTCATCCAGCTGCTATTTGATTAATTCCAAAACTTGAGAAAAGACGGCCAAAATAAACTGACATGTTCTGTGAACTGAGCAAAAAACTAAACTATTTCCACAGTCATTCAATCTATATTCAGTTTTGCTGTTCCTTATGGGAAAAGATGTTCTCATTAAAATATTACAAATTTATATTAAAAACAAAGTACCTTCATCAAACGATATTAATTCTAGTCACGGTCCACCCTGTTTTACATTGATATTATCTGAATTTACAAACACATTAACATACAATGCCAAAATAGAGGGGAAAAGTTCATTTAAAATCATTACATGATATACAGACATATAACTAAAAAAGTACAGTATGGAAATAATATTCCCCCATCTGTTTATCCAGTACATCAATTTGCGCTGTTTGTATTTTTGAAATTTTCGTCTTGTTGCACCAGTGTACACTTCCCATGCTGACCCTCCAGCCTGGAACAATTACAGAAGTCAAGACTGAAAACATGATTTCCTGCTCTGTAATCCACTTTACCAGCCCACTTCCATATCCTGAAAGGTATGTAAACTTAAGTGCAGCACTAGGCGTCCATATAAATTATCCTTTCAGAATTCTTCCATGTTTGTTGAAACATTAGGGGTTGCTGGGTTTGAATCTTGAGAAATGGCAGCAACAGTGACAATTCTTGGAGAACCAAGAACCTCAGTAACTGAAGAGTCCAGTTCTCCTGAGGTAACTATAGCAAGGGCCGTTCCACCACCCTTCTTGTTCTGATGAGTTTTGACATGTTTCGAGAGATGGTCACTTCGCATAAACCTTTTAGAACATTCAGGACACTCAAATCTCTTTTCACCTTTTTAAAAAGAAGAATGAAACAAAAAAGTTAGTGAAAGAGAGCACCAGATGCTTTTTGTTTAATCATTTAAATCTGACACTTTCCTACTTGACACCTGAAGCATCTTTCAAAGGATACAATACTTTCGTCTCTACCTGTCTGATTTCCAGGTCTGTTCTTCTCAGTCATAAGTTCTTGGCAATCTACTCTTCACTATTAAAATGCTCTTAACAAATATTTGCTACGCTGTGACTATTTGGTAAGTAGTTTGAATTTCAGATCACCAGAGAATTTTCCTAAACTTCCATTAACCTGACGGAGTAGCAGAGGATGAACAGTGAATGAAATAGTGAATGAAACACTTGATAGCATTTTAAAAAAACCTTTTATTTAGGTTACAATTGCAAGAATGGAATTTGGACACAAATTTGAACCCCAAAGCTCCAGAATCTGTCTTGTAAGAATGTATAAAATCAAACTCAAGAAAAAAAAATCACCTAAATGCTAAATGCTCTGACACTGTTTAAATATCATTAGACTTCTTTTGAGTGTTACCTTGTGAAGCTGTAATTTTGAGGTGGGAGAGAAAAAGAAAGCCTTCTTGGGGCTAGAAATAGGAAGACTAATAAAACTAAGTTTCTAAATTGTCCACCTTTCTAATCTGAACTGTTAGGAGAGCTTGCTTTATTAGTTCTTACCTGAAATGTCAAGGAATTTTTCAAGACCACCAAATCTGATGAATGGACTAGGTTAAAAAAAATCTTAAGGACTGGGGCTAATCTAAGTGAGGAGAACCAACCCTAATCCATGACCAATTCTATGTGCTCAAAAAAATTTGTCAAATTTTGATAAGGCACTACCTAACTTACATCATCGGTGATGAAAAGGACATTTCTTTCTATAATAGGTATAGAACTATTTGAACAGATCCTTATTTATTTAATTTCTCAGTCAGTTTGCACTGATGAAAGTTGAAACCTACTGCTTTCTCTGTCTCAAGTTACTGTATTTACATTTAAAAGTAATTTTCAGAGACCCAAAGGAGTGAGATTTTCTATATCACTATTTATTCATGGACGCTGTGATTCAGAGTTACTGTATTATGTATAAAGAGAGGGCTGACCAACCTGTGTGGGTTCTTCTATGTCTTTGCAACTCATCGCTCCTTGTAAATCGCTTGCCACAAAAAATCCAGTTGCATACAAATGGTCTTTCACCAGTATGCCAGCGCAGATGTGCCCGAAGATGAGATGTCTTGCCATAAACTTTTCCACATCCTTCAATATGGCAGATATGTTGCTTCTTTTTTCCTGGCTCATTGCTGCTTCTAAAGAGATCAAGTTTAAACAGATAAGTAATTTTATTCTAAAATATTATTAGTCAACTTAGGAAAAATACTTCATGATAATAGATACAGTTATAATTCAGTCTCTGAAAAGAAATACATAAACATACTTTCTAGTGGATAACAATAAACAAAATAGACAATACATGAAAATCTCAAACCCAAATGAAGTAAGCTGTGACAAGATGCCTAAATATGTATTGATAAAGTTTACACTCACCTTCCTTCTCCCTCTCTACAATTAGGACATGAACAGGCAACTCTTCTCAGTCTCTTGCCAGGTTGTGCTTCCTGGTCAGAAGCTTGCTGAGCTTGTTGAAGCTGTACTTGTGTTATCTGATCAGGACTAACAGCACCAATCGCTGCATTAGCAATGCCACCTACTGCTACAGTAACAGGAGCTATTGTAGCTTGCTGTACTTTTACTCCATCTTGACCTTGCTGTTGACCTGTAAAATAAGACAGTGTTTGTACCTTTTCTTGGTCATTTCACAAATAAGTTTTATATGTTTTACAGAAAAATAAACTACTTAAAAGGAATCCATAAAACCAATATTAAATCTAGCCATTTTTCTGAAGCACTACCAGAAGATATACCTGCTAGCTCAGATAGTCCTGCTTAATGTAATTTAATGTTACCAAAACAGTACAAGACTGCAAATGATATTAAGAAATGTGAACGAGTTTAACGAATACTACCCCACTCCCCAAATGCTGAGATAAATGTGAAGACAATATTTCTGTGTAAGATTTTGTTAAATTTATTGCCACAGAAAACACAAAAGCACACCTACACTCAGAGAACAACAACTACCTCATTTTGAAAGTTATTTTATGACACATACAGAAGTCACTTCTACAATCTGTACCGAATAAACACTAAGCCACAAATGAACTTTCACAAAAAAAAAAAAAAAAAAAAAAGAAGGGTCATAGGACTAGCCTTAAGCTTTGCTTCGCTAGCTCGTTCATTTTGTTTTGCAGAAGGGAGTATGTTTTCAAAAAGACTGGAAAAGCAGCTTGATTGAATCAAATAAAATTAAAAGATAGACATGGTGAATTGAGACTTCAATTTCACTGCGTAAGTTTATTGATCTCATTGGTTTTCTTTATCAAAGGAAATTAGGATAATTATCTTGATATTAAAGCAAAATAAAGAGTATTCCCATTTAGATAAGAAGTGAAGTTTCTTGAGCAGTAGAGCAGTAGTATTATATTTGTTTAAAAAGTTATATATTATAGGGTCTGAGAAAATAACACGGCAAGCAATCTGACATAAAGACATGACTTAGAGCTGCAGTCTGACAACACTGCACACCAGTCCCCCAGGTAACAGGAATGCTAAAAAATATCATCAGATATTGCCATTTTCAAAACTTCATACAAATGAAAAATAAGAGGAAACACTACCTACTTATTGATAGAGTGTAATGACCAACCAGAATTCCCAAGAATAGACTTCAATATTCCAAGACCTGAAAGTATGCAGTATTGAAGCACTAATT
Organism: Heteronetta atricapilla; assembly: GCA_011075105.1. Taxonomy (NCBI): domain Eukaryota; kingdom Metazoa; phylum Chordata; class Aves; order Anseriformes; family Anatidae; genus Heteronetta; species Heteronetta atricapilla. The sequence goes on along the minus strand of CM021732.1, from coordinate 33,432,667 downwards.
TAAAACTCTGAAATCCCTTAGAGGTAATATGATTCAGAGATATTCAAATAGGTACTCAAACTTACTTCTCAGGCATCTGTAATAGAAATCAACAAGGACAAGACTGAGAAGAACACTTGAGCCTAAATTACCTAGCTACTAAGTGAGTTCATATACAACACAGTGTGAAGTAACTACTTTATTCACATCACTGCTATATCAGCAACATCTGCCTGGGCAGGATATGTTGTATAGTGCCACAATAACATCCATAGACTAAACCTAACAAACACTAACACATACAAGCAGACAGGTTAGGACTGAAGAATCTCCCAAAGTGACTTGACTACCATCCAACAGGCTGTAGTTCACTATAAGAAATAGAAAAAAAATCTCACTATAAGAAATAGAAAAAAATCTATGTTGTGCCTGGGTCAGTACCAGGTTATTTTCACCAGAAGCACTGACCAGTAAGTAAACTCTCTTGGTTTCATTTTGGAATTTGCACCCAATTCAGCTACATACAAATAAACACAAATTCCATGTTTTCTTTAGCAGGCCACAAATATCAGCAGATACTGAGTACTTTTGGTTCTCAGAACAAGGGCAAACCCAAAAGTGGAAACGATTGAAACTCACTTGGAATTCATAGGATTTTGGGGACAGGTGGACAGTAATACAAGAAAAACTTTTCTACAAAGAGTCTAAAATTGGAAGCAGAGGAACCACAGAACAAGAATTAAAACCTTAACCTTGAGTGCAGGGCCTTCATACATCTAGGCTAGAAAAAAAGCCTAGGAAAGCCTAATTCCTATTTCAGGAATAGGAATATACTAGAAATAAATTTATTTATTTAATAACGGGAAAGAAAAGCACTAACAAAGATTCTTGAAGGAGAATATGACAGGTTAAGGAGAACAGAGAGGTTACAAAGGCAGATAGTAGTATCTAGCACATGGGTCTACTAGCAGTGGCAGAACAGGACATGAGCTTCCAAAATGCTAGTCTATAGGCAACACCGTATCAGGCTGTTAAGCTGTTGAAGTACTGAGTGCTATGAATAGCTAGAGTCAAAGAAGGCTGATTGTTTTTGTTATATCTAATACTTATCTTAACACATTAATGTGATTGCTTGTGTTAAAAACCAGCTGTAGGTTTTAGTTAGCCAAAGGTAAATAAGTTAACATTAAGAACTGGCTCTGCTTGTAGTCTTGCAGAGACACAAACTGCTCTCAGTGTGCTAAACAAGACCCCAGATGCAAACTCCTTTAATCCACAGGGTGAGCAACTATAAGTGATGGCAGTCTAGCAACTGTCACTGCAAAACTAAAGATATACCGTGTACTACAGTCACACCTACAGCAGCATCTGCTGCTATTCTCACCAACAGTTAGGTCTGCTTAAACATTGTTATTCTTTGCCATCAGAGCCTGTTAGAGAGGTGACTCCATCCATGTCAAAGTCCTATTTGACAAAAAATAAAAAATAAAAAAAATCCCACGACCTAAATATTTTCTCTTAGTATTCTTTTTCTCTATGATTTTCTTTAATTGATATTAATGCTTCAACACAACTTTTCCCAGGCTGCCAGACTAAAGGCTTTTTCAGTACGGCGTGAACTGGGGCACTGAAACCCTGCGCAGGACAACTATTTTTTTACTCCATGACTATTGTTACAGTGATGAATGTCTGACACATAACTCTTGCTGGATCTGACCAATATGCATTTATGTGGAAGCCTGTTCAGCATTTCAAATATCCCAACATATCATGCTGATTTGATATGAACCAACTTTCAGTCCAATTCATGAGACAGCCAACCACACAAGAGTCTTCTGATAATTCCTCATAATATCCTGCTCCGCTGCTTACATACCTTATTGATCCCGCACCTTCCCCCATCTTTTTCATTTGTTCTCCAAGGAATACATGCATGATCCACATAAGCATCTTGGGGGACAGGATACACACTACTGAGCTATAATCTCTATCTATTTATTTAACATGATATAGTGATACATTTCAGTAGAAATTCTTCATAATAACTGTAAAAGTGACAGCAAAAATACAAAAGATAAACTGACAAATGTAAGGTTGCTCAGGCAAACAGTTACATTCTCGATATGGTTTCAGTTAAATGGTAATTAAATGACTGCTTTTCAGATGGCATTAATATAGTTATTACATTTCTAATGTGAACTGAAATGTTTATTGTCTTCTTTAAATTAAGCTCACAGAGTTATTTTAAACTTCCCTTTCCTTGAATTCTGCATACTCAGATCAGTACAGAAGGATCTGAAATTCCCCAAATATCACACAAATAACTGTATTTAAAGATCCAGGACACAATATTCATAAAGTAGAGATTAGCTTACTGAGGTTAGAGAATGACTGGAGGAAGTACAAGTATATGGTAATTATGTACATTCTAGAAAAGAGTATTTATCAGAAAACACTGGAAAATTCAATATTGTAAATCCTGGACTTTTTTTTTTTTTGTATTTTGAAAAAGCATTACAACAAGTTAGCACACTAGTAGCACACAAGATATAAAGATGTTCATCTGTTTTTATTTTTATTTATTTTTTAACTTATAGAATCATAAAGGTTGGAAAAGACCTCCAAGATCGTCTGGTCCAACCATCACCGTACCACTAATGTCACCCACTAAACCATGTCCCTAAGCACTTCGTCCAACCTTTCCTTCAACACCCCCAGGGACAGTGACGCCACCACCTCCCTGGGCAACCCATTCCAATGCCTGACTGCTTTTTCTGAGAAATGTCTCCTCATTTCCAACCCAAACCTCCCCTGGTGCAACTTGCAGCCATTCCCTCTAGTCCTATCACTAGTTACTTGTGAGAAGAGGCCGACCCCCAGCTCCCCACATCTTCCTTTTCAGGTAGTTGTAGAGAGCACTAAGGTCTCCCCTGAGCTTTCTCTTCTCCAGACTAAGCAACCTGGTTCCCTCAGCCGCTCCTCACAGGACTCATGCTCCCGGCCCTTCACCAGCTTCATAGCCCTTCTCTGGACATACTCCAGTGCCTCGATATCCTTCTTGTAGTGAGGGGCCCAAAGCTGAACACACTACTTGAGGTGCAGCCTCACCAGAGCAGAGTACAGGGGGACGATCACCTCCCTGGTCCTGCTGGCTACCCTGTTCCTGATACAAGCCAGGATGCCTTTGGCCTTCTTGGCCACCTGGGCACACTGTTGGCTCATGTTCAGGCGAGTGTCGACCAACACCTGCAACACCTTACACCAAAACCTGAAGCAATGCTAAAACATGGAATAGTTTTCTTATCTATATAATGCCCCAACACTGTATCTATTCAATAAGCAGAGCGTCTCCTGTCCCCCAGAACTTTTAATAAGGCAGTAGGAACTACGACATGGTGCCAGAGCTCATCAGTGCTAGTAGCCAGATAAGGTGAACTCAAACTTGTCAAATGTACTGTTGTACTTTTTCCTATTATCAAATTAACTTTCATTAAAAAACAAACAAAAAAAATACTGCTGATTTTAAAACAAAGTAGTTGAAATAATGTTACACATACAGGAACAGGAAAGACTAGCGTCACTTTATAGTGACTATTAAAAATAATCTATATGGCTTGCTACTAGGGGTATAAAAATATCATTTAAAGCCTTCCAAAAATTCTGCTAAAATCATGAGATCACTTAACATTACTTCTTTCCGATGTACTCCAAACCACAAGACTAGTATCAGTATACTTCACCACCCATAATCAAGCCTTTTAGTAACAAGAGCTCTCATGTTTCAACACAGATTTCAGAAAGAATTCTAAACAAGCCATTACAAGAGGGAATAAACAAAGTCACACTTCAGTTCATCTGTGTTGTTATAGATGAGTTGTCAAAGCAGTCACTGCACATTTACACCTGCCTTTAGAGGACAGTTTTTCTTAAAATTCCCATGATTTCTTTTTAATGCTGATTCTCTGAAATTGTGAAACATTCTCAATCAACAAAATCATCACTGAACTTTACTGTACATGCTGCCAGGTTACAACTTTAAGTGACAACAATGTGCTACTATACAAAGTAACACTGACATCAATTACTGCATTTGATTTTATTTCTATCAGGTGTAAGTACTCTTCCTTTTGGATAGTAATCACTGCATGCTGTCCTGCATCAAACAAAACCACAAGGCAACCTGGTACAGCATTTATTTTGCAAACCAAGCACAGTAAGCCTCTCACTAGTTAGGATATTGCATATATGATTATGAACATACAATTGAGAACGTTACAGACATTTTAAACCTCCTGAAATAGAAGGACCTACATGATTTTAGTTACTAATCTTAAACACTTAAGCATTTAATGAATGACTTTGCACAAAATACAGGATTGCACATCCTTTGTTTTTCAGCACTAGGTTTTCTTCCAATTTTGAAAAGAAAACCACAATGCTACATCTTAAGTTACATCACATACACTTTATTGTATATATTAGTCTAATGTGTTCATGCAAGAAAACTCAACACTTTCAGGTACTTCCTATAAAGCCAAGTATCACAAGAATACATATCAGTTTTAGGTTTCAAAACTAACTTGCAAAATAAGAACTCCTGTAACACAACCCAAATGACAAAGAAAGCTAACGTATGCCACCTGAGGAGTACTTTCCTGTAGAGTGACTTTCCTACAGCATGATTTACAACTGAAAATCATTGTCATTAATTAGACTTGGCCATCCATCGTAAGTCTGAAGAAATTTCATTTTACTACACATTGCACATGCATTCCTATCACACTGTTCTTGTTCACCTGATGCAGTAAGCATGAAAAACTACTCTTTGAGACAAGTAGGGTGCATAAGGAAAAGGCTGTATTTTGACAATCCACAGAAGTCATCGGAGTCAAGCTTTAGAAAACGGATCTTGGACAGAAGAGAAATTAAGACAAGAAAAGGACACTTCTAGTTTCTATCACTCAGTTCCCCAAAACAATTAACACTGAGTTCCTGTTGCTGTTCTGCAGCTAGGATTCTGCAGTCAGAGATGTCAGCATTAATGAGAGGTATCTCCATACTGTGCACCTTACTGCAAAAGCTGAGGAACACTTTGCAAAATGTACATAGAGCCAGAGTGGTTAATGGTACAAAACCAAAAATTTGTTTAACTGTGTATTCTAAAAATGATAGAGACAGTTGCAACTGATACCCATATCTCTACATATATTGCTAGAGGACATGTAAGTAAAGTTAATAACAAGCTGCAAAATTTCAAAGTTCTACAAGCAGTGGTACTATAAGTATGGGAGTTGACACAGAAACTCAGCCATCAAATAACTTACTAGCACAAAAGAATGGAGGAAAAGAGGCCTCAGCTCCTTTCCCCTCTCTGCATACTCTAACTGCAGTCAGCCTGCAAACATTCTTTAGTCTAATATTTTCCTTGGAAAATGACAATTTACTTTAAGATCAGCCAGGATTTTAAAATTTAAGAATCTCCACGCAATGGAGATTAGTTTATAGTTGGAAAAAATGTTTTTTAACATCACCTACTGGAAAAGTTTCATTCTGAAGAATTACATGAAAATCATGCTTTAAAAATAAACATAATTAACATAATTAATAAACATAACGGCTGAGGTCACTGGGCCTGTTCAGCCTGGAGAAGAGGAGGCTGAGAGGAGACCTCATCACAGTCTACAACTTCCTCGTAAGGGGGTGTCGAGAGGCAGGAGACCTTTTCTCCATTAACACCAGCAACAGGACCTGCGGGAACGGGGTTAAGCTGAGGCAGGGGAAATTTAGGCTTGACATCAGGAGGGGATTCTTCACAGAGAGGGTGGTTGCACACTGGAACAGACTCCCCAGGGAAGTGGTCACTGCACCGAGCCTGACTGAATTTAAGAGGAGATTGGACTGTGCACTTAGTCACATGGTTTGAACTTTTGGATGGACCTGTGCGGTGTCAAGAGTTGGACTTGATGATCTTTAAGGGTCCCTTCCAACTCAGGATATTCTATGATTCTATGATAATGTGAAGATAACAGCGAGTTTCAGTATCGACACAGAAGACAACGTGTTTTGATGCTACTTAAACATTATGCAGATAATGCTGACCTCTCTTTTGTCCTGAAGTAGTAATTTATAAAAGGTTTGATAAAGAAATGAGGTATGTCAGGGGAAATATTGCCCAGAATAGAAACTTCTCAAGGGTTGATGCAAGGACCTACACATTGTTCAGAGGAACGGTAGGAAATGTGGGTTGTCACAGCACATTGTGTCCAGATGCTACCACAATTTCCAGTACAAACTGCAGCATCAAGTAGATAGATTTCTACCGCCTACAGGGACAATGCAACAAGTTTCTATTTTTCCCTGTTTCTAATGTGAACAATATTCATAGGAATGTATCTTCTCCTTCAAGAGACTTTTCTTCCCATGTCAGATGGGATGGTTTGAAATTATTGATGAGCATAAATAAGCTTAGCTTCTGTGAAAAATACCACTTAAAAACATGAGGATTAAGACAGAAAAAAAAGTTTTAGAGTTTTAAACACCTTAAAAAATGTATTGTTTTTCCTCTTGGGCAAGAATCATACTGGCAACACAGAAAAACAAAACACCATCCAAGAAGTTCCGTGGAAATACTTTAATAACATTTCAAAAATTTAAGGCTTTTCACAAGTGCATTAGGACCACCTGAAGTCACCCCAGTATTTTCAGACAGAAAAGTATTTTCCAGCTTGAATTACCTTTCATTTAATTGAAAGCTTATTTTCTCTTTATTATTATTAAAGTTCACAAAGAGCTCTCACAAATACAACACAAAAAGAGCTATATGGGTCCTATACACATGGAAATAGGCATGGACCTACATTTTCCCAAAATTTAGCCTTGCTCAACGAAGTAGAGGTTTCAGTCGAAGCAAGGCAATAACTAATTCTTCAGGATTGTTGCTGTGATTTTAATAGGCTTCAGTTAGAAAGAATATGTTCACAGTTCTTAGATACTATGAAGGAGCTGGAATCAGTAAAAAATCTTGTTATCCTACTGCTAAGGCAGGAAGTCCTTTTAATATAGGACAAAATCCACTTTTTGAGAAGAGTCAAATAGAAAAGTGCGTTTACAATAAGTGTTCCAAGAACACTTCTCTGCAGATGAAACTAAGTAGTATATTGAACCTGTATATTGAACCTTACAGCAGATAGATAACTGAAAATCCAACTACCAACCATGCTGTCAAATGTTAGGTGCACTGCATGGAATTAGCAGTAAGTATAAGAAATGTAGCTTTTAATGCTTATTTTTACTGAGCATCTGCCTCTACTCTATAATCAGATCCCAACTCTCAAGTTATTCTACAGGTTATAGCCACAACAGAACTTGGCTCGGTTCTTTCTTCCATCTCTTTCCCTTCACTTTGAAATGGAGATAAGGCAAGAAAGAAGCTTGTTGACTATTAGTCTCTATAGTCTGACTAGAAGAACTCAATACCTGCCAAACTGTAACAGTAAAGAAATTACATACACATCCTACACAGTTCTGACATACAGAAATCAAAATACTGCTTTCTAGGAAGTCTGTTTTTCAGCACCTCGGTTCAACTTCTCTATATTACCATGGAAATAGCAATTGCCTCATCTTGAAAGGAGGCTGACAGGAAAAAGAAAAAAAAAATAAAATAAAATAAACAAAAACCCAAACTAAGGTTTTAGTATTGTCTTTTTGTTTGTTTGCTTTTAACTACAGTTTAGATGGTTGACATATTTTATGCTTTCAAGTCCACACTTGTGTAGAAGGTTCATAAATGTCCTTGAAATAAACATTTTGGCTATATGAAATGCTATCTTTGTATCGATCAATATAACAATAAATATGATGTTATGCACAGGAGTTCGGAAAATGGAAAATTCTTTCAAAAGACAGGAAGTTAGCTGACTTCAAAACTAGGCTCAGTCACGTATCATTTGATAATTTGTTCAGAATTAAGAAATGCTAGTGATGAAGATTAATTTGTTTAATAAAGCTGAAACAAATGGTCCTTGCCTGATAAAGGGTCTAGCAAGATTACAAGAGAGCTACATTTTATAAAGGCCATGTTACTCTCTAAGATCAAAAGTCTTGGCAGTTCTGCCAGCTCTTCTGTAACACCATCACTCCTGTAAAAAGAGCATGCTTGATCTTACCTGCTCTTCCTTTCTAGTTCAGAACAAATTGAAAAGCTTGATGTTTTACTCAGAGTAGCTTCCCAATGGCCAAGGAAACAACACAAACAAGGCCCATCTCTCTTCAGAGTTCAGAAAAAAAACTTTGAAAAAAGTTCAGAAGAAACTCACAGCCAGAGGTCGCATCATCACTTGAAACCATTCTATAATTAAAGAAAGTCAGACTTGTACCTAAGATGTTTGCCAAGTTGCTTTTGGCAGGAGGATATTAACTGGATATTTTCTTTACACAAGAATGATACTAATCTGCCAATCTAGCAAGACTAATTATGTATGTTGGGATACCATGGTTTAAGGACTGACTGATCAAGGTACGTGACTATTAGCCACTGTCAGTAGTATTAAATACCACAAACTCCATTCATTTCTAAGAATGGATGCATGCAGAAATCTGTATAAATGATACCCCAAACTAACCTAAGCAGATGTTGAAATGATAAGCTCAAGAGACTGTGGATGTCTGGAGCTTGTTTTGGTGAAAGTTTAATGACAAGAGCAAAATAATCATTATGAAAATTACATTTCATATGCAGTCCCAAGTACTATCCTACAGCATATGAATAAAACTTTTATTAACTTGTATCCATCAAATCACTAACAATTTAAAAAGTTTAGTTGTGTTTCAACAATACTGTTGATACTCAAAATCAACCATTCACCTTGGAACATGATGTCCCGTTATGTGAGTTAGATTGTAAATAATAATCATTAACATCCAACATTTTTAATACACTAGAACAGTGAGAATTTCTACTTCTAAATTGCATGAAACTAAGTACATCATAACATAATGCATGTTACGCTGAGGAAGGTATTAAAAACAGAGGGAGTGGGGGAAGCATATTCACAATCTTTCTCCTTTCTGGGAGCAAGTATGGATCCAAGCACTCTTAAAAACAAAAACAAATACTAACAAGGTGATGAAGACATGCAGCATCACTCATAAGCATGTGCTTGCTTGATATTTTCTGAAAAAGAAAGTTCTGCCATTTGATTTCCTGCTCTACATATTTGATTCTTGGCAACAGGGAACTAGAGAAGGGAGAGCAAAAACTGATATTCTTTGAGAGAACTGACAATGCTGAAATGTTTTTGTAAGACCAGATACTCTAACTAGGAAATAGTTTTACTAATGCTCTACTTTGAAGAGCTTAAGAACTTGCATCTAATTCTTGAAATTGATAGCATAGAAATGGCTCATTAGAAACCTGTTTCACCTTGCAATTACAAGCAAAGCTGGTACTTGAAATACTTCCCCTTCCTGCTTTCCCTGGAAGCAACAAAGTCATGTCTTGCCACTGACAAGTAAGGCAAAGGCTTATTTTACTGAGGCAGCTTTACCAGGTGATTCTCCAGTTAGCTGAACAGTTGGATTACGTACACCTTATGCATCAAGTCTAGAACAGAATATTGACACTTGATTTTAAAGCTGCCATCACCTAGGCAAATGTTTGCTGTCACCAGCACAGTTTCTTGTTAAACTGCTTCTGCCACTATTTTGAAATTCAGTTTAAGAAAATCCCACAAACAAAGCAATTTTGTTGTTGGAAGATTAAGTGCTTCTAATTACTCTGAAGCATTTGAAAAGAATGTGGGTACTAGAATATTTAGAACACTGTGGTTCTGCAACAATTCTCAGCTGAAGGCAACCTGAGAAGAGCTACAAGTGACCTTTCATGACTTTGGAAGAACTACACTAAATTTGTATTCTCTTTCCAACTGTAGCCTCAGAATGCCAACAAAAAACATGCAGGAACTAAGCAGAACTCCTGTATTTGTTCTGTTTTTGTAAAAAATAGCTCAGTTCTTTGTACTTATTTTTTTTTCACTGCAGACTCCACAACTTTGTAGCTTCTGTTTCTTCCCAGATGTTTGCCACAGCTCACTTGTCAATGCTGAGCATCCACAGAAGCACTGGATTTGTTCAAAAATCCTCCTCATGGGACCACCACCTCCTCGGACTTCAACACTTGGTAATTACCTTCACCAGTTTGCTTCTATATGCTTTGGCTATTTTAAACCCTGTTCACCTTGTCACAACTTGCAGACATTTCTCCTCGCTTAGCTACTCAAGCTCTTTGAGTTCTGATTCTACATGTGCCCACTGTGGCATCAACATGAGCAAGCAGAGCCACTGATTATGCTGTAATGAAAATGCTCTTTCATTTGATGACTTAAAGTTCTAAGACTTCGGGCTAAACACCTTCCTTCCGTCAATAACTATCATAACATCAAAAATAGCAGAGATAATAGAAGATCATGAGTGGTACAAAGGTGAATCAATTTAATTTCTCATAATAGAACAGTTTGAGAACATTAAATAAAACGATGTCTTACACAACAACTGAGACACTACATTTACTGCAGACAAGTAATGAACATGTCAAAAATGTACACAGAATTGAAAAAAAAAAAGCAAATTCATGGAAGAAAAGTAATCTAAAGATTAAGTAGTAAAAAAAAAAATAAAAAAAAAAAAATAGCACTTCTGACTCCTGAAGACCTGAGCTGTTGATCATTGAAGGGTGGGAAGAGTACCTGAGAAAACCCATTACTCTTTCATGTAGTCAGAAAGAGACATGGTCAGAAACTAAATATTTAGTCAGAAACTCCCTTGACTCATAGATTAAATACATGTAGTTTGGGACTATAATTTTATTCCTGTTTGAAGCATTTTAACAAATTCTTTAAACTCCCTTGCAGCCTGAAAAACATTTACATTTTGTTACCAATCTCTTCAGCATTTGAACAGCAAGTCAGAATTAGTGACTCACACAAGAGTTAATAAAGAAGCAAAGGGAAGAGAACGCCTGGAAAACAAGAAGATAGATGCTGACGAATTTGAGAAATACATGACAGGAAGAGACCTGGAGGTACTAGCAAACTGTGTAACTAGTAACAGTAGCACACCAAAACTAGCTGGCCAAGAAGAAAGGGAAAAAAGCCTTAGTAACTCACATTATATACTAGAGAATATGAAAGAGAAGGACAATTACATTTTAAAAAGTCTCCTAATGAGAATACTAAATATTGGACTTCATTGTCATTACCAACTGTTTTAGAATCCATGGCACATCCCTGCAGATGACTCTTAAAACTCTCCAGTTGCATCATTGCCAGGCAGCAAACTGTTCCACTGAACACTGGTCATTCTTCAATGTCGTTGAGGTGGATGAACTCCAGATTCCCCATAATTCAGGCCATGCTCATGGGTTAAAATGGCTTGCACTTGAGTTGCAAGGTGGTGGGATCTGGGGAGTCTTGCTTAAAGCAACTAACAAAGCTTCGACCAGATGCTTGTATAAAATATGTATTTTATGTATTAAATAAATTATAATAAATATAAAATAAATATTAAATAATATTTCTCATTATTTTTATAACAAAGACATCCCATATAAGGGGAGCCAAATATCATTATCATGTAACAAAATTATTTCAAGAGGTAGACAAGTTTGATCTATTACTATTTTTTCTTCATAAGAAACAGCGAATTCTGAAGAGCCATTGTTTCCACCACCATGAGGACAGAATCAATATATTCTCACTGTCAGCAAAAATGAGAAAAAAAAAAAAAAAAAAAAAGAAGCTTACTACCTCTTCTGAAGACCCCTGTGTAAGAACAGGGGGCACACAAAACTCTTACATTGTAATGAAATGCTGCATATTCACGGTTTGACTGTAACTTCTCTTAATAAAATTCGATGTTTTATTTCACTCCATATCCATCAGCATCCACAAAAATATTCTTAATTTGTGCTATTCCTAATACAAACACACTTCAAGATCAATGTGTTGAGGGACAAAAAAAAACAAAAAAAAAAACTTTAGCCCTCCAAAAGGAAGTTCTTTTATGAACTCTATTTTTCTTAGAATCATCTAGTGCTACAAGTTCCTTCCACAGTCACTTTTGTCAATTAACACATCTCGACAATTAAGAGGGCAGAAATATATGCTTAAAAAGGCAGAAGCTACCCTATTTTAAGAAGGGAGGGGAATCATTGATCTTGATTTTACACCTATTACAGCAGAAGCTTTTTTAAAAAAAAAGGCAAGAGAACCATTGAGCACCTGCTTGTCCCCATGGTTATATGGGGTAAATTTGGGATGTCACCATCTATCTTACATCCAAATGACACCAAAGGTTATTCCATTCCACACTGAATCATGTATAAAACAACAGCTAATTCATATAGGACAGAAAAAATGCAGTTTACTTTGTACAGAATTATCTTGTTTAAAGTCCACAACAGGTACTGACCTCATAGCCAGGCAGGTAGGTATTTCTAGATCCCTGTATGTTAAAGTAAACACAGCTGCTTTTAGGTAGTCTATTGTTTGATTAGCACTTCACTAAGTTTCTCCTCCTCAATCCATATTCTCTTCATATCCCTCTCCCTTTGCCCCTATATTTTCAATTATTCTTTTGACTGACACTTCATACATCATCTCTGCACAGCTTCACAGAATCACAGGATGGTATAGACTGGAAGCAAACTCTGGAAGTCACCTGGTCCAACCCTTGCCCAAGCAAGAGCACCTGAGCTGGCTGCCCTGAACCACGGGGCTTGAGTATCTCCATGGATGGAGACTCCACAGCCTCTCCAGGCAACCTGTGCCAGCACTCAGTCACCCTCACAGCAGAAAAAACTATCTTCCTTCTGCATCACTGATACTGAATGAATTCTCCTGTGGGTCTGAAAATGAAAAGACATGAGGAGAACTTTGTTTTTGCCTTGCTTTTTGACCACACACAACATACAGCTGAAAGTGTGGTACCTACCAGTAGCAACATGTTTGAGGTTTTAACTTAAAAATTGAACAGCTACAAAAGAAAAAGCACATCAAACTTTTTTTCCCCACCTTTCTTGTTTTACTGTAGAGCCTACACACCTTAGGGCAGGAAACAGAATAACAAAGATTATAAAAAAAACAAACCAAGATGCATCCTTTACTTGAAGATGTAAATATTTTTCTTCCCAATGTGAGATCTGTCTCTATTGGAACTTAGAATCCATTAAGAAAAAAAAAAAAAAAAAAAAAGCCTAAATAAGCTTTCCCAACATTGTTCTATAGTTTAACATTTCCATAAGAATTTTAAGCCACAAGTTTGTTATTTGCAATTAAAGTTCTATTGCATTGTTTCATTTATTACTGAAAAACTAATAAAAAGGTACCTAAATTACCCATTTGTAAAAATAACTAGGAAAAAACAATGTCCATGACAAACATATGGCACAAATAAAAGAACAGTTGTTTCAGATAGCTACTTATTACATTTTTTTTTTTTTTTTAATTTCCCCCTGAAACTTGGCTGGCTTTATCAGTTGGGTTTGCTCAAAGGACAATATATATATATTTTTTTGTCCTAGCAAGGCTAGAACACCTGAATCAATGGATGGGTTGAGTCTTTCACTCCATCTCTTCCCTGACACTTTCTGGACATCCTTTGTATTCCTCATTTCTAACACCTTCTTCCACTGCTCATATGTAGTAGGTGATCACTTCTGGAGAGTTCAATTAATGTGCAAAAAGAGTTCACATTGACAAGTTCATGTACTTCAGGAAAGAGAAATATCAGTCTGCAGATGTTGAGGTAACTGAGTGGTTTATTTTTTATAAGTTGTCTAGTAACAATAATAGCAAAAATAATTTCAAATAAACAAACACAATAGTGAATCTGAGGAAACTAATAGCCCTGAACAACACAGCTTTTTCCTTATAATTGGCAAGTAAAGTTTAGACTTTTGCATGTTTGCAATTTTCCATTTCGTAACCATTTCTTCCTTGAACACTTAATCTAGCATTAACACAAGGACTGCACATCATATTCTCTGCTCTCCTTTCCATGTTGCTTTGCTCTGGCAATAGCAATCAGAAGTTTCACAGGAGAGGCAAAGAAGTTGTAGTTTCCTTCTTTAATTTCTCTCTCACATTCTCAAAGTTCTATCTCCATAACCTTAAGTCTTGGGGAACATTAACAGTACCTCATACATGGAGGAAAAATTGATGGACTCACTGCTGCTAGTATAAAATTAAAAATCCTACAGAAGCAGCTTACCTAGGCATAGGTGTGGGGAGGAAAGTGGAGGGGAATTCAGCGGTCATACAGTTTAAGTTTAGGTAACACATGAACCCTTTATGAGTAAGGCTTGGCTTCTCCAGAAGCATACTTCTGATTCATTCCCCTTGCTCAGTAATGAATCTCAATCCCTGTATTCTCCAGAAGACATCACATACAGTCAGAGGTGCAGACAAGGTAACTGAGAAAGATGATATTCAGATTTTATTGTCTGAACCGCTGAACCACCACAGTTGTAAGCCATCAGTAAGCAGGGAAGCAGAAGAGAACAGAACGTAGGAAGATTTCTCCCACACTCCTAAACATCAGCTTCCAAAGCAAGCTTTCCGTTGCTTTGGCCCCTTCCAAAGTAGGTGCTTTTGTCTAACAGTAGCCAACCTGCACTTTCCCATCAAGGACAATTTTCCAAGACAAATTAGACTGCAAGATGTTGTAGCAGCTGGTCAGCTCCAGTGAGCCTACAATTATTTTTGAACCATTACAGCCAAACACAAGGTCAAGTTTTTAATTCTGATGACCCTGATTAACATCACTGTAACGTTCCTTAAGTACAACATGTTTAACTCATCCAACCCAACCCTTAGTATTTCCATCTTCCATTGAGTGCTGGAGAGCATTGTAACAGACAAAATTCTTCCAATAGCAATTTCTCATTGTCTAAGTACGTTTAGTCTCCTTGGAAGTACTTCTATTTAGCTGAACAGTTAAGCATTTCTCATCTTAGCACGTGATTATAAAAAAACAGATTAGGAGTCAATATGATACTAACATTTTTCATGTTGACCGGACAGTAAACACATTTTTTCTTATAGTTTGGTATTAAAAACTGTGACTACAGTTGAGTTACTGTCAATATCAGAGTTTTTATTAAAACTAATACAACAGAAGCCTTTTGCTCTTATGGAGTTAAACCAGGCTCTTGTAAGCAGTTATCAAACTGGCGAAGAGAGGCTCTAAATCAAATTTTATCTGTAATACTAAAGTTTGCAAGTTTACATACAGAGTTGCCCTTGTGGGTCACTGCACTCCTTGTAGTGAGTTTACTTTAGAACTAAGTTCTTTATTCTAGCCTAGAACCTTTTAGTAGTTCTTTCCACAACTAATAGACCAGCATAACCACACAGGCATTTCCTAATACACGTCAGAAGTTCATCATCAAGCACTGAGGTGGTTACAAGTGGGTTTGTTTGTTTTTAAATTAAAATAAGTCACAGGAACAACGCTGTAACTATACCTTACTCCATTGAATCTCTCTGCAATATTCACACTTTTGAGGGAACAACTTTATGAGCTAGTAGAGTATAATGAAGTTCCATACAAATGCACATCAAGACCCAGGATTTCATAGTTCACATACTGCCACCTTCCTCATCCTACATCCCCTATGCAGAAATAAGGAGTACCACCTGGTTGAAAAAAGCTTGTGTGTTGCTGGCTTTTGTTTACATATATATACAAATAGGACATTTCATATTACATATAAAATATATGTACTTATACTAATATTTGTATATATAAAGTACATATAATATTTTATATACAGTATGAAATATGATATAAAATTTATATATAAACATATCAAAGCTCTAATAGGTATCACATTCCCTCCCAAAGCCTCAAACTTTTAAATAAGATGGAGAAAAGAGTCACTGAAAGATAGTTTATCAAATACAAGTAGTTTTTCAATTGATGAAACTGGTAATATCCACTCAATGTTTAGGAGAAGTGTCAACTATTTTAAAATTTGAATTTCAGTGATAAGGTATTTTCTCACAGTTAAGGGTTTTAAGTTTACTACCAAAAAAAGCCTTGTTGAAGTATTAAAGATGATCTGGTATTCTTGCAACAGTAAAAAAAAAAATAAATAAAAACTTAAAAAATCCCACCACTGTCAGACCACTCACCTGCAACACTGGTAATGGTAACTGGAACTCCTTGTACTTGAACACCTGCAGCACCCAGGTTGGCAACACTTACTGTTTGGAGATTAGGTACTGAAGCAAGCTGGGCAGCATTCAGTGTGATTGGGGTACCGGCAACAGCCACTGGTGCAATCTGAGCAATGGTTGTGCCACCGCTTGAAGAAGACACGGGGGTTATGGTTAGTTGTTGGGGTAACCCAGCATTTTGAACTTGAAGGTTTGAAAGGCTTTGCAGATTCTGAACTTGTACAGTTTGCCAACTGATCTGCCCCGATGGTGTTAAAGTTGGAGCCCGGATGAGCACCTGAGTCGGACTTACTGCCTGCAGCTGAACGTTCTGCAGAGGCTGCTGCTGGATGGTCTGTATAGTTTGCCCTGACTGGAGCTGAAATGACTGGGGAGGAATGGCCTGAATAATCTGCTGCTGAGGCTGCTGGATCTGTATCTGCTGTAGAATAGGTTGACCTACAATCTGGACCTGCTGAAGGGAACCAGACTGATCCTGTACGTTTTGTAGTCCATTGGACTGAAGCTGACCAGAGCTCTGGCCTTCAGAGTCCGTCGCAGTTGTTTGAGGTTCTTCAGTTGTCGGCTCTGAACTGCTGCCTGCTGTGCTCGTATACTGGCCTGCTTCTGCAGAGCTCACTAACGTGTCACTGCTAGTTAGAGATGTTGAGGCAGTGGTTGTAGAAGTGGACGATGAGGAAGGAGATTCTGGCATCGAACTAACAGAGGCAGTAGTGACAGGCGTAGATGCTAGCTGACTTCCATTGGAAACTCCACCCTCAGAAGACTGTCCAACTTGACCCGAGCCTCCTCCAGCTGCCACATTGTTTATCACAGGCAAGGCTAGAGTTACTCCACCAATGTTTATAGGTAAAGTTGTTACAACTTGTGCCTGAGTACCAGGAATAGTTTGCAGTTGTAGCGGTATGGAAACACCAGGCCTGATTTGGACTGGGACCGTCTGATTTGCTAAGTTCTGAGCAATAACATTCCCCGAAGCTGTCCTATTTGAAGCTGTGAGAATAGCTTGATTATTGCCTGCAGGAATAAGCTGAATTTGACCCTGTATATCTTGTATACCGGTAGCATTAGCAGGATTAATTTGAATTTGTTGACCTTCTGTTGTCTGAATCTGCGGGATCACTTGGTATTGGACACTACCGCTTGGATTTTGTACTTGAATGACTTGAAATTGCCCAGGGTTTGTTGCAGAAGAATTGCCCGATTTGGTTTTTGAAGGAGATGCACTTCCATTGTTACTACTGGAGGGACTTGGTGCGCTTGAGGCAACAGAAGATCCTTGTTGAGCAACATTATTTTCTTTTGAAGCAGGAGGAGCAGCAGCAACAAGCTGCCAAGAGTTCCCAGCAAGCTGAGTTGTTACTAATTCTAACTGTTGTGGCTGATTTTGAAGCTGCACCAAACCTTGATTTGGATCTATAATGATCTGCTGCTGTCCAGTTGCTTGATTCTCACCAGGAGTTCCTATTTTGCTGCAAGTGGCTGCCAGCAAAGCAAGAGGTGAAGGCTGTGAATCCTATCCATAGGGAGAGAAAACAGAACAGATTCAGGAGAAGAGCACAAGTATTAATCATCAGGAGTAAGCATTAAGATTTGCACAGGAAGCAGACCTAAGTATGTTTCTGCATATAAAGACCAACGATACAGCTCTGAATAAGGAAGTACATGTTTCTTTAAATAATCTTTAAGTATAGGCTAGCAGTTATCAATGGCTATGTGACAACCAGGACCTCAACCACTTCCTCAATCCATTCTTTTTTTCCTATAATAAGGACAAAATTAAAAAAAAAAGACCTCGGTTACATGGGAAGCATCTGATCGCTGTAAAATGCAATCAAAAAACATGTCCAGGCAGTAAAAGTATTGCACCCAAAGAACTACATTTCATCCAGCCCAAAGAAAGATGCCCTGAGCAGGAAGTGCTGTTAGCTGAACATTTCATTTTAAATGCTAATATTTTGGGCACTTCCCTATTCGTGTGTGTGCTTTACCTGCGAGCCTCCAGTTTTCCCCTTTTTATTATTATTGTTGTTATTCTCTGCCTCGGGAGATTTCTCTCCCTCTGTGGGCATAGTTTCCTCCTTCTTTTGATCTGGAAAAAAAAAAAAAAAAATCAAGCGTAACAGGTTAATTATTCACCTCCATTCCTACAACAACAAACCCTAGGAGCACATCCTTTTCGGGGCCCAGCCCCTCGCCCGCACCTCCCCAGGAAAACAACGACGCAAGCCATCGTTACAAAAGAGCGAGTCCTGAGAAACGTGGTTTGAAACCCAACCCATGGGGGCTGGAGAGTTAACACCCAGAAAGGGGAGGTTTGGTTTCCTTCTCCCGGAGACAGCGGGAGAAAACCACCCACAACCCTCCTCCTCCTCCTGCCCCCTGAAGCATCGACGGCCACTCAGTGGCCGTCGATGCTTCAGGGGGCAGGAGGAGGGCTGTGCATGGGAGGGAAAGAGGGAGGAAAGGAGGAATGAAGGAGGGAGGGATGCGCACGGGAGGGAAGGGAGGGAGGGCTGCCGAAGAAAGGGGGCACGCAGGAGGACGAGAAGAAAGGGGGCGCGGGGGGCGACGCCGGGGGAGCGAGGCCGGGGTAAGAGGGGTCGGGGGGGGGCAGAATAAAAAGAGGGGGGACCCGCGGGAGGGCGGGCTGGGGGGGGCCGAAGGGCGGAGGGAGGAGCGGAGGGAGGGCGGGAGGGAGGGGGTTACATACCGCTCATCCCGCATTAATGCCCCGCCGAGGCGCCGCTCTAGGGGGGAGGAGAAGGAGGAGGAGGAGGAGGAGGAGGAGGAGGAGGCGGCGGCGGAGGGCGGGGTGGGGGGTAGCGGGGAGAAGGCCGGTCGCAGCCGGAGCGGGGAGGAGCGGCCCGGCCTATTTTTCCACGAATGGCCGCCGCCGGGCCGTGGCGTAGCCGCCCGCCTCTCCGCCGCCGGCCTCGGCCCGCCGCCGTGAGTGACAGCCGCGGGCCGGGCGGCCGGGGGAGGGAGGGCGGAGGGAGGAGGGAGCGCGGCGCTGGGGGCGGGGCCCGCCGCGGCCCAACCACCGCCCCCCGCCCCGGCTCCTCCCCCTCCCCTCCTGCCAGCCGCGGCCCGGCTCCCGCGCTCGGCACGCGAGCCGCTGACAGCCGGGCTCGGGCTGCTGAGTGACGTCGCGCCCGGGGGGCGGGGCCTTTGAGCGGCGCCGGCCAATCGGGTGGCTGCTGCCCGCCTAACTGACAGTGAGCGGGAAGTGAAGGGACCGCACCACCCCCCCCCCGCCCGTCTCAGGTCCCCCTCCCGTCCCGTCCAGTCCCGGTCTGAGCTCTCGTGGCCTCCCCGCGCTCCCGGGGGTTCCTTTACACCTGCCCCGGGATATTCCCCCGCAGGCGTCCCGCCCCCTCATTGGCTCGGCCGCCGCGCGCGGGGCACGCCGGGAAATGTAGTTTGCGGCCCAGGCGGGGGGGGGGGGGCGGCGCATGCGCGGGGTGGGGGGCGGCCGGGCTGAGGCGGCGGCCTAGGAGGGGGCGAGATGAGGGGGGAGTCGGTGGCGGGGTGCTGTGGGCACCCTGCGGCTGGGCTGGGCTGGGCTGGGCAGCAGCACGTTAAAGGCAGAGGAATGAGGGTTGTGCCTCTGGTTTCCTCCGCAGGGTTTCCTCCGGCCCTCGTGCTGCCCGTTGGCCGCCATGCCATGGTGGCTCTGGAGGAGCTGAGGTTGAGGCAGGGCTCGCCGAGGTGTGGTGTGGTGTGGTGAAAGAAGTGGAGGGGTTGTGGGGCTGGCAGCGGCCAAGCCTGCTAGCGCCATTTTGATCTGGGAGGACATCAGTGCTACTGCACACATGTGGATGACAAAGCTTTTCATCTTTGAATCAAGCTTCTGGGATGAGGGAAATGTGGAAATACCAAGCCTCTCCACTGAAGACAAATAAAACAATAGGAAATATAAATGGCCTGGGCTGTTAATGGGTGTTGTATGTGCCATGAGCATGCAGGTCACATGTTGATGCATCAGGAAATGGCCTTAATGCTGGCTTATCTGTGTTCAGATGAGCAAGTGGAAATATCTGACAGCCTACAGCTCAGCCCAGTCTCAGTGCTTTCACCTAGACAGTGTCAGGGAGCAGGAAGAGTGGGGCTGCCCCGGGAGGGAGCTGAAGACTGTGTTGGTCCCAGTTCTTGTTGGGTGGTGCCCCCCATTTGGGTGCAGTCTGCCGTGTCTGAGCAGGTGGTAATGGGATCTGCTGATGGTCCAGTGGTCATCACACAAAGTGAGCTGATAAAATCAGGCAGCAAACAGAGAGGAGGAGACGGGGCCTTCTCTGCCATAGACACGGGGCCGAGCTCACCATCAGTGTGCATCCAGTTCTTCAGGGCTCCTCAAGCTGGTGAGGAGGACAGCGGGGACAGGGCTGGGCACAGCCCCTCTGCGCTGTAGCTCCAGCTGGCTCTGGGGCACAGGGCTGAGCTCTTGGCCCATGGAGGGTAGTCATGGCACCACAGCCTGTCTGCGCACTCAGGACCCTGAGGACCCAAAGTACCAAGTACCTCATGAAACAAGAGGTTGCACGAAGATTGGGCAAATATATTAGCAAGGCTAATATAAGACAGATAAAAGATATTGGTGGAGTAGGTGGTTTCAGTAGGGGCATCATGGTTTTTATAGATCTTTGCCATCTACAATTCCAATCCTATACCACCTGCTCTTTCTCAAGTATCAAATGTCACTCCTGTTGAAATTCTTTCTGCCGACTTAAGTGTTCTGACCATGGCACTTTCAGCATTGTTCCCGCATGAACCATTGCACACCCTCATTCTGGTTGCTCTCTGCAGGCTCTCACAGAAGTCAGCAGAAGTCACCTGTTGGTTTTAACAGAAGAGGATTAGATCCAATGATGTATATCCGTGGACACAGTTGTCCCATCTGCTGTTGGGATAGGTGAAAGAAAACTATCAGAAATAGGGAAAAATTAATCAAAAAGTGTTCATCACAAGCTTCTTTAAGGGTTAAAAGTTTAAAAGTATGTTGACACTCCGAAACAGAGAACAGCTTGGAAACACATGGATCAGCAGAGACCCACCAAAGGGTGAGGTTTCTGGCAAGACTTAGCTCAGATGTAATATCAGATGACAATGCTAGTTTACATTAGGGCCCAAACTAATAAAATTCATTTGGTGCTTGGCATCTCTTAGTGTGTTTTATTTAATCAGTAAAGGTTTATTTATCTGTTTGTTTTAATATTTTTAATTATGCATTCTCTGTGTTCGTATGTGCTCTTTTCTATCTCTTCTGTTTATCAATTTTAAATTTTGTTTCTATTTTTCAAATCTTTTGATGAGTTTCCATAGTAGCCTGATTTCAGTTTCTTCACTTTCTCCAACTTTTTCCTCAGTGTATTTACTTCCCCTGATCTTGCTTTTCCCATTATTTTTTTTCTCCTTCCTTTCCTTTTGCATTTCTTTTTCCTTTTTTCTCCCCCCCCCCTTTTTTTTTTTTTTTAAATCCCAAATTATATCTAATTATATCTTCTTTTTATGTCACTTTTGGCTTGCTCTCTCAGCTATACTTTAGTGCCCATTGAATTTTACCTAGCACACTAACTGAGATTTTTAAACATATTTAGGCATTTCTGTACTGAGCACAGCAAGGCTTGTAATGCTGAACAGAGTAACACCTAAATATCTTTACAAAGGAAAAAAAAAAAAAAAAAAAGAAGGGGGCGTGAAGGGGGAGGGAGAGACAGCTGGCTGCATGCTCCAGTTTCATTGGTTAACCTCTCTACTATCTGCCAGCACTTACATAGGTTGCGTTTGGACGGACAGTGGCTGTAAACAGTGGAGACAGTAATGAGACGATGGCTTCACAAAACTGTAAATCAGGTGGTAGTGCAGCTGGTGTTAGATTAATAATGCTGTACCCCTTGGACACAAGATGCTGGACTAGTATAAAACCACTCTATTTGATTTAAGGTGGGTGTTGGTGGTGAGAATATATAAATAAAAGAGGGAATAATTTTAATCTGGCAGGACTGTGTAAGATCAGGTGTCAGATATCTGCATTTCTGAATAAACCTTCTTGGGACAGCCCAAAGGCTCCTTTGCCAGTTCCTTCTTGCTCCCTTCCTCCTCTTGATGCTGTTTTGTTATAGAAGCCAAATATTTCCAGGAAATTACTTTTTTTGTGTGTATATGCAGGTTTGGGTACATATTTTTCCTCTTTTATTTGGGCTTTTCTGGAATCTTTTTTTTTTTTTTTTTTTTTTTTTAATTGTGAACTGTCTTGGCTCCAACAACAGCAGCGTTGAAGAATTCAGTGACGACATAGTGTTACTGATCAGACAGAGCCTGGAACGGAGCCACAGTGGAAATCATGTGCTTGGCAAGCATACTCCCTAGGCTTTGCTTCATGTGATCCCAAGTGGACCAACTCAGAGGTATTTGACCTGCCTGCTTGGAGTCTGTGGAAAACTTCTGTCAAAAACACTGGGAAGTCAAGGAATGAATTCTGTTGTGTCACGTCTTTCAAATGTGCCTGACGGACCTCAAGCAGTGCAGCATGGGGTTAAGAATCTTGCCTGCAGGAAACCCAATGGTAAAAATGAATGCTCCAGTTCTGACTACCATAGCCCTAACTAGTCCAAGTTTGAAACATGAAGTGCTCCTTCCCTTCTACTGCATCTGTACCCATTGCACCTGATTCTTACCTGATGTTTGCCTAGGATTTTCTCATGTCGTAATGATATGGTGGTAATTATGAGAAAATAATTCAGTCTGAGAATCTGAATCAATCCTTTATTTATTCTAAATAGAAATTATGCAATAATGTCAATCTAGACAGGGCCCATGCACTCCCCACCCTTCTGACATGTCAGCCCTGGCCATTAAGTGACATAGTGTCACACATTGTACAAGTGAACTTTAGGTTTGGATAGAAAAGTGGAATCCACCTGACGTTACTCAAGACATTGGACTTAATTCCTTGTCACAGCAACAGGTCACAATTGCAATCCAGCAAATCCAAGGACAGAACATGCACATTGGTTTCAGGACAGCCATTGATGGGCTTCCCCTGGTTTAGTCAAAGATGTGCTTCTTCACCACCCAGAAACACATCATCCAGGACTAAAGTGACATGCATACTTTACAAGGGTGATCACTTTCTGTTGTGTACTTTTCCATGCTAAGCTATTGCAAGTTTGAAAACTGAAACAAAGCCTTACTCAAAGTCTGTTTGAGCTCAGTGAGCTATGGGCCCTACTTATTGTTATTACTGAGAATCCTTGGCTTGTCATCTCCTGTCCCTAACTTCTGACAGATCTACATCTCTGCAGACATCTTTTTTCTTCCAAACCAGAGAGCCCCTGTTGCTGTGTATGTGACCTACCATCATCAGTGCTAAATTACATAAATTACATAGGAAGGAAAATCCCTGGGGTGAACATCCTCAGAATTTTGAGACAGTTAGTTGTCCATCTAGGGAGAATTTTTACTGTTAAATAAAATAAATAAATGAATAAATAAATAATGGGGAGGCAGTGGTTAGAATGAAGTCTGACAGAAGACTGTGACTTTTCTTTGAGCTGGTCAAGCACACATCTGGCTACTGTTTTACAGCAGCTGAGGCAGTAATAGAAAAGGCCTCAGTGGAGATTGTCAATGAATGAGCTGTAGAGCTGGGACATTGGGGTGCAGGCACAGTCACCAGTGGCTCTTGATGGTCTGTTGATCTCAGCATTCTGGGAACTTGGGGAATGGCAGCCTGCTTGAGTTGGCATGGCCAGGAGAGAGCTGTGGGACACCCAGGCATCACATACCTTGCTAAACCACGCAACACTAGTTTTGTCTTCTACAGTTATCTGCAATAGTTTGCACCACTATTACCTTTTTCCTTTTGATCCAGAGCATGGAGAGCTGAATATACAGAGTATATTTTTTTTCCCTTAAGTGACCCTGACTAGTTGAGAAAGCTGTTGAGAAAGCATTCAAGAGAAGTCTACTGTCATTTATCAAAATGATTGTTTTCATTTCCAAAATAATCCTACTTGCTGTTGATTTTCCAATCCCAACATGCTGCCAGAGCACTAGTGTTGTGGAAGTATGCCCTGGGTTGCCACGTGACTAAGTCATCCTCCTCTCTGTGTTCAACAAGACACTTATACTAGTTATTACCTCACCAAATAAGGGCTGAATTTGTCACAAATCTACCACTAATATTGTACTTCCCATTCTAAAAATCCCATTTCAGTGCTGAACTGCCCCACCTATGTTTGCAGAACTCTTCTCACAGAGCCAGACACGATGCTCAGAGGGATCTTGACTTTGTCATCAATGACAATATCTGACTTTACAGAGGGTTGTACCTGATGTAACTGTGACTTTGCTGTCTATTTTTTTTTTTTTGTGGTGTGTTGTGTGCAGGAAACAACGCTTCTGGCTCAGGAAGTCTGCGTGCATCTGAACTGCCACTGAAGCACCACTGCCGTGCCCAGGCACATGCTTCCTGCTCAGTTGCTTGCAAAGACTACAAAAATGCAGAGGCTGTGGTGATGGGTGTGGTGATAGTTCTGCAGTGTTTTATATGAACTTTTTAAAGCTGTTAAGTACTTCAAAAACAATAGGATACTCCTTCTCCCATGTTCCCTTCAGTGACATGGGGCTAGCAGCTTACAAGGTACTGGAGAATGAGAAACTGGGATACAGTTCAATCTAGAATAGTAGTTAACATGCCGATACAGCTTAATCTAGAATAGTAGTTAACATGCCTATAATACACATAAGAGTAAAGAGGATAGTGTGTGCTCTGCATAAATTGTAGTTCATGTGATCCAGATGTTGTATATGTTACCGGTGACCCCGTTCTGCACAATCTGGTATTAATAAGTGTGGAAAATGCTGCATGAGAAAAGTGTCAATATCTATACTGGTTCTTGTTTGACAAAATCAATTAATATGTCTAGTCCACAAGTACAGTAGGTGTATAGGAGAAATGTGAGATGGAGCTTCCACTCCCGACCTTTAATAGAAAACAAAACTAACAAAGCAAATTCTGTATTCTCAAATATATATATATTTATATATTAATTTTGACTCCTCAATATGCTATGGTTTTGCTTTAATGAAATTTCTTAGATGAGAAAACTGATAACATGAGACACAGACTGCATTCTTATCCAGATGTAAGTCTCTGTATATTTGGTGGTAGAATACTGACCCCTGTAAAAGAAGAAGTACACACACACAAAAAGAATGCAAATTTAAGTAAGCTAGTAGTAATATATTATTCCAACTACCCAGGATTAGTGGCTCAAATGTCACAGAAGGGTATAGCTAAGAGTACCAAATTCTTGTTACCACAAATGACTGCTTTAAGCCATAGGTAGCTTTGCTGGTGCACTACAGATTTAGTCTTAAGTAACAAATGAGATCTGTTTTAAGAAGTAATTACAGCTGAATCCCACTGTCACAGTAGCTGGAAGATAGTGAAGATTAGTATAGTGATCCAAACTGTAGTGTGTCCAAAGACACAAAAACACAAAACCAAAGGTACAAGATCCTTAAAATGAACTTGGTATCTATTTAAGTTTATGCCACAGTAGAATGGTAAACCATCAAAGATGTTGCATTAGATAATTTATTCATGTAACAAGTCTAAAAAGAGTTAAAGGCAGCCAGCGATGCCAGCAGGAAGTGTCTTGAACAGCAGCAACTGAATTCTGTAGCTGACATGTATTAGAGGGACTCTGTGGGGAAACCTCAGATGCAAGTGGCCAGAAATAAATCCAAATAAAGATAAATATTTGGAATCAAAGACCCATAGGCATCAAGAGACTTGTTAAGCTGTCTTGAGAGACTAGATCAAAGTCAGCATCAGATCTAACCTCTCTGCAGATGTTACTGCTTACAAGGAGCAGGCCACCAGGGCATGAATTTCTTTTTGCAGATAAGAAAGCTCAGTCATTGTCAGAAATTGATATGAAAACATTTGATATCAAGCTAAAAGAGGTCATTTAAGTTAAGAGTTTCTGTTTCTTTGATACTATAACAACAGTAGCTAGAATGAAAAAAATGCAGGAACCCATACTGTTTGTCTCTTGCTCCAAGGAACAGTTAATCTCTGATGTGTTTTTACAACTTATTCTTTAAAACCTGAATGACAGAGATTATACCACATCTTTAGTGATCTATTTATTTCCATAACTATTCTTAGAGTTAGAAGTTTTTCCAATTTTAGCCTAAAACTTTCCTGTCACAACTGAAGCCAGTCAGTTTTTGTCCTGTTCTCAGAGTCATGGAGAACAGTCAGTTGCATCCCTGCTTGTGAGAACCTACTACATAATGGAAGTTTGTTATCGTATCACCACCATACCTGCCATCAGCCTTTATTTTTTTTAGAGCAAATATATCCTTTCCCTTTTTCAATTAGTCTCTATCTTTTACATATCAATTTGTAACCTTTTTTTGTACTAGCCTATTAAACTATACCAAACTAAGACTTCTGATAGGTGAGTTAAGAAAAACAATTAATACTCCTGTCTTGCATATGACACATCTGTTAACTTGACCCAGGATGAGTTGTTCTGTTTTTGCATCAGCATCATATTGTTAACTCATATTTGATACTTGGTTTACAGTAACACCCAGGTCTCTTTCTATGATGTTGTTACTATTCTCGATTTTGTATTTATGCAATTGACTTTTTCTTGCCACAGTATAGTACTTTATACTTGTCTTTATTGAATTTCACCTTATTGATTACAGACCACTTCTCCCATTTATAAAAATAATTTTGAATTCTAATCCTTCAGCTCCCTTGCAGCCCCTTATACTTTGGCATCATGCAAATTTTTTAAGTGTGCTCTCCAGTCACCTAAGTCATGAATGAAAATGTTGAATTGTATCTGATCTTGGCTAGACCCAGCAGAATTCTATATCATACAAACTTTTTGCTTGAAAATGCAGTATTGCTAAGTCTCGGAGTATTTTTTCGAGCATCTCAGCATCCACTGTGTAGTAATGTTGCACGGAAAAAAAAAAAAAAATATATGTCTGACACTGTCTAAGAGAATGTCTTGTAAGATGGTACCCAAAGACTCCCTGATGTCAGTATACATCATACCTGTCTCTTTCAATGCAGGCAGATATTCTGCTAAAGAGAATAAAAGATATAAAAGAAATAAAAAAAATAAATAATAATAATAATAGAAAATAAATAAATAAAGAAAATACATCATTTTAACAAATCTTTGCTGTCTGTTTCTTTTTCATTGTGCCCTCCAGGTGCTTTTAATGTAACTGTTTAATTCTTTATTGGAATATTTATCTTGATATCAGGTGTATGCCTGATTCCTCCTTTGTTTCTGAATACCGTATTATTTCTCCTCTATTCATATTCACCTGTTTTCCATGAATTCTTGAAGCCAGGGATGGCAATGAGATGTTATGAATGTTTTAATTCTAGAACCATTACACAGAAAATTTCTGAGGTAAATATTTAGATAGTGAGGAAATGTAGAAATGAAGATCGTGTATCTAAATTTACAAGACAGAAAAGAATACAGTAGAATAACAGAAGGAAAAAGAAGGAAAATTGTATAACCAGTGTATTAGTATTCCATGTAACTTTTACAGGCTTTTCCTTCTAAATAATGCTATATTATAAGAAGTTATGATTAGAGACTGGACTCTCATGCATTAGAAAGTAGTTAAGTAAGGAATGGAAATATATATGAAATTTTAATGTGTAGACAAAGATATTTTTGTAATATTCTTTAATGTTCTTTACTAAAACTGCATCTTAATAAATTGCTTATTTCCAAGTTGCATACTTGAAACTTGTCATTCAGTGGGCAAAATGAGTTTAAAAAGCATACAGAATGTTAGGATATAAATAGTGAGATGTGGAAATACTGAAAATGTTTTTTCTTATGTCATTACATAAATGAGTGAGACTCACTCAAATTGTGTGTTCATTTGGTTAGCCTTGTTCAGGAAAATACAAAACAAAAGTCAACACCAGGCATAAAATACAGAGAAAATTTAGCTAAAAGCATGCACTTAATTTCAGAAATCAAATCATTGAAGAAATATATCATCTTTTTTTTTTTTTTTTGGGGGGGGGGGGGGGAAGTTTTGCTATTGAGCTCATAGAAAGGGCCTGAAGAGGGTTATACTGTATTAAAGATACAGCATGTTACCCACTGGAAGGCAGCCAATAAAGGTAAGCTACAAAATCATAGAATCACAGAATGGTTTGTATTGGAAGGGACCTTAAAGACCATCCAATTCCAACCCCTTGCCATGGGCAGGGACACCTCCCACCAGACCATGTTGCTCAAATCCCCATCTAACCTGGCCTTGAACACTTCCAGGGATGAGGCATCCACAGCTTTTCTGGGCAACTTTTTCCAGTGCCTCACCACTCTCAGAGTAAAAAATTTCTTCCTTATATCTATTCTAAACCTTCACTATTTTAGTTTAAAGACTAAATTACACCTTGCCCTATCACTACACCCCCTGACAAAGAGTCCCTCCCCAACTTTCCTATAGGCCTTTAGGCACTGGAAGGATGCTATAAGGTCTCCCCAGAGCCTTCTCTTCTCCAGGCTGAACAACCTCAGCCTATCTTCTTAGGAGAGGTGCTCCAGCCCTTTAACCATATTTGTGGCCCTTCTCTGGGCTTGTTCTAATAGGCCCTCATCCTTCTTGTGCTAGAGAACTGAACACAGTGCTCCAGGTGGGGGTCTCATGAGAGCAGAGAGGGAGGACCACCTCCATCACCCTGCTAGCCATGCTGCTTTTGATGCAGCCAAGGATAGGGATGGCTTTCTGAGCTGCGAGTGCACATTGCCTTCTCATGCCCAGCTTTTCATCAACAAACACTCCCAGACCCTTCTCCTCAGGGCTTTGATGATAAGGGAAATTATAAGGGAAAATGATAAGGAAAATCATGCCAGCTCCAACTGCCCAAGAGAGGTGAAGCTGCTGCAAGAGGTACTGTCACCAGGCACACGAGCACCTGCGTACGCACACAGACCTCAGAATCACAGAAACATGGAATGGTTGGCAGGTACCACGGCAGGCCATCTGGCCCACCCCCTGCTCAAGCAGGGACACCTAGAGCAGGTTGCCCAGGACCATGTCCAGGCCGATGCTCAGAGCACCCACATGAACACAGACATCACCAATGGCTTCATGATGCTTCCCTTTCTGGCTGGACAGGATAAAAGTCCACTAGTGGGAGTATGCATATGCATATACACAGTGTGGATCCTTCCAGCACCCAGGCTTGGACCTTCAGTCTGCCCAGTAGCTCCCACTGAATCCCAGTCAGCCCAGTTGGCATGTGGACAGCCTAGAGGCTGCAGCCCTGCTCCAGGTGCTGTTACAGACCATCACAGCCACACAGCTAGCAAGGACTTTCCAGGTCCCATTGCTGTGCTCCAGAGAGCTGCTTTTGGTGCTTCATCATGATGAGTTTGTCACCTGGACACTGGGGCCAATGGCTCTGCTGGGGCAGGCCTGGGGAGGCTTGGACAAAGTGGTTGTTCTTAGGAGTCCTTGGTTTGGGTTCCCACTTGCCACTGTGTGTCCTTGTGCTCCTTTGCACTTCTAAACACAAACTTTTGATGGGCTGGTGGCTCCTGTGGTGGGCTTGGCAGTAGCCTGGCAGGGTATTATTTGTGTTCCCCACTTGCCATTGACTCTCGGAGCTCCTTTAAGGGTGTGCAGATGAGCTTTGTCACACAGCCTAACACAGAATAGCTCTTCTGCTGTAGGTCGGACTCTGGACACACACACAAAACATTATAAAATACAGTTGAAAAATTTCAGATGCAACTGTTTTTTGTTTGTTTGTTTGTTTGTTTGTTTGTTTGAGATTAAACCTCTCAGAAAAGCACCCATATAACATGGTTCTGGTAAGCAAGCTACCCCCATTTGATATTAGGTGTTGTGGAAGGTCCAATGATTACCTGAATCTGTTCTTTGTTCACTTATAAGGTAAATTGTCAACAAATCAAGGAAGAAAATGACTGTGTCACTTTACCCTGATCATATTTTGGTTTGGATTTTTTGTTTTGTTTTGTTTTTATGTTGAATTTTGATGGAACATAAAAAGTGCATTCTGTTTTTTAAAGAGGTTTGTGCAGATTGCTGAGATTCACCTGCAAAATGTTAGAAGTTGCATTCTAAATCATAATGAAAGTCTTCCCTTTTCATCAAGTTTTAGTTATGTGAAAGGAAATTGCTTTCTGATACCCCTTGGAATTATGTGATGCTATAAGATGCTGTTGCTAAGAAATAGGAGAGTTCAACTTTTTCTGCTTGGGAAAAGAATGTGGCCATGAACTACTCTCCATCTGCCTAAGAAGAGCACTTTAATTTATAGCTGTATGTTTAAATTTTTATTTTAGAGCACAGGCACAATTGCCTGACATCAAAGGCAGCTTTCTTGGGCTTCAAATTTATTGTACTTTGCTGGTCTTGGTAGCTGCATGTAGTAACAAGCAGTTCACAGAAGTGGACAAGACTAATCTGACACCATGCAACCCATTAATGTTAGTCTTTGGACTGAGAACAACTAAAGAGTTTTAATGTCAGAGTTGTGTCTCCTGTAAGAGTAGATAACAACTGCAAACGAGCTAGACACTTCAATAGCCTTCTGCTACTCTGTGAGGTGAACAGGAAATCTAATTTGTCTCATGTGGTTTCCTGCTGAAATACATATTTGCAGTGACAAATGTATGAACACTGCAAAATTCAGTTACCAGATAGCGAAAGATATCTTTTGTAATTTGTAATTTTTTTTTTTTTTTTTTTTTTTTTTTTTCTACAGTGGAACACTAACCTCACCAGAAAAGTGACTAAGAAGACATAAAATATAACATGGAAATTGTTTCTCTCTTTACCTACTTGAAAAATAATAACTTAAAGGTCATTAAGAGATATAAGCCCTCCTTTTCAATATGTATATTTTAGATACTAAAAAATGGAAGACATTCTAACTGGAGTAAAGTCTGCCCCAAGCTTC
Organism: Heteronetta atricapilla; assembly: GCA_011075105.1. NCBI lineage: Eukaryota > Metazoa > Chordata > Aves > Anseriformes > Anatidae > Heteronetta > Heteronetta atricapilla. The sequence continues at coordinate 33,401,449 of CM021732.1, read as the reverse complement.
ACAAGGCCACCTCACAGCTCTGGAATAAGCGCTGCTCTGCTGCATAGCTGAAATGACTAAAAAGCATTCATGGAGAGCCAAACTCTTTGGGTGCCATCAAGCCTCACTCTTTGGGAATGCACATGTTTAATTACTAGGTAGTGGTGAGGGCAGAAAACAGCTGGGAAGTGGCTGCTGTAATCACACAGTGGTGCACACCGAAGATTTGATAGCAAGTGGCTAACCTATTTTGTCAGTTTGACAGCAAATTATACTGCAGCTAGAATTCCCTGGTCCCCCTCCTCAGCCTGACGCTACCTATTTTTCCTCCTTCAAACAGTGTGAGAAGGGGAACATCAGGGAGGGCCAGAGCCAAACCGTACGTTTCATACCAGCTTATGATTTTTGCAGACTTCTTGTCGACTCTCTCCATAAAGCTGACATAGCAAAGCAGGAAACATCTCCAGAACAAGAAAATCAGCACAGTGGAGCTTTTGCCAGTTTTTTTTTTCTTTTTTTTTTTTTTTTCTTTTTTTTTTCTGTCTGCTATCCTCTATCAGAGGACATTATTGGGATTGCTTAGTTTCAACTCTTACTTAAAAATTATTCATGTTTTGCCAAAATTAATAATCTCCTATTGTTATATAAAATGACAGAAACATTTAACAGTTATGCTTTCTCTCAGTTTGCTGGTGCCTGACAATACTCTGCTCATAGTCAAAAAAGCTGTGACCTGGAAGCTGTGATCTGTGTCAACCTCAGTGGCCATGGCCGTGCTAGTTGTTAGCAGCTGCAGCGCTACATTAACAACAGTCTAATTAACATCTGCTGGGCTCTTCATTTAGTTTTATGTGTTGATTCACTTGCAGCCATGTACTTACCTATGCTGGGTTCGTCTGCAGGCTTGTGGTTTCACAACTATCTTCAGCCAGCTTGAGAAGGTGCTCTTCCAAAAAGAGCAATTCTCCTTCTCCCCCCGGTGCACGTTACCACTGGCTCCCCTGCTGTAGTGCTGGCAGTTGTGTGGTTACACAGTGACTCAGAGAAGCTCGCTTAACCCAGCTGGGAAAAACAGTCACAAAAAATGTATTTTTTCACTTAGGTCAGCAAGCTTTTACAGCTGACTGTGCTGACAAAGCAGCATGGCACCAACACAAAGGAAAGGTGAGGAGAGGTAGCCAGGCAGAGGAAGGAATTGCACCTTTCAGCAGCAGCGAGGTCACTAGAGGAATGAAACCACTCCTCTGTGGGGTTAGCAGAATACATCTGCACTGATTTTCCTTGTTACCATGAGGTCTTGTTTCCCTCCTTCATAATAGGCTCAGTCATGCTGTGAAACTGCTTGTAGTGCAGCTAAAGGGAGATGCATGCTGTGTTTGGACCCTTCTGCCACCTCTGCTGGCAGCATGGCCTGCCAGTACCTTCTAGCTGTTATTTCAGCTCAGGTGTCAAGCCAAAACTCCACATCTGTCCACACAGTTTTTTACTTCAGTTTGTGTGTTAGCACAAGTGGACTGATGTGCTAGAAGGGGAAACTCAAGTAGGTAGTGTGGTCAGGAGAAGTTGGTCTGACTGACTCTTCACAGGCCACATGGGGCAGAGCTGGCTTAAGTTATGCATAATGGAGAATTAAGCCTAGAATTAGGGATGTATCAAAAGAACTCCGCTTGAGACATGGTATACGAGAAGTGTCAAGAGATGAGATGGCGTCATATGGATTTTAAAGGTATAATTTGAATTTCATAGTGTGGGTGAGCCAAAAACAAGCAATAGAGGTGAAACAATTACCTCTACTTCTGGAAACATTTCTGAAAGTTGTTCCCCTGTCTACCATGCCATTACTACAGATATTTACAAGGAGAGGTCAATGCTGCTTTAACAAATACAGCACAGCAACATTCCCTGGAGAGCTACTATGGCATGTGAGAATAGCCGGTCAGATAGCTCCTTGGCCTTGCTCCCAGCTCTTTCTTTTATGCCAGAAGCTGAATTGAGTGAACCAGCTATTCTGCTGGTTTTACACTTCTCAAAGTATTCCATGATTTACAGAAGCTCCTTGGCTGGACACTTCATATTATTTAAGACCTTTAGATATGAAATTTGTCAGCATTTTTATTACGGATGTTTTGTTATTTTCAAGGAAAAAAAAATTCTGATCAGCCCAGTACCTCCCAGCCACACACACAAGTTAAGGATTATCATTGCTACATCCTGGTGTTTGGCTTCTGGCAGAGGATACCTGTGGCATTACCTGTGCCTTCATTTTGAAGACAACTTGTCAAGGTTGCTGTTAGCCCAAACGTCTAGTTTTGTACTGCACTGAAAGAAGACCCCAAAATCTGAAGATTGTGTCTGTGATACGACTCACCAGCAAATACTGAGCATACTCCAGAGAAGAACATCCAGAAGTATCACCTTAGCAGGAACAAACCTGTATTGTTCCTTTTTAGCAGGTACTTGGGTTAATGAAGTAACATACTAAAAGACAAGAGTCAGCAGTGAAGAACTGTGATCTCAGTTGCCAAGAAAGCCTTATTCCCCACCTCCTTGCTCCTCCTTTTCCTCACCCAGGTGTTCCTGCTCCTTCAACCCCTCTTCCTTCCTTGTTCCAGCTCTGACCATCAGCAGGCTTTTCTGTAAGTTGTTCTAACTAAACCAGCAATGGGAAATGATCCCATTTTACTAGAAATATTTCATTAGCTCTGGAGCTGCCATGCTGTAAGCAGCCAGAGTGGCTAGTACTGGGGCAGAAAGGTGAGAGGGTAGGGTTGGGAGCAGTGCATGTATCAGCAGTGTTAGGGTGTTAATTCAGCTCACCAGAGGTGTGAAACTGTCACTTGGAGTCAACAGCCTGTCTTGCAAGCAAAGGCAGTGAAAATACCTACCCATAGGGTTCTATAAACCATGGTTAAACATGTTACTACAGTAAGTAATGAGGACAAAAGCTAGAAGGGAATGTTATCCAAGACCTCTTCATTCTCTGCAAATGCACCACTGCTAATAGAATAATGCACAATCAAAACATAACTGGAACATTGAGGGCAGCTTGAATTATTTATTGTATTTTATGATGAATTTAATAATAAAAACTGTGTGGGTTGTAGTATTATTTTTTTCTATTTATTTTAATTATTACTTCTATTAATTATTTATTTAATAGCTAATTTTGTATGGCACCTTTTTATATGATTCCTAATTTTCATTAGACTTTACTGAGGCTTTTTCTGTTGTTAATAGAAGGGCATATATACACACTTGCTGAACTTTTGCTTGAGACTATAATGATGCAATCCATCAGAATCCCACAAGACTCAGAAAGGGTATCTTATCCCTAAATTCTTATGCCAGAGTGTTTGCAACACCTCTAGTTTTTAACATTTGTATGCTCGCAGCACTAGTAAAATTAGGAAGCTTTATTGCTACCAGTACCATTGGGATATCAAAGTGCAGAGGTGCTAAAGTCCATATTCACAAAAGGTATTTTAGTGCATAGATCTGACTAGCTGACTTGACTGAGGTAGTAAGAAAAACCTTAGTGAAACAGGCACTGAACCATATCAACCTGACATATCCAAGAGTTCCTTTTTTACTACTGGCCTTGCCTTTGTTTTCTCATTATGCTTACAACAAATTGTTCGTTTAAGGCTGGGCTTAGACTATGGTGTGGAAAAATTTTCATATAATGGGAATTTTGGATGGAGGTCATGAATGTGAGAAGGATATAAAATAACTGCTGATGCATAAAGTTTTGAAAACTCATATCCATGACATCAAAACTGAGCTTAAATTAAGGAATACCAAGTTATGTTGAAGCCTTTACACCTTGGAGTCAGGGGAGTGGAAGAATTCCTCTGAAGAAAAAAAAAAAAAAAAGAAAAAGAAAAAGAAAAAAGCAATACAATAAGGTACTCTGTATATTGACTTAACATTGCTTTAGAACAAGATGTTACTCAGAAAGCTGGTCTGGTGACATCCTGTGCACCTCTTTGGAACACACAGCATGTAAAAGAAAAAGAATCAGTTTTAAGACTAAGTTTAAATTGTTAATACACAGGGTGCTGTTTTCTTTGTGTTGCAGGCTTGCTTTGCTATAGTAACGTGAAAACACTTCTTAGTATTTCAGATCATTTATGAATATAAGCACGTCTTTAAATTTTGTAGTCTTATTTTATATAAATCAATTTTGTGAGATATTTAGAGGGGTTTTGCATGTATTTTTACAGCTAAAAAATGAAAATTTAAAAGAAGTATACATGAACCATGGAACAACTATTTTCCAAAGGAGTTTTCCCTGACATGAAAGGAATTTTTGAGAGCACTTCTTATTTCTTATACTGCCTATAGGATACCAACCATCCTATAGGAACAAAAAAGTTGAATTTCTAACAGGTGATGTACAAAAATTGTATTGAAAATCGGTATTTAAATGTTATCAATCCCATAGAATCATAGAATCATTAAGTTTGGAATATGTTTTCTATTCAAAATATTTTCTTTTTATTTAGTACTGCAATAAGAAAAAAACTTTTCTTCAGGACATTAAGAGTATTTGATTTAATAAAGAAAATCGGATTTAAATGCAAGAATCTAAGACAGATGCTATTGAGTAGCTTTGAAACAATGACAACAACAATTGAACACATTAACTTGTCAGAAAGCAGTACTATACCAAAAACAAAGAAAAGAAATATGTATGCTAAACATATTCAGTGTTTGTTTTATCATTAGATTTGACCAGTTCAATATCCTTCTGGTGATTTTACAAATGCAATCTGTTCTCACTGTATTTCATCGTTTTTTTTTTCCTTTCCCTTAGTATTATTCCTGGCAATACTCACACAAGTAAACACTGACATATTTAAGAAAAATAAAAAATTAAAAAAAAGTGTTTTTTTTTTTGTTTGTTTTGTTTTTCCAGGTTTTGTTTCCATAAGCAACCCTGGTGGTTTCTAGCAGCTCACTGCCACCTGAGAAGGGGAGTTCTTGCTCCTCCTGTGCTCCAAGAATCTCTTAACAAGTCTCTCTTCTGCATGCACTCTCTGCTGCCAGACAGCCCTTTACTGTATCCTTCTCTTCTTGCTCTAATACTCAGTCAGTTCCCTTGTCCCTTCCCTGAGCCAAATGAACTCACTATTCAAGCGGGACATGTTCTTTTTTTTTTTCTTTTTTTTTTTTTTTTTTTCTGGGCTTGTTTCCAGAAGTAAGAAGTATCCTCCAAGTAAGTTGCAAAGTAAAAAAAAAAAAAAAAAAAGGTCTTTTTGTTAGGTCAGTTAGGGTAAGGACAAAGGGAGGGCTGCTTGTGGGAATGTACCCTGGGTGACTCATAGCAGAACCTGACCATGACCTGAGCATCTTATGCTGATATGACTTTTAATATGGTACTGAATTAATCAGTAAGAAATTTCAGAAATTGTTTGATAAACATTATCCTAAAATGATATAGCTGGAGACAACTGCAATGAAGAACTTTTACAACAAGCAATATCCTTTTAATTGCATTTGTCTATTTTTTAATGTTTAATGAAGCTCTAATCCATTTGCTAACACATTGAGACTTTTAGTTCTCAGATTCTGATAATGTCTACAGTGTCAGCATCAGCTCTTTCCAGCAGCCGAACAAAGTGTTGAAGACTAAGCCAGCCTCCTCCCCGCAGTGTCCCCACCCACTGTGAATGAAGCTCAAAGCACAGTGAGCTGGACTACTCCTGGCACCCACCAGGCTCTATCTCTAGTCACTAGAGATCACGGAGGTTCATTGCTGCCATTCAGAGCAACTGGAAAAGTGAAATTATAAGAAAGACATCAAGCAGAGCTATTTTTCAGTTTCTCCAGCTTCTTTTCCACAGCTTATTTCTTCCATGTGTGTGCTAGGAACTGCTGCCCCTAGACCTCCTCCTGAACCAGCCTGTCATCTCTCAGGCTGAAAGCCTCGATGCTGTAGGCAGGAATGAAGGTCAGGAGTAAGTCAGTGAAGGCGTGCAAACAGTTAAAGCAGAGATAAAGCATTTGGAGTGGCTGATCATCCAGTGGGGATACCATTGCACAACTGGCTATGTAGAGTGGACCTGTGCAGGTCAGCCTGTTGGCCCCTTCCAGCTGGCTCCCCTGCCTCCCCCAGCTCCAGAGAAGGTGTAGGAAAGGGCTAGGTTTATAGATAGACACCTCAAGTACTGTTAAAAAATGGGCAGTTTCCTCTTTTAAATGAATGTAAGAGCAGTTATTTAAAAGGATATAAAAGCTATGTGTGAGCTTCAAGAGACTGTAAGTAATGTCACTTGTGGTTATCAGATGCTTTAAATATGTGTGATAAGGCTTGAAGGGGAAGAATAACAAGCATCACTTTTTAAAGAAGCAATTGGCTTTTCTTTTCAACACTGAAAAGACAGGATCCAGTACTTTGGCATTTAACAGGAATTATATTTGTGTGTACCTGGTTGAACAGAAGAGTGAATGAAGAAAAGAATGACAAGATTAGGTCCCAGATGCTTCTGTTAGCTTAGTGAGGTGGAAAGCAGAAGAATAGTTATTATGAAGAAGAAATAAATTGCAAGTGTATGAGATTGCAAACAACACAAAAGATGATATCACTAATGACAAATTAGTGAAAAATCCAATTTATCAGTGTTTTCTGGAAACATTATGTTTTCATTTTAAGAGGCAGATGCTTCCAGTAAATACCATAAACTCAGTTATTTTTTTGGTTGCTATAAAACAAACGTCTAATTATTGACAGATTGACCTAACTACGTTAAAAAAGGGCAGGCCCCAATTCCTTGAGCTGCATTCAGTTTCAGATTGTAGTATTTGTGCAAGGCAAATATGAAGACTTCTGAATTATTTTAAAGTAGTTCCTAATCTTATGTTTTTGTTAGTGCTTCTTTATTTTACTCAAGCTCAAACATACTCCCCAAAGTAGCCTAGGATTAGAATAACAATGAGGTGTGATTAATGGAAGGAAATGCACACTGCAGTCCCAAATTCTGATCACAGCACAGATATTGGCATAGGCTTAGGTTTGCCACAGAAGTAGAAATCTGTTGAGAGTCAGTAGGAGTCTACAGCTTACTTGTGGCTTCCTCTTGCAACCTGTCTATACAGGTTAGGCACAATGCAAGTCAGTAACCAAAGCCCTAGTCATTTGGAGTAATGGTAGGCTTGAACAGGGACATGAGGATGATGAAAGCTGAAGGATGAGGAAGTGTTCAGGAGTGAATGAGGCACAGACATGGCCCTGGGAAACTCCCTCTGGTGCAAACTTACCAGCTGACTCTTTAGTAACCACGTTTTGCCCTTGTGCTCTCCAGCTATCCGTCAGCAAGGAGGTCTAGTCACTGTGCTTTATTAGTCACCAGTGCAAGGAAAGGAAACCTAAACCTACCACGTGAAGTACCCAGCACTAGGACAGACACATCCTTGAGAGGCTCTAAATTTTCTGCCTATTTCAGAGTGAAAACATTTATCTCCTGCAGTTCACAAACTCCCAGGTTGACATGGAAAAGAGTCTGAAGACAATTAGATAAACAATGGGTTATTCTCTTTTAACCTGGTGGGAACACAGAAATATCAGAAACTATATGGTATTTCCGTGGTCCCAGGCATCATGTGACCACAGATGAAAATAACTCGTCTCCAACAAATTTTGTAACAACATTGACTCAACTGAAAAAGGAGCTAATAATATGATGGCAACACATGAATCATTTGGTCTATGTAGATATTTCATGGTAGCATGGTTGCATCCTGGAAAACTGTGTCACAAGCAGATGATGTATATATGAAAGTTGATGGATAATACTACTGCAAACATTTGTTCCTCAGCAGAACCTGTTTTATCATTTTCTATATATTTTTATGTGTCAGCAGCATATTGCAAGAGTTTTGTTCCAAAACTATAGTTGAATTATTGTTATTAGACATCTCAGTTTATATGATATCTTACATTTTACAGTCCACCACAGGCAACTGGTACATTTACCTCTACATAAACTTCACTAGGTCTTATAATATTTTTTTGCTACTTTCAGCCATCTATATAAAATAAAATATCCATTTATTCAGCTGAGAAAAAGATTGCTTTTATTTTTTAAGCAGTGAAACAGCTGTCCCAAATGTTTCCATCTAAATAGCTATAACGTGATCAATAAAATATATAAAGATGTTGCTTACTGTCAACCTCAGATCTTGTACTTACTCTTTACTCATCACAACCATATATAAAGTATCTAAATCAATATATAAAAATTATTTAGATACTTAGGCCTTTTATTGCTATTAATATGTAATAAATATTTGGTATAAGATCCTAACTAGCTTGTGAGAAGGTTCATGTACAAAGAGGTTGACTATAGAGATTTATTTATTTATTGGTTTATTTATTTATATTTATTTATTGGTTTAAATTACAGACATGCTTTTAAAAAAATTAGTGGCAAGTGGATTCATTTCTGTAGGAAGTTTGTAAGGAAATGAAAGATTTCTTTTTTTTGTTTGTTTTAAAGTTGCTGCAGGTTATCTGCTGTTTGCAATCAAATCTATGAGATACTTTATAAATTTGTAATGTCATCTTCAAATTGTTACTGTCTTCTAGTAGCCTGGATCAAGGATTTTACATTTGACTGTAAAACTGGGACAAGCAGTCACCAAAACTCACACACATATCCTTTCCTTTGCTGAAAAATAATCTACTCAGTTTGCTATTATGGTCTTTTGCTGACAAACTGAATTATATTTGAAAGATACTTTACTTCAAAATAGAAACATTGATACATTATCTAAAATAGACCACATTTTTAGATTCACTCCTCCTTCCCATTTTAATTTCATAGCTTATTATTGGTACTAGCAGTTTTTAATAAGTTGGGTTTGTGGCAGAATCCCATACACACGTGATTTCTGTCAAAAATAGCTCTTGGCAAAAAAAAAATTTGAAAAATGGTGACTGGCCTAAAGCTAGAGTGAAAATATCTTCTGTGTACAGACACTAAATACAAAGAGTGAGTCAGTCTGGAGAGGGAAATTTAGGCAGGGAGAAAAGAAGGCAGTTTTGTAAAAAGATAACATTGTAATCTCCAGAAATCATTTTTTAGCACATCTGCGGCAGTGACTCAGTGGAATAGAATGAGCAGTAACCATCACTTATGGCTTCTGGACTTTCCTCCTAACCTTGGCTCTGGAAATAGATTATCCTTGCTCTAACACGTACCCACCGGCAGCCATTCCACCTCCTGAGGACAGGCACAGCAGATCACCTTGCCAGCACAAATACCAAGAAGGCTATATCATACCCATTTAGGCAAAATCCCCCAATTGTCTACTAAAAGCATTTATATTCATTCGCTCTCTGGTTCCCCAAGTTTGAATTGCTGTTCTAGCTACAGAAATAACAGTACGTGCAGTTATTATGATGTACTTGTGGTGACGATGTGAATACTTTTTAACCATTTATTTTCTTAAATTTTCTTGACTGGTCTTTACAGAAGCTGCATTAAACAAATTAACCAGTTCTGGGGCAGAATGAGGACAGCAACCTCAAGACACAGTCCAACCACTCATGCTGGACTGGTAATTTTGGAATGTCAGCACTGAATTCGGTGCTACAGATTGTAAGAAGCAGACAGAAGCTATTGGTTTCTTTACCAATTTGCAAGCTCTTTCCTTTTTCTGCAGCTTACCAGTCACTATCAAGCTCTGAAGGCAAATGGAGGAGCCAGATTCTTTCAGACTCTAATAGGAGAGAATGACAGCTCTTGCCAATAACCAGCTCTCATAGTTTTAGAGGTCACATTACTGATTAACAGCCCATATGTATTAGCTTTAGTCATCTGAATTATTCTGGGGCTTAGTGCATCTTAGACTTAAAGTTTACTGTAATCTCCTAATTTAATGTTATTAAAGTATTTGTCTCCAATATCAATGTAAACATCATCATCAAAACTTCATCAAAATTGTCAGCTAATGCCAAGGTGACTTGTGAACCCCTGACCACACAGAGCAACAGAAAAGAGGTAGGAGAATAAATTAAGGCTGAGAAACCATAAAAAGTCCATGCAAAGATAGAGGTTTGAAATGGATTTGATACAAATCTGTCATTTTATTCTTGCCAGAAAATTCACAGCATGTATGAGAAATATGAGAAATTTCTGAGCACTAGAACCATCCTTTGCAGCCTGCAAGGTGAATTCTGTGTAGAAACAAGGAGTTAGTCAATGCTGCCCATGTTACCAGATCTGTCATTCCCACAAAGCACGGATCAGCAGAAGAGATGAGATTTATTGAAAGCATGTGTACCTCAGCTTTTCAAAAAAAAAAAAAAACATGAAGTGCATGTGTCCCTTAAAGTCAATAATCACTATGTTGTAACATAATGTTCATATAATCTTTAATACCTAATAAAAAACTGCAAATATGTCCTTTTGAAAGAATATTGATGTCTTCTTTCCCTAAATGGTGATAGTCATAGAGGCAATATTTGACAGCCTAGGAGAAAAAAAAAAAAGTGGTATTAATATGCCTTTAAAAGAAAGGTATACAGAAAAAGCTTTAATGCACCTTGCTGTAAGAAAATTTACTTGATGTGTACCTTCATGAGTTACATATATTGAATACAGTATTTATGATGACTTTAAGAACCAAGACATATTAGTATGTAAATGAAAATTACTTATGCTTTCTTTTTGTAATTAATCTCTGGCATAAATATGCAATGAAATCCATAGCAATTTCAACACAAAACCTTGAAATATAAGATTAATAACCTGGAATTGTGTAGTGCTATAGAATTGCAGGTAGAAATCTTGTATCTTTAAATGTAATTAATTTCATTCAAATTCTGAACACATGAAAGATGGATGTGCTGCAGGACAGTATTAAGAAAAAAAATAAATAGATTAACAGGCACTGCAGATCTTGGCAAACAATATTAGTCTTGCTGTAACAAACTTAGGTATAGAAGGATTCTAACCAAAAAGTTTGGATTTTTCTTTAAAAAGAAATCATCCCATTCTATATAATTCTGTAAGTTTTGACTTTTTTTTTTAATTCTTGTAAAAAGTGAAATCTCTACTTTAAAACACCTCTAATTAATTTACCTTCTTGGCAATCTTCTATTATCTGCTTTCTGAATAATGAAAATATTGGATAGTGAAAGCACTTGTGAGAAGCAAGAAGATGAAGTGTTCCTCATGCCAGCTGATGATATTTCCATGATTTAAAAATCTTGAATGATAGCACAGCACACTTTCAAAAGTTATCACTTGAAATGTCTGTCAGTGCTGAAGGAACAGGTGATTTTTGTTCCTTATGCTGTTATTGAAATTAAAATAAAACTATTGAAACAGTCATGGCTAATCAAATGTAGTATTGATTAATAGATAAAGAACTAGAGGCAGTGCTATAGAAGGATATTTTGGCATCCAAGGCAGGATGTTGGTTTGCTACAACCAGCCTGTCTTCACAGAATAAAGAGGAAAGAGAAGATGCTTCTCTCTTTTATTTTAGTGTTGCTGTAATAAATGGCTCTTTAGAAGCACTTGGATTTCATGTATTCAGTCTGCTTGTTACGGTTTGGTGCTGTTTCTGAAGTGGCATTGTGAGTGTTTGTGGGAAAGGATGCTGGCCAGGGTTGAGGTACTACTCTTCTGCTGTCTTGCATGTTGTCTTAGCCAGAAGTGATGGTCATTGTGATGATCTATTTTAACTTCACAGTCCACAGGTCTCTTCAAATGGTTCCCTTTGTCTCTCAATATTTCTCTGAAACTTACTATCTTGGCAGATATTGATATTGACTGGGAAGAGTTAAGTGAAATTTTCAGGATCCCTTTGGCAGGTTTCTCATAACCTCACTCAAATGGAAGTGAAATGAAAATGAATTGGTAGGTAGAAGAGGCTGGAGAAAGCATTTTTTTTTTGGAATATATGTATATACATATATATAATTGAGGAAAGAGTGGCCTTTCTACCTTTGCTAATTTATGGCCTCAGGAAATTAAATCCCAGAGAAAAGATGAATTTGGGCTCTATGCAGTATGCAGCCTTCAGCTGGCCATACTAATAAAGAAATTGACCTTATAAAACATAAATCAACCTTCACCAATTCACAAAATCTAATCAAATATTTTAGTAATGAATCTCCTCTAAAGGGATTGTAAATAAGTGCCTTTTTATCTCTAAGAGTATGATTACTTAATTTGAATTTCCTCTGGATGCATCTTTATAGCCTCTTATAGGATAGGAAACTTATATATTAAGCTCTTATAGATGCCTTTGTAGCATCTTTTTGTTTTGTTTTGTTTCCTATTTAGTTTATATTTTGGCATTTTTAATAATACTTACCTTGCCATTCTTAATAGTATTAACATTGAAATTGAGTTGGCTGGCTGAAAACAAGGTTTTAGCTGGTTTTCTTTCTTTTCTTTTCTTTTCTTTTCTTTTCTTTTCTTTTCTTTTCTTTTCTTTTCTTTTCTTTTCTTTTCTTTTCTTTTCTTTTCTTTTCTTTTCTTTTCTTTTCTTTTTTTCTTCTTTTTTTTTTCTTTTCTGTAGACAAAAAAAAACTTATTTTACATTGTATTTTAGATTGGTCCATGCTGAGAAACTCTGCTGATGTTGTGTTTGTTCTTATTGTTGTTTTTAAGGTTTAGTATAAGAGTCATTTTTGATTGCTATTTCATAAAATAGATCACCACAGAATTAATACTGGCAATCTTATTTCCTGATCTGTATCTGCACCTTCCTGGCAAGCAGTGTCCTTTGATGGAGAAGAATGCAGGTTCTTAATATATATATTCGCAAAGGACTATTACTTGATAAATGTATTTTGTTAATGTTTGATAACTTTAAAATACAGAAACATAATACAGTAGGACTAGAAGGGGATTCTGCAGTAATCTCATCTGTCTCAACACCTGTTCCTGAGGAGCCAAAGTGCCACAGTGCAGTTTGTATGAGCCATTTCATGGTTAGTCAGAGAGAGGTGAAGAGAAGAAGGCTTTTATCTAGAAATGCAATGGGTTTCTTTTTTCAGCTTTTGGAAGAGAAACTTCTCGAAAGACATCTGGAAAATAAGTAGTTACACAAGATGGCAGGGAACTGAGCAAACGGATCTAAAGGTAAAGTGTATACAAAGATATTGGCAGAGTATGATCAGCCTGGGAATGTTACTTTGGGACAAGATCATGAGACAAGGTTGAGGGAAGAACATCAAAAGAGTAGCAGTGAACAGGATGGAAATGTATGAGAATGGTGAACTAGCACATGCCAGGAATGGAGAAAGGGTCAAATGTCCCTTTGTTTTGTGTATGTCAAGCTACAGTTTCAAATGAACATAACCTGTACTCTACTCTGGTTGAAAGAGCTTCATCAAAATTTTGAGCTTTAGAGACTAATATAATGCACATAGTCATTTAAACATTTTTATTTTAAACATGGAGAGGAAAGAAGAGATCTACTTCCCACATATGATTGTACTGGCAATTTTGTTGAAATGATGATAAATAAAGGTAGTGCTTATTTTCTGATCTACATTAGGAATCTACAGGATTAAAAATCTGGAAGTCTTCACAGTAACAGGTGGCAACTATAAGTCAGCATATGAGGTGACTGAATAACAGGTTGTGTATATATGGAGAGAGGAAATGCAGGAATAAAGTTTTAATTGTTTTTGGTAGCCAGCACAGTGTGTTAACCACAGAATAAGCTTTCCTTTCCATTTGGTAAAACATTTTTCAGAAAACTATTTCTACTGGAGGCTGTGGCCTGTATTTTATTCCCATGAAAAGGTTAAAATTCTGTTTCACCCTAGTAGATGGTAGATGATAACTGTAAGAATAAAGTTAATGTTCAAGATGCCATGTCAGCAAGCTGGTATATATGTGGAAATGTTATGGGCTGTTGACAAAACGTGTTCTTCTGGCTAAGTACCCGCCAAGTTCCCCATTGAGAAGGAATTTTTAACTGGTGACAAGAGAATTACTTTAATCATACCCCACAGTAAGGGAACATACATGAAGAAAATGACTATACTATGGAGTTTCCAAGGAAAAAACAACAACAACAACAACAAAGAAAACCTAGAATGCAGAAGAAAAGGAAAACAATTTTTGAAGCAAAGACTAGTTTTCATGCTTGTGTTGAATCTAGTTCAAAGTACTTTTTTTTTTTTTTTTTTTTTTTCTCACCTCATTGTCCTAAGGGAAAGTGACATTTTGAAGCATTCAAGAGGATTCCCACAGTTTGTTGCTGTCTGCTCTTCACAGGCAGGAAAGCCAGTATTTGTGGAAAATCAGTTGCTCAGAATGGGAAGTCCTTCCTGTGGTTTTCTTTGCAAAGCAGAGAGACAAATTGTGCCTGCACAGGTTTGCATGTGCACATGCATATGCTGAAAGCTGCAAACCTGTCCAGTACTGTACATTGGCAACAGGTGTTGTTTTTCTCAGATGCATGACTATGATACCAAAATATTTAAAAAGAAAAGTGGGAGATACTGTAGGAGTACTGACAACTTGCAAATACTGTTCGCTCAGAATGAAATGGAAACACAAAGAAGTGCCTAGTTTACTACATCTGCTAAGTAGAAAAATTGTTATATTTTAAATATAAATGTTAGTTTGACAGAGGAGAGTCTGATTTTTAATAGGAGAATTTATATTAAAAAACCAAGAGAGAGGAAAAAAAATGAATTAAATATGTTACTATCAAGCAACTGTTTCCAGAATCTGAGGGCTCTTGAAAGTAGCACAGAAGCAGAATAACTACAAAGGTAAGTAGAAGTATTCATCTGTTCACCATATACAAAATTCTGAAGAATAATGAACAAAGTGCATATTTTCCTCACATGTTTCAGCTGTCCCAGAACAGATATTTCTTTGACAGTCTGAACAAGTCCCAGAGTTAACAAACATTCAGGAATAAAGAGAAAAATAAATAAATAAATAAATTTGCACATTCATTTTCATTTTAAAAGCTTTAGTCCTCTGTGAGCTACATGGCTACGGAGTCCAAGGCATTGTCATATTGACTTATGCAGATATATGTACTCCCTAAAATCAGCAACAACATTGTATGCAGCTTTTAATATATCTTATTATTGTTTTCTGGGACAGCTGATTCAAAAAGGATATTTTGGGGGATGATCCTAAATAGCATAGAGATAAATATAAATCTCCAGAAGTCAAAGGAGTCCCAACAAAAGGTTTTGGTGGGCTGCTTCCTCAGAATTATGCATGAAAATATCAAATAAGTAAAGCTGAGTCAAAAACTCAGAAAAAAGAAAGATTATGAATGTATATGTTAAATCTGTAGGAAGGAAGGAAGGGAGGTCCTTTGTGCTCTCTCTTCTGTATACTGCCTTTACAGGGAAAAAAAAAAATCTATGACTTCTCTCTGAACTGAGTAAATGCCCTCTGCATCAGTTATCAAAGAGGGAGAGGACTTCTTTACAGTCATCTTACTAAAGGAATTACAGAGCTCTTCAAGGAGGTGACATGCTTTTGGGTACCGTAACACCCACATCAATAATATCAAATAGCATTTGCTATTAAAAGGAATCCTGTTACGCATGAATTTCTGGTATAAAACTCAGATTCCACCTAATCTTTTAGTTAGTTTCATCCTTTTGAGACAGCCTTGAATAGAAGCATTAGGTTTGCTCAAGCTGTATAGTATTTCTTTAATGCCAACAACTACAAAGACCTTTCTGCTTAAAACCTTATAGAAAGATCTGGAATTTCAGGTATTTTTTTAGAACTATTTCAGATCTGTTTGTTTGTTTATTTATTTATTTATTTATTATCCTATGAAATGTTCTCCTTTCTTTTCTTCTGTCTGAAAAAATATATATATATATATTTATATATTTTCTGTAGCTGCCCTTAGAGTCCAGTTTTACACTTTCCTTCTCAAATCACTAGAAGCCTGTAATTAAATGCCTGTCATGTCCTATCCTTATTTGAGTGTTTTATGTGTTTTATGCATGGACGTGTCCACTCTCATACACAGAGAATCATAGAGGAGGAATGTCCTGAGGGAACTGGTAGATATAGGTGCTAAGTCACTATCTTTGAGAAGCTGTGGCAGACTGGTGACGTTCCTCCTGACAGGATGAACTAGCAATGTGAGCTTGCAGCCCAGAAAGCCAACTGTATTCTGGGAAGGATCAAAGGAAGCATGTCCAGCTGGTCGAGGGTATACTGCATTCAGCTCTGGGGGCACAAGAAGGACATGAAAATATGAGTCCAGAGGAGGACCACAAGGATGATCAAAGGGCTGGAGCGCCTCTCCTAAAAAGACAGGCTGAGGGAATAGGGGTTGTTCAGTCTGGAGAAAATAAGGCTCTGGGGAGACCTAGCAACCTTCCAGTACCTAAAGGGGGCCTACAGGAAAGCTTGAGGGGGACTCTTTGTCAGGGGGTGTAGGGATAGGACAAGATGTAATGGCTTTAAACTAAAATAAAGTAGGCAGATTAGGTATTAGGAAGAAATTATTTACTCTGAGGGTGGTGAGCACAGGGAAGAGGATGTCCGATCCCTGGAAATATTTAAGGCCAGACTAGATGAAGCTTTGAGCAACCTCATCCAGTGGGAGGTGTCCCTGCCCATGGCAGGGGGTTGGAACTAGATGATCTTTAAAGTCCCTTTCAACCCAAACCATTCTATGATTATATGATTTTGTAATGGTTGAACAGATGTAAAGTGATCATCTCATCCATCCTCCACCCACATACCAATTGATTTATTTATATTATGTTTTCAAATGTATTTTTATATGTTAGACACACACAAGGAGATTTTTTTTTCAAATTTGCCATTTTTTTCAGTAACATTTTTGCTTGTTACATTTTTTTTTCCAAATTAGTACGTTCCGTGTGTCTCAATAGTTGACCATTTGACACTTAACTAGTAAATTGATTATATTCCGCTCAGAGTGATTTTTCTTCAAGAATCTTATCTGCTGGAATATAAATTGTCTGGCATGTATGAGATAAAAAGCCAACTAAGTATTAAAGAAACTTGGCAGTTAAAGAAGAGAAGACATCAGCTCTTGAACTTGTCTCCCCTTACCTCGTGTTTCTCTTTATAACTACAATCTCTTTTATGAGAATGTATTGAAAGGAATCACATTGTGCATTGTCTCTGTACTGTTTATTCTCATAAGCCACTGAAAAGCAGGAAACACTTAAGCTCTCAAAGCTAATCTTCACAATGGATCAGTTAGATGTAAAGTGATCCGAAATATATTTTTTAACTTAAAACTGATTGTACATTGCGGAACGTGCATGTTAACAGCATGTTAACTCATGCTGTTCGTAGGACTCTATCATGTCATTTTAATATAGAGATTTTTGCAACTACTTACAAAAAACAGTATCAGGAAAATTGTTTGGGAAAAGTACTTCCTAAAATGGAATAGAATTGAGAGTTATATACTCATTTTTTTATATACATAAAAATATATATTTTTTTAAACAAAATTTTTTAAACAAACGTTTCCATGCTGGGATCTTTTGCTAAGGCTCCTAAGAGAGGCCTACCCAGTGTAGCTACCAGATAAAAACACATTACACTTTCTGCAAAATCGTGTCCATGTGTGCAATTGCTGCTGTTGCTACAAGAAACATGAGAGATGTAAGAAACACAAGAAAAGATAAATGGCTGGCAATGTGTTTCTATGCAGTTATCAGTGTGAAGAAAAGAGGACTCAGAGTTATTTTTCTGCTATCAAAAGGTTTAGAAGTCCTATTTCAGGATACCACTTCAAAAAAAAAAAAAAAAAAAAAAAAAAAAACATAAAAATTGACATGTCCATCAAAATCCTCTTAAGCAAACTATTTTTCATTGCAGACAAAGAACAGACAACAAGAGAGGAGTGTATACAGAACCAGAATAATAAAACTTTTCCTTGAGGGGAATTTCACTCATAAATCACTTGCACGTACATCTAGTCTTCAGCTTAACAAGATGAATTAACATACACATGCACATGCATGTATGCATTACACATACATATACACAGAAACATACACCCATGCATATAACTTTTTTTTTGCAAATACATATTTACTCAAAATGCTTTCTGCCACATTCAGGGACTGGAGGGATGCCCCTCAGGGCTAATGGAAGCACTCTCCATGGTCCTGGAAAGAAAGCACCTACCACTCTGATGACTGAATCAGGATTACAGGAAAAGACCATTGCTTTAACTTCAAGCAAAAACTAAAGCAGAAAGAAAGATGCTTTCATGCAAAGCAAGATCACCACTATTTCTACTTTTCTACTTAATAAGCAGAATTAGTAATTTAAGGGAGCACATGGCTCATTTCTCATTGGTTGTACATAGGCTCTGTTGTACAGTTTCTCTCCCCCCAAAATGCTTCATAAGATATGAATTGCACATAAGGAAAACTAGTCCAAAAAGTAATTAAAAATGATAACAGAGAAAGTGTGGATCTGTTCTGCAAGGGCATGAAATGAGAGTTCAAAGTACAATTGGATAATTATGCAGAGAAAACAGGGCAACTCTCCCTCTGATATTGCAAGCAAGAGAGATTTGGGCAGTAATGTAATTATTTTCTCCCCACACTCCCTATTGGAGACTTGTACTGCACTTATTTTTAAACCAACAAACAAGATACCTAGAAGAACTGATACGTAGCATATCCCCAAATATGTGAGCTCTTTCTCACATGACTTGTGACTGTGTATGTAAAATTGAGTTGTGTCAGTGCTGACCACGTGGAGTACTTGTCTGCTCTCCTGAAAATGAGCTGAAACCTGAAAAAAAGATGAACCCATTTAGGAATATAGCTACCTAAATGATACAAGGGAAAAGATGAGTGATGAAATATTCTCTTTCTTGTACAGCTCAATTGTGTCTCATGTTAGTCACCAAAAGCAGTCTGTTTTTCTTCATTTCCTGAATATAAATTCTGGTCCATAATTCTGTGTCTGTTCTCCTTTGCTAATCTGTTGTCATCAGCTTTGCCTAAACTGATCCTCCTTCTCATTGTAAGCAAAGAGAAAATTTAAAAAGCAAGAATGTTACAGGCTCACAGGATCTCACAGACTGTGATCTGGAATGAATATTTCTGTATAAAATTCTAAAATTCTTACTACCTATTTTTGAGTGTACTTGGTGAGTATGCTTCCTATTCTAAGAACACTAAACTGTTCAAAATAACAGGAATCCATGTTAAAGTATGCATTAAATCTCTGCTTGAAAGAACCCCAGAAACTATGTCTATCTCCTGAAATTGAGACCAGACTATTTTATAGTTTCTTTCACGAAGAATATATAGCTATGTTTGTGGTAGAAAGATGAGATGAAATACCTGAAAACTTATTTATTTATTGTATTTATTTTATTTTTTTAGCTTTGGACATGTGAAAACACGCTACTCCACTGAATTTTGAACATGGAATCCATTTTTCTTCTTTCCTACTAGTTGTTCTTTGAGATTTCCTCCTCTGTATTGGTGCAAGTCTTGGAAAGAGAAGCTGAGAAAATAGAGCATGAATTGACCCTTTGTTTGCATGGTGGTAGGTGTGGTCCCTGACCTTTCTCACTGATTATCTCACATTATTTGCTTGAGCCCACTGACTGACAATTTGTTCTGGTGAACACTTGATTCTGTGGGCCTCAGAAAAAAACTTTCTCCCCCAAACCTGAACTGGTCACGTTCACCAAGTAAATGACTCATATAGATATTGTTAATTATTATGAGAGTCATTTACAATTTCTGTGTATATAAAGTGTTTTGTAACTAGAGAAGAATGTGCAATAACAATTTGTATGGCCTAAACGGTCATGAATTTTAAGTGCTGATGCACCTTGCATTGTAAAAACTTTTTTTTTCTTTAATTATTTACTATAATTAATTGCTCAGAAAACATAAATCAAGCAATTAGTAATTCTTAAAAGAGTAAGAACATATAAAAGTTACTTGCCAGCACAGCTGGAAAGCTAGAAGGGAGGGAATGAAATAGTTTACTTGTGTGTATGTTTTTATAGCACACACTGTACCAATACTGGCCAATCATGGTAATTCATAACATGAGTAGTAAATCACATCTACCGTAACATGTCACACATACCAGATTAAAAAGAAGAAGTCCTGTTTTCATTCCAATTGCAGTTTAAAATTATCATTAGCAGCTATGAAGCAGCTATGATCCATTACTGGGAAACTACTGTCAAATGCTATAATAAATCAATGAGGTAGAAGCACTCAGTACTCTGCATGTACATAGCACTTACACTTTTTATAAATGTTCTTTTTTATGCTGTATCACTTGTAGATAGAGACAGATGTGTCTTTTTATGGAGTCCATTGTCTAGTAACTCACTCTTTCCTAGTCTTTTATCACTAAAATCTTTCAGCTTTTGGCCCATGTTTGCATTGTCTCCTTCCAACACAATGTCCTGGTTCCCTAAAACAAATCATATCCCACGGCCTGCATTAGGAAGGTGATTAGAAGAAATTTTCTGGCAATAGAGTACCCGGCAGTAGGACTGCAGAATGTCTACCACAACATGAGTAATCCAGATGCACAGCTGAAGAAGGACCACTCCAGCAATAAAATGAGGAAAACCTGCATGAAGAATAGGCATGGTTTGAACAGGCAGTGCTGATTCTGCATATTTTTAATATGATTCTTCCAAATGAGACAAAAAACACAGAAATTAAACTTGTTCTTTCCACATATAGCATGCAGGTTATTTTATTTATTTATTTATTTATTTTCTATACAAAAAACATCCTCCACCAGCTAGGTGGTTTAGGCCTCAGATGAATGTATGCCAATTACAGGGGAAAAAAAAAAAAAAAAAAAAAAAAAAAGTGGACTCAAACAAGTACTTCTGTGATATGTAAGCACTTGATCCAAAGGCCAGCAGAATCCAGCAGGAACACATAAGGATGCCACTCTCCTGATTACTGGCTCTGTGCAGTTTCAATATAATTCAGCTCTGTTTCACCAGAGTGGGGAGGCAACTTGTCCTCTTGCATTCAGCCAGCATCTGCTCCATTTTGTAAGCTGTCAACAGGCACCATGTGCTTGAAAGTGATGTAAGAGTTTATGGAACTGGAGTATGTGTCATGTAGGGATAAATGAACCTCTGTGATTAAAAATGGAATAGAGGAGATAGTCTGCGAGGGAAAACCAAACCAAAATACATATTGCCTGTGTATTATAGTAAGTAGAACCACATAATGAGTTTCTCTGGTCTTCCAAGGCTTCATGACCCTATATGAAGGTGAGGGACTCAATTTCAGTTCACAAGAGATTCCTTGATGAATAAGTATGTTGGGCAAGATTGATAAAATAACCTGCGTCAACTGGCAGCATGGAAAAAACAGTTCAATCTCAGTTATTTTCATGATGGTTCATCAAATAAATAGTTGCTAATAAATGAGAATGGGAAGGAGAGGAGTTTAAGTTTTTTTTTGTTGGTGGTGGTGTTTTTTTTTTTCCTCTCTCTCTTGCCCCCACTCCCCCAGTCAGTATGCATCCATATCCAATAGTTTCTTATTTTATCACTTCTGGTACATTATGCAAATGTTAAGCAAAATTTCCATATCATCTGATGAAAAATATCATATAGGACTTTCCTTCAAAGTATCTGTTCTCTTCAGTCATAAACATATAGTAAAGTTAACATTCAGAAATTTTAGAAATAAAAATGAGATCTGCACTGGCTGAGCAGCCTGGGATCCTACTTTTTCACTCTTCTAGGGTATTTGCTTTTGTCCTTGTAGGTTGCAGAACAGAAACATTGAGAAATAGCTACACTGGGGCATTCTTATAACATTTCACATTCTGTTGTGATCATTTATCTCTCCCTTAAAGGTGTGTACAGTTGAATTTATGATACTAAGCTGGACAGGTGGAAGAAAGAATATGAAAAAGAGAACCTCACACTTTTTTTTTTTTTTTTTACTTATCCTTTAGGGCATTTACTAACATATTACTTCTTATGAAATGTGAGCTAAACATAACTTGTGATGACGTGCTCTGGGATTAAGAACTGTTTTGTTCTAGATTATGTTGTTCCAGAACCCTTTCACGACTTTGCAGTTCATGTGAATTGCAGCTATTCAAGTCTCTGTGTATACACCTATATAAAATTTCCTTTAAATTAAAATAAATACATTTTTTTAAAAAACAACAGCATAACTGAATTCTTCTTCCAAGATAGACATACCCTTCAGTACAAAGGTGTGACAGTGGTGACACTGCAGGTTGGAGTATGTAAAGTAATGCTCATTATTCTGTAGTTTTTCCCCAAAGACTATGACCTTCAGTGAAAATAAATAACATTTTGAAAGCAAAGGTAATGCAATTATTCATAGACTGTTTTGGATTAGTTGGCAGAAAAGCAAATATTTCAGTTTCAGATTGAAAATCAAGCCATTATTTAACTTTCAATGTGCAGTTCCCATAGTAAATTCATTTTTAATGGGATGGTATACCTGGTTTGTGGTTGGTAATTCAGCTATAAGAAATCTGAGTTGTATCCCATAAATCAATCTGAATGGTATGCTGCAAGACTGCAATAAATTTATGAGCTGTCTTAAAAAAAAACAGAGCATGTATTAAGTATTTTATGTGTTGTACAGATCACGAGTTAAATCTTTGATTTTAGAAATATAACTGTGGGAGGCTTTAAAATCGTAAAATCTCTGTTGGATCACTTGGAATCCTTTCTGTTTAGTACATCCCCAGCCTGAAAATGAACTTTGAATCCCTTTCAGATTCATTGCAAGATCTGTCTGTGAGTCAGTTCCAAGCAGCTTTACTGACGTGCCTCACAGATAACGTACATTTGTGCTTCTGGAGAAGCTTTGCTAATGGGAGGGTGTAGCTGTGTATGTGACAACACTGTTTATCTGTGCAAGTAATTCATTTCATGGATGACAATGGGGTCCCAGAGTTTTATGGCACTAGTCCCTTACAGAGGCTTTTTCTTCTGTATTTTAATGATTAATATGTTATCCACAGGGCAGCCAGCAGGGTGAGAGAGTTGTAGAAGCTTAAATAGAAGTATAATGACTGTTTAGCACTGTCTATAGAGTTATAATATATACTGTTTATAAATTAATTATACTTTATATAAATAAATTATACTGTTTATAAATTAAATTTGATACAACCGGCCTTTCAAGGTGTAAGAGAAACTGGGAGGTTAGGAGACTCCAGACGGTGTGGAGGCCCCTGATGAGACTGCTCATGGCAGCATACATTCAGTATAACCAACATAAACACATATACTTACCAAGACTTGGCACAACTGCTGCAGAGCTTCTCAGCACCTCCACGCTCTCGTGGCACAGTTAGTAACTGAGGGTCAGTAGTGGCTCTAAGAGTGTGCTTGCAATATTGTGTCAAATGAATATGCTTTCAGCCAGGCTCCTTAGTGCCGGCTGCGTGGAGGTGTTTGGGCTGACACTGCCTTTGGCTGGCAAGAGGCTGCAGGTGCGAGTGGCTCAGCCTCTCGCCAGCCCCAGTGTGCCGTGCTGGAGAGTGCAGGGGAGATGAGCTGTGGTGTGGTCAAGGTGGGAAACCTCCTCTTCAAAGCCTGGCTGCAGTCCTTCTCAATGATCTCTTTATCCATGCCACAATTTACCCACAAGGGAGAAAGGCTGCCTCTAAGTAGCGGACAGCAGCGTATGTGTGGTGCCAGGGCTTCTATATAGTGCTAAGCACAGAACTGTTAATGGAACTGAGTGAGTCCATGGAGCTGCAGCTTTGCTGAGAAGCCAACCTGGGCTTAGACAGCAGCAGACTCTCCCGTGGAAACAGAGGGAATATTGTACTCAATCAATTTAATGAGTGGTTCATGCAAAGCTGAAATCTGACAGACCGTGCAGTAATAATGTCCTTATCCTCCTTCTACCTGCAGAAAGTAAAAAAGTGTGGAATTTAATAATTCTAAAGTCCTTAAGGATATGCTGAAAAATGAACTCCCTTTAATCAATTACATAATGTTTGGTTTGATAAATCAGAGAACAATATGCTATATTGTACTGAACATTTCCACTCCTCCTTTTATATATGCATACCTTAAGTTAACTGTGCAAAGGCTCTGTCTGTGCTTATTTTAATATGAACTCTAACTTTAATCCAAACATATTTGGTCCAAACCACAGTGAAAAAAATGTGTCATAGTTTTTTTCTGTAAAACTTTAAAGATGTTAAAACTAGGAATATGAAGTAAAGTATGTTAGATATAGGACAATTAAATATTAAAGAATATACATTGTCTGATATGATTGCATACAAAAGAAACATTCTGTAAGGGAAAAAAATAACAATCTACTCAAATTGAAATCCGTTGTTGAATTTCCATGTTCTTCACAGATAAGCAACACTGGTTGTGTAAGTGGCTTTTATATGAATCAGTTTGTTCAGGTTAACATATTTAGTTTAGACCTAAGGGGGAAAGTATGAACTGAAGTCTTGGATGTAAGACAGTGAACAATTCAAACCTCATTATTTGCATTTCCAAAGAATGATTAATAGGTTACTGTTTCAATTTTCAGAATGCAACTGGAAGTCTCTTTTTTTTCTTTTCAGCATCTGGATGGCAAACTTTATAGTGCCAAGCCTACTTGGTATTGGTAAGCATGTTTTGCTCCTTGCATGTTAGTAACCTCCAGAAATTTTGAATCTTTTTCTTTCCAGCAAATAAGAACTTAGAGAACAATATAATCCATCATACTTAACTTCTGATGCAAGTTACTGAACATCTGGTTTAAATCATGTAGAATATGTTGACAGGCATTTTAGTGAAATGAAATTTTCCTCTTAAGTGCTTTAGTTCATTTAGTTATTTAGCACACTGAGTAAAATACTAAAACACAAATATCTGAAAATGCAACGTTGGTCCTACTGTACACTTTTGCATCATTAATTTCTACAAATCAGATATTTTATTATTATTATTTTAATATTAGAAGACCTAAAAAAGATTCTGAAAAAACTCTTCCTCTTGGGAACGAGTGATATAAACATAGAGAGGAATCTGTTATATGCCGTACATTGTAGGTACAGTACAGACAAAACAAAGCTATGCAACTTCAACATGCAAAGTCTAAACGTAAAATCTTATGGGGTACTCCAGCTTGGACCTAAGCAATGGAGTAGGTTCCTTTTGATTTTGTTTTATTTTGACACCGTATGATTTTTGGTCAGGTAAGAGAGTAAACAGTGAGCATTTGTGTATCACATTCATTAAAATATATACCCTCACATATTTTTTAAATGTTAGCATGGTCTAGTTCCAGAAAAAAAGATGCCTAAAATGCTGGAAAAAATATAATAATGAAGTCAAATGAGAGTTGCTATAAGCAGGCTATATTTTCCAGTTGAAACCCAAAGCCTTACATATTTCATGCTAACTTTCCCATGCAGACAGGTCTTAAGCAAGACTGACTGAAATAGTAATTTTTTTTGATTAATTGATTAAATTGATTAAATTTGAAATTGAAATTGATTAAAATGGTGAGACATTTGTGTTCTCAGCAGCAATAGTGAGGCACTCAGGAGCCAGACGTTCAAATGAGTGTAAGCTGTAATGTTCTCCCTCCCCATCTGCCTCTGTGCAGACGCGTATGTACTTCTGTACATATGCAAATTAAATTAAAAATAAATAAATAAAACGTAATTGCAAGGTAGCAAAGCCCTCATTCCCTCTTCACTGAGATGAACCTTATGTACAGCTCTTCTCTTCCATTACTGATACACACACACACACACTGTCCATAAGAAAACGGCTAGTTTGTCTAGCCATCCTCTACTCATACTAGGACTCCTTCCCCTGCTCTCTCTTCTGTAAATATTTCCTTAACTCCAAGCAAAGGAAATTCTGAAAATATCTAAGTAAAAGGCAAACCTTTGTCTGATTCAAACTTCAGACAGAGCACATTCACATCCTCTAAGCCCATCTCTTCCACCCTCCACAGCTTCCCTACAAGGCTGATAAAACCTTGTCTTCTGCAAGTCCTCCTAGAATTTTTGCTACCTTAGTAGCAAACTTGTACTTGTAAGTAATCAGCTACACTTCCTGATGTTCTTCATGGTGATAAAACCTGCAATTAATCAATTTCTTGCTTGACAGAAGGCAGCACTATTTCCTTTAAATCTATTTATCTCTTTAAAACTGATTTTTTATAATACCTGCAGATTTCTTGTCCTCTTCTTTTCACTCCAAAAACTTTTACATAGGTGTGTAAATATCTTCAAATATCTTTTTTTTTTTTTTTAAAAAAAAAAAATGGACTACTAAAAATCACTAAAAATCACTAAAAAATCACTAAAAATGGACTACTTTCCTCAGATGATTTGAAAAATAGCCAAATAAATGTCTCTAACAATAATTATTTTTTTAAATATTTCTAGTTTTACTTTCCTCAGTAACATAGCATTTTTATTGCATGTTACTGACCACAAATATCCAGTTCTTCTGAAAAGACATTTCTGAAGCTAAGCAATTTGGATGTTGTGAAGAAGCAGTTTTTATCTGTAAGTTTTTAAAGTTTTTAAAGTTTTTTTTTTTTTTTTTTCATGTGGCTCAATGAAGATTTAACATAACAGTGTAGCCCTGATCTGTTAGAAAGAGTAGAAGAAGAAATTAAAATAGCTAAGGAAAATATCTACATAGTTCCAAAACTGTCTAGTGCACTAGTAAACCCTCAGACTACTCCTCAGTCTACTTCTCCAGCCTAAACCCCCTCATCTTTTAGGTGGGAAATCTGTGAGAGATGGTATCAAAAGGCCTTCCTGCAGTTAAGCTTGTGTACTGGGTCTGGCTGGGATGGTAACTTTCCCTGCAGCAGCCCATACAGTGCTATGCTCTGCACTTGTAGCTAGAACAGCAGTGGTATCACAGTGGTGTTGTGTCTGCTGCTGAGCAGTGCTGGCACAGCATCAGGACTTTCTCTAGCCCTCCTAGGGGGTGGGAAAAAAAGTGAGAAACATCACCAGGGCAGCTGACCCAAACCAACCAAAGGGATATTCCATACCATATGATGTCACACTCAGCAATGAAAGGTGGAAAAAGGAAGAAGAGGGGAGGGGTGGGCTCTCGTTGCGAAAACGTCTGTCCTCCCGAACACCGGCTACGTGCGTTGAGGCCCTGCTTCAAGGACGTGGTCAAGCATCGCATATTTGTGGGAAGTAGAGAATATTTTTTTCCCTCTGCACTTCCACATAGCCTTTACTTGTTTTGTTTTGTTATTCCCTTTCCCCCTTCCTCTTCCCCTTTTCCCTTTTTTTTCCCTTTAGTTGAATTGTTTAATTAATAATAATATTTCCTTGATAATATATTTTTCTCTTTATTAAAATTATCCTTATCTCAACCCGTGAGTTATTTTTTCTCCTTTACTTCTTCCCCTCCTCATCTGAGGAGGGGGAGTGAGAAAGCGGTTGTGGTGTTCAGTTGCCTAACACAGTCAAACCACCACAGCTTGTACTACACCTACACTCGCCTCTCATCCATATAAGCAGTCATGTTGTAGAAGAAGACAAAGTTGGTTGGGTGAAATTTGCAGCTGGAAAATCCATCTTGATTATTCCCAATTACCTACTGGTCCTTCAGGTGCTGGAGATGGATTCCAAGAGGTTGTGTCCCGGGTGCTTACCGTGAGCAAGGATAGGGACACCCATTTGTCAGGCTTCTGGTAGTTTTGGTACAGCTCAGCATCACACTAAGCATTTTCCAGGCACTGAAAATCCACCCCCAAAAGCCAAGCTGGAGTTCAAACCTCTTAAATCCTAAATCATCATGGCTGGGTTTCTTTTAGATTAAGCACCAAATGAATTTCGTAAGATTTTTGATGAGTTTACAATGTCTGCATTTGAAAATAATGGCAATCTCGTCTAAGAGCTCCATAATACCTTATGAACATTTTCTTCAGTTTCAATTGTATTGCATATTTTTAACATTCTAGAAATTATTGCTTTAGTGTCAAATTTCCCAATTTTATAGAGAATAGAAAGAACAATGAAGTAATCTATTTGAAATAAAATATATAACTATTGGTTTTTTGTGTTCTCAGGGAACATGACAAAGTTTCATTGCAAGTGGCAATGAAAATACAGTTTTCATAAGCAGGATTAACATACAAAGATTAAGGCCAAAACCCATTTTAATATTGTTAGATGTTGAGATTACACTCTTGTTGTAAATACCACCTCAATCTTGAATGTTTGATATAGACTTGCATGATCCCCACTTAAATAAACTTGTGCATTTTAAAGTGCAATTGCCATGGGTTGATTATGGTTGCTGTTTTATTACATGAACCTACAGGACTTTATTCTGAGGTACTCTCACATTCCTCATTCCTTTGATTATCTCTGGGAGTGGAGAAAATATTCTGTATAGTGTGAGTTAAATCTGATACTGCACTTAGTTAAACTAGATCCACTTTTGTATATTACAATGGTTTCCAACTCTTTTCAGTTTGTTTCTCCATGTCTTCCACTGAAGATATAGATGTCTGCAAAATAAAATTTAATCTCATAACATTTACTTTGCTTTTGTTATTTAGCTTTTCTAGAAGTCTCAGAAATAGTCTGTCCATGCTCAGACCTCAGATCACAAATGGAAAACTGCAGATAAAATCAGTTAAAGCCAGCAATTAATGAAGATGCAAAGAATGGAATTCAGTATCTGGAAATGAGATCAGCACAGTAAAGTTACACCTGCATTATTAAACTTGAACTATCTCTAGGTATTTATGAATGTCCAAAAAAATATTTCATTTTTGCAGCTTTCATCAAAGCAATGCACGTCAAGTACAGGTCTAACAGTTAAGCTGTATAGCATTGTCCTGGTGTTACTTGAAAAATAAGATAGCACTGACTAAGAGAGGAAAGAGTATTCAGTACATGACAGAACAACCTCTACTGCAGTTGATTTATTGTTTTAAGGGGAGAGAGGGCTATTTGAAAGAGACAAGTGTTTTGATGAAGCTACCTAATCTTCCAACTAAACCAGACATATTCTGCTTAATAGGAAAGCTTGTAAACAAAACCAAAACCAAAACAACAACAGCAACAACAAACAAACAAAAAAACAAGAACAAAAACCAGATCTTGAGGTAATAAATTGTAGACTCTAGTTTGTTTTTTCTTTTAAAACAGTATATACATAGACAAGAGAAGTTATTGCACGCAGCTGACAAGTGTTTTAAATGAAGAACAATACCTGTGCCAGATAAATTAAATGATTTTTCAATGTGTAACTGTCATAGATCTGTCAAATGATTTATTATTATTATTATTATTATTGCATGTGTGAGGATTGATCACTGGTAAATTTTGCAAATGGAAAGTGATCTTAATTGCAAAATATTCCATTCCTTTCATTATTTTTAGAGGAAATATAAATATAAATTATTTTTATTTAAACATTGTTATTTCCAGGCACAATAAGAAAATAGAGAAAAAATGTCTGTCTTGTATTTCACTGACATCAGCAAGGTTCCCCAAAAAACTTGCAAATTTAAGTGAAATAAAGCTCATCAGACCAATGTGTTAGACTTATAATATTATCACTTCCATATTACATCCATGGGAACTACAGAACAGATCTATCAAGTAGAACATGTAAAAGCCAAAAAAACTAACATCCATTTCAACTTCATAGAATCATTAAATCATGGAATGGTTTGGGTTGGAAGGGACTTTAGTGGCCAACTAATTCCAACCCCCTGAAATGGGGAGGGACACTTCCCATTAGACTCCCACTAAGGAATTTCTTTCTAATATCTAATATAAATCTACCTTTTTTTTAGTTTAAAGCCATTACTCCCTGTCCTACCCCTACACTCCCTGACAAAGGCTCCCTCTCCAGCTTTTCTATAGTCCCTTTAGGCACTGGAAGGCCACTATAAGGTCTCCTGGGAGCCTTCTCTTCTTCAGGTTGAACACCTCAACTCCCTCAGCCTGTTTTCATGCTTCAGCCCTTTGATCATCTTGGTGGCCCTCCTCTGGACTCATTCTACTTCCACATCCTTCTTATTCTGGGGAATGGAGAGCTGAATGCAGTGCTCCAGGTGGGGTCTCACGAGAGCAGAGGGGAAGAATTACTTCTCTCAGTCTGCTAGCCATGCTGCTTTTGATGCAGCCCAGGATAGTGTTGGCTTTCTGGGCTGCAAGCACACATTGCCAGCTCATGCTAAGCTTTTCATTACCCAACACCCCTAGGTTCTTCTTCTCAGGGCTGTTGTCAATCCATTCTCTGCCCAGCCTGTATTTGTACTTGGGATAGTCCCAGTCCAGATGTAGGACCTTGCACTTGGCCTTGTTGAACCTTGTGAGGTTTGCACAGGCCCACCGTTCAAGCCTGTCCAAGCCTGTCTAGATGGCATCCCTTTTCTCCAGCATGCTGACTGAACCACACAGCTTGGTGTCAACAGCAAACTTGCTGAGGGTGCACTCAATCCCACTGACCATGTCACTGATGTCAAAGATGTTAAACAACACCAATGACCCCTGAAAACACCTCTCATCACTGATCCTTACTTGGACATTGAGCTGTTGACCTCAGCTCTTGTGACCATCCAGCCAATTCCTTACCCATCAAGTTGTCCATCCATCACATCCATGCATCTCCAACTTAGTGACAAGGATATCATGTGGGACAGTGCCAAATGCTTTGCACAAGGCCAGGTAGATGATGTCAGTTGCTCTTCCCCTATCCACCAAAGCTGTAACCTCTGTAGACAACCACCATATTTGTCAGGCACAATCTGCCCTTAATGAAGCCATGTTGGTTGTCACCAATTACCTCCTTAGTTTCCTGGAAACTATTGTATATTTTATTGTATTTACTATTTTTACTGTATATTTTATTGTATATACTATTGTATAGTTTCCAGGAGGATTTGCTCCATGATCTCGCCAGGCAGAGAGCTGAGACTGTAGTTCCCCAGTCTTTCTTTTTACCTTTTTAAAACTGGGGGGTTATGTTTCCCCACTTCCTGTCAGTGGCAACTTCACCAGACTGCTATGATTTCTCAAATATATCAGTGGCTTAGCAACTTAATCTGTCAGTTCTCTCAGGATCCGCAGATGCATCTTATCAGGTCCAATGGACTTGTGCACCTTCAGGTTCCTTTCATGTCTTGAACCTGATCTCCTACAGTAAGGGGTTCATCATCTCCCAGTTCCCATCTTTGCCTTCTGCTGCCTGGACTGCGTGCTGGTGAAATCTGAGGCAAACAGGTCATTGAGTACCTCAGCCTTCTCTATATTTTGGGTAACCTTGTCTCCCATTTCCTTCCAGAGAGGGACTACAATTTCCCTGGTGTTCCTTTTTTCACCAATGTACCTACAGAAGCCTTCTTGTTGCCCTTGACATCCCTGAACAAATTTAATTCTAATAGGGTTTTGGCTTTCCTAACCTGATCCCTGGCCTCTCAGATGATTTCTCTGTATTCCTCCCAGGCTACCTGTCCTGGTTTCCACCCTCTGTAGATCTCCTTCTTCTGTCTGAGTTTGTCCAGGAGCTCCTTGTTTGTCCCTGTAGACCTCTTGGCATTTTTTACCCAACTTCCTCTGTGCTGGGATGCATCACTCCTGAGATGGGAGGAGGTGATCCTTGCACAACTTCTTGGTGCACTTTACCAACTCTTCTGTCTTTTTCAAATAGTCCTTTCTCCCTTTAGAAAATGAAACAACTCAGTGTTGCATCAAGATTTTCTGCTCCTCTACTAAACTGGGAGTGAAGACACCTGGCATGTCCAACATAGTTTGTAGCAGAAATCTAGAGGAACATTATTACCATATAGAAAGAAAATGGCAATCTACTGAAATGTGCAAATTATACACATCTTTTCCTTTACAGACTGAAAAATATAGATAGAAATATTCTTGTTGCCACTGAAAGATGCTTTCCAAGCTGTATTGTCACTCATAAACCTGTAAGGCTTATTTTGTCAAACATCTTCACACACATTATTCTGACATAATACAGCATTCACTTCAACAACTCTGAGAGCAAGCATGAGATATGAGAGTGGATGTTAGACAGTGGTGTGAAACTAGCTGGCAAGTCAGACAGAGATCATCAGCTACAGTAATTAATGACAAAAATTACATAAAACTTTTTCTCAACTAGATTTATTTGCAATATTATATGCATCACATACAATACCCGCATCATAAATTAGATTGAGTCTAACTTCTGCATGATCCCCTCACTTAAGGGGAAAATAAAAAGCATAGCAATAGGTGCAGACACTGTCTGGAAAGGCCTGCAGTTCCCCAGGGAGTCTGTTGATTACTTCTAAGAGGTCTGCTAGACATAATTTTAAAATGCTATTATACAATCTGTGACCAACAATCTAGCATGCAAGTGTGGCCCGTGTATATCCTTTAAATGTCTGAAAATATAAAAGTATGCAAATATATTAGAAAGGACCAAAACATCAAGTGGATACAAGAAGAAAGGCAAACTTGTTTCAGAAGTGATGCATGCAGACTGTAAGTGGACCTACATTTCAAGTGTAGCATTCCAGTGTCCCTGAAGAGGGGAGTTGCTGCTAAGCCATGCAGCAGCCACCAGCCTCTGCCTGCTGGGTGCCACTACCTAGAACTTGTAGGGCTGGTCCCTTTACGTAAGTAACTATGTGATAATGTCTCCCACGGCTCACTCCAAAAACTGACACAACTCTTTTCTGTATTAAATAAGGATGTTTCTAAGAGACAAGAGAGGAATGGGGTACTTGGAGCAGAGGAAGAAGTGTCTGACACATCCCACCTTAACCAGGTGCACTGTTGAGTTCCTGAACATAACACAATGTCTAGATTCACTGGTTTTTCAGAAAGACATTGCCAGGAAGGATCTTCCCTTCTTTCCTATTTCACCACTTTAGGGCTAATAAACACTGCTTATACTGTCACTGCTGCACCTGCAGATAGTGAAGAGATGTATTCACAACAGCAAGCAATTTAACAGCATGAGCACTCAGAAGCATTATTTATTACTAACATTCTAACTAAAAAGTCTGAGGCTGCAAAACAGTAACACATACAAGATCTCATCACTCATCTGTAATTTGCATTTTTCATGAGTACAAACCTGGCTGGCTAATTGGGAAGTCATTTGACTTGAGACTTAATATACTTTTACCCTGTGATGGATTCAGCATGAAGATAATATGATGTGTTTTCATTACTTAGAGCCAGGAACAATTTTCAACTTTGTAGTTTCTAGTTTCAAACAGGAGAAGAGATTTGTCTGCCAGAGTAATGGACTGGCCCATCAAATTCAGCATACATCTTCCAGCAGTATGAACACACCAATGCTGTGTTCATTTCCTGATAATTTAGCTATCGAATACAAAGTTATACAAAAACATGTAGTGGTAATAGATCTGGTAAAATTCCTCTCTGACCAGTGCAGGTGATGGGCTTAACAATGAAGGAAATCAAGCCTCCAGTTGTACATTCAGTGAGCAGGCTGAATAAAAAGGGCACTTAGGCTCAAATGTGATCCTTCAACAGATAAGATCATCCTCTATTCCTTCTCCAAGCACTGCTTGTCTTTATTTCCAGAGCTGCTCATATTTAAATACACATAAGCATGTTCTGCTCATTCTCTTTTGTCCATAGCTCAGAGAAAAGCCAGTTTTAAAATGAGAGGAACACAGATACCAGACTAGGACAGCATCTGGCTGACAAAACATTGCCAACATGAAATACGACCCAACAAACAGCTGCTGACTCTCACAGGGAGGTGGAGGGCCTCCATCTCCACAGCTACTGCCAATGGAGGCGTTGGACTCATGTCATCTCCTGTCGTGGCTGAGTTGCTGGGTGGAGAGTGCCCACAGGTAATTACAGAAAGATAGAGAGGAACATCTGGATGAATCTAGTTTCACCCAGCAACCACTGACATGTTTTGACTTTCTAACTGCTTTGATGTTGTAAATATATTTAACCCCCCAAAAACATAATTCATTTTCTCCTCCCCCTCCAGAGAGAAAAGAATGCCACACTTTATTTTGCCAATTATGTGAAGTACTTAACAAAAATGATATCCTGATGCACATCTGCAAAGACTGGCAGTAGAATCAGGAGATGGAGATACTCAAGTGATAGCTGCCTGACCATACAGAGAAAGATATTTGTTTCTGCACTTCGCTGTATTAAGCGTGTCCTGTTGCTCTCATGTATGACTTCAACAAGTACTTAAGAAAAAGAAAACAAAAATCAGTGCAATGCAATCTGCCTCTTTACATTCCTGTTTGAGTGACTGTGCTTTTAATTCTTTCTGACTTATGATTGGGTTGATTGCAGGTATAAAACTAATATTACTGTAAACCCTCCAATTTCTTAGTATATTTTCCTCCATTCATGCAAAGAACAGGAGTGTACAACCACTGGGGGAGCTGTGAAAGCACGATATTTTTGCTTCAGTTGTCTGTGAAGAGTTGAGGTCTCCAATAACATTCTAGCAGCACATCAAGGATGTTGCCAAGTAGAAAACACCAGTTACATTATGAAACTCATGTTTTGGTTGGTTATTGTTTTTCAGAATCTCTTCCTGTGCCACCAGATCTCCACAGAGGACTATTCTAATATTTTGTGTTAGGAACTCTTGCATGTAGAATCCCATCTGCCTTGGTCAGGCATATAACCTGAGAGTGAAATTCAAACAATTTGAGGTTAAAAGAGCAATCCCACTAACACCAATGCCTGATCTTTCTCAATCAGTTTCTGGAAAGGTCTCCAGAAGGAATGTTTCCACGTGGAAATCCTACTTACTTTTCTGAGTATCTGAACTGAAGTTTGTGAAAAGATGGTAAACATCTAAAATATGCAATAGATATACATGTGCAAATATAAATATGAAAAGTGCAAATATAGAGTGAATGTTACACATCTCACAGGTGACACTCAGTACGGGGCAGAGGCTTGCTTGTAGTTTTGTTAATAGTGAAGTATGCACAAAGGACCTCCATATGCAGACAGGCTGTCAAAAGAGAATGGCTGAAGGGGTGGACAACACCAGCTTCCCTTCTCTCACTGTGGCACAGCTCTCAGCACCTTCTGCTTCTGAAAAGAATTGATGCTTACCAATCCAGACATTAGTAAAAAAAGGTCTGCCTTGTGCATTTCCTAGACAGCTTTCTTCTTGGAGAACTTACCTGGGAATCTAGATAGAAGATTAGTCCTGGTCTAATAATATATATACAGCCTAGAATGCTTGAAAAACAAGGCAGCCTTCTGCGTCTAGCTTGGAGATATACATACTAATTTTGTTAATATTCCTTACTTTTGTACAGCAGAAAATATTATATATTACAGCAGAAAATATATATTAAACAAACAAACAAACAACATGTTTGGGCTGCTATGTATCACATTTGGAGTAACTATTAGAATAGACATTTAAGAGGCAGGTAGAAAGGGCACACCCCACAACTAGCTGTTGTCTATATACTTGGCAGTCAATGCCTAGCCTGAAAGAAAAAAAATTAGATTTTTTTTCTGTAGGTGTGATTACACTCACACCATCTTCTTTTTGTGTAGTCCCTGTTCTAAAGTACTGCAGAAGGTAACACAAGTAGTATAATATAAATAATATATGTAATACAGTGCATACCCCATTACATTGTGACTCAGAAGAACAAGTCCTGCTTCTGTTTAATGCTGCTCCAGAGTTCAATCTTTCCATAAAACAAACCTTCACAACAGTCTTTTTAGGTTTATCATATGTACTGAGCACAACAAAATGTGTTTGTGAAAGCTCCAGTAGTGCAATGGCAATAGAGATATATTGATCAAGTGAGTAAAGATGTGGAAGTATTGTCAATCATTAAGGATTTTTGATTCTGTAATTTTATAATTTCATTGCATGCAGTGATTAAATATACTATGTGTTTGTTGTGTTTTTTTTTTTTTTTTTATGGGAAGAAAAAAGAAAATATTTTAACATTACTTTTAAAACAGCATAGCTATAGACGAAAGTTGAACTGAGGAAAAACTCTATAAAAGCAGAGTGCCCTCTTGTGGTTACTGGGACGGATAGAAAACATCACTGATGTGATGGGAATATTATACAATTAGAATCTTCTGTCTTGAAAGTGATTTCTATATATTGATTCGATTATTTTTGAGAAAAAAAAATGAAAAAAATATTTTATTAAGCTGAAGGATATTTATTTAAATATAAACACTCCAAAGCATTTTTTTTTTTTTTTTTTCCACTAAGGTAATACTATATATATTTTAATTAATTTGAGACTTCTCTTTTTTAAAAAAAATGTTATAAATATTAATATTTAAACTTTTTAAATGTATGTTATTAAGTATTATTTATAAATTAGTTTACATTTCAATAACATTTACCAAAAATGTATATGAAACTACAGAACCATTAAGATTTTGAAAAACGTAAAGGAATGCCACTATAAGTGCTTACAGGGATTGTTAGTTTTCCAAAACACTTCTGTGTTTTTCTTTTAACATTTTCTATTTCTCTTTTTTATTTTTTATTTTTTTTATTCACAAACACATATTTGATATGTTTCAATTCACAGATGAAACGGGTTTAATCTGTGGACCTGACAAAAAAAAAAAAAAAAAAAAAAAAAAGATTATATGCAAAAATTATATGATGAATGTACTTTAAAAGTCTTTGTTTACCATATTCTTAGTTCAATAAAACCTTAGTTTCATTAATGTATTTTTTAATTATAACATTAGAAAAAAAAAAACAAAACAAAACACATGTTGATAATAAATATCATGAAAGCAAGAAGCAATATAATTGAAGAACAGTTTCTGATTTATTTTTTTTCTTTTTAATTTCTAGACTTTTGGCTTCAGTTTATATATTTGATATTAGAAAATAAATATTGGTTCTTCATTTTCTTTCCCTATTTACTAGCAATTTATCCTGTTTCAAAAGATATATTGTCTGTATATTTTTATGCTTACTGTCGTACTTCTGAATACACATGCATTCAGCATTACAACCTGCTTCTTTAACCCTTGGTAGTGTAGTCATAACACAATAAAAGAAATTAAACTACACAATTGTTACTATTTTTTTTTTCCACTACATCTTCAAATGGTTACAGAAGAATGGAAATTGGCCCTCCCTTATTACAAAATAACATTGAACAATAAAATCTTCAAATGAATCATTATCTGTACAATAACACAGACAGAAGATAAATTGAACTATTTAATTAAGTAACATATTAAATGTACACCATTATTTAACTTAACATTCATGTGTGATTCTATTTTCAGCATTTAATAATATATATGATAACACATTTTTATAAGTGTTTTTAATACTAATCTATCAATGTTGCCATCTTCAACCAGTGAACCATGTGAAATAGTTCTAAGTATGACAATGTATTTATTCAGCCAACCAACAGATGAAAAAGAAAAAAAAAAAAAAAAAAAAAAAAAAAAAAAGATGAATAGAATTCTCTGTTCTCATCCTTCAGTAAATCCTGGCTCAAAAATTGCAATAAAATTTACTGTTTTATCAAGGCTTGCTGGAAGTTAGATCCAAAGAGTCACCAGCATACCAGGACATCAATTTTAATGTGTCATGTAGAGCCAACATAGAAGCTAAAATCTGTGCTCAGCTATTTTGGCTTTTGAGAGAACACAGAAGGATTAAGTAACCACCTTAAAAACAGGCTTTTTTTTTTTTTTTTTTTCCCCACTGTTTTCCATGGTATTTAGCGTGTCTATTTGCACCAAGTCTTAAGAAGGTTATATAATAAATATATCTGGAACTGTAAGCAACAAAGAACACATGTGCATACTTGCATATATGCATGGAAAGAAATTGCTTTCCACTAACATCACCAGGTATATATCTTTCTAATCATCAGGATTACATGTAAATATATGGTAATGCAATAGATCACGTTGTGTTTTTGTTTGTTTGTTTGTTTGTTTGTTTGTTTTGTTTTTAATATATCTATTTTTCCTAGCACCAGTCTTTAAATGAATACCTTCACTTTTGCAAAATTTGCATTATTTTTCTTACTGATGAAACTATGAGATTCGCTGTGTGAGAGCTTTAATATGTTAAAGGAATATATTTTGATCAACAGAGGGCACTCTATGGTTTTCAAAGGGGCTTAATAGAAGCCTAAGAGGGTTGAGTAGGAGATGACTGAATATGGTTTTCAAAGAGTGTTTAGTACTGGTCAATCTATAATTTATTGGAAATGTTACTGATTTCTACAATAACATAGAGTATAAGAATGAAAGAGAACCCCATCATTTGCTAAAGTCAGATACTAGGATTAAGCCTGTGATGTACACAGTCAGCTCTCAGTTACATCTTCAAAATTGTAAATTATGTGTAAAAGTTGTAACAAGTTGTGTTAAAAGTGCACTTAGTAATGTACGTTGCTGATTGTTTAAAAATGTTGACTTCAAATATCCTAAGTGTAGTTGGGTCAGACACTACTGCTGTTCCATACAGGCTATTTCTTCCAGGTCATAAATAGGTTAGTTTCCTGGCACCAGGAAATGTTATGCTATTGATTTTACAGACCATTTTGATTTTTGTTGTTCATTTATTTTCAAATCAAAATCATTGTACTTAAATCCAGACTTTGAAGAGATTTTTTTTTTTTTTTGAGTAAATTCAGTATTTTTAGTTTATCTGTCTAGAAAGCACTGAAGTAGAGTGGAGTAATCTAAGGAAGACATAACACAAAAAATATAATATAAAACTTGACAAATGACTTAGTATGTCAATTCATAGTAAAATGGGATAGAAAGCAAACTATGAGAACTTGGAAGGAGTACTGCATGTAGAACTATCATACATTAAGGTAGCATGCATGTATTAGTAGAAAGTCAAATGATCTTAAAAAATCAAATTGAGAAACACAGGAAAGCCCTGGAAAAGACAGGAGTCTGATACTGACGCAGTTTTAAATACATGTTTAATGTTGTTCAACAAAAACTTCAAGCATGGGATGAACACAAAGATGAATGTACTTGCATTACACAGTATAGACATCTGTAGTTAGAGGTAAGATACTGAGGGTTAAGGCAGAGAAAAGCATAGTAAATCCTCATTTTATCCATTAATCTATTTTAATCCCCATAGAATTGCTGTATAATATGTTTGTAATTACAGACAATAAGAAAGCCAGTGAAGAACTAGTCATAGACTAGGAGGCAAATTCTTATCTCTTTTCCCTGAATGTGGAATCAATTGAGTGATTTCGGTGGAGCTGCTGGAAATGTGCGTGGATCACAATTTAGCCCTAATAAGGGACAACAATTCCTTTCTTGCAAACCTGGCGAGTAGAAGTGGAAAGCTGTTTTCCTTGGTTTAACACTTAGGTTTGCCAAGAGCTGCTTCAACATTTATAAACACAATTTCCACTGACTGCCAAATAACCATAAATTTATTTCTTCATATTTTTGATGTTGTAGGCATAAAAATAATTATGTTTGATTAAATATATTCCTGCTTTTACATATTACTAACTCTGTATAGATATGAATTTTTGAATTGTTGCAATGTATTATATCAAAAAAAAAAAAATATATATATCTCACAAGTTAGAGGCAGGCTCTCTTCAGAGGTTACGAAGCAGTAATTTATTAGGTGCAGTCAGGTTGCTGTATTTCACAGTTTCATTCCAGCTAGAGTCCATGGTGTCTGGTACACGACAACATAACTTGGGGTGGCATGCTGTAGGAGATTCGGGTACCCTTTTTGTCTCCAGCCTCCTGTCTGTTTTAACTGTTTTAACATTATAGAAATCCAGAAAAAAAAAAAATCTTTCCATAGGAGAAAGAGACCTTCAGAGTGCTGTTATGAAATATTGCTTCTTTGTATGACATATTTTCTTCACCTGGAAAATTAAGCTATGGTTAGTGTTCCTAAACACTTGTTTCTGTAAGAAAATGTACATTTGACTTGTTCAGATATGAAACCTGTGCGATGATAACAGACACTGTGCCTGCAAGTGTGGAGCTACAGAGACTGAATTTTGCTTCTTCCTGCTGAGCACATAATGCCTTTCACCACATAATATTTAACCTTATGTGTTCTACCACAGTCCTTGCTAACATTTCAAGTGTGCCTGCATTATTAATTCATTTGGTATTCATTGTAATAACACTGATCATAATTAACTTGTTCTATAGTCTGGTGAATGTCGAAAGTACTTATATGGAATTCCAATGCAATTCAGCATTAATTAAGGTACCACCTAATTTTTGTAGTGAAGCAAGCATGTGTGATCTGTCTTATGAAGCAACTACTTTAACATCTCATAGTGATCTAAATATTTGGAGCATAGGGGTGTTGTGAATATGTTGCATATGTTTCACTCTCCGAGGAATATTGTATATACTGCATGGAGAAATTATGCAAGAACAACATTGTCTAAAATAAAATACATATAGTCTGTATGTCATTATGTAAAGTATATTGCACTGCATTTAATACTGATAAATATATTTCTTTCTACTTTACAGTACATGCAAATGTACTGTATTTCTAGAATTAACAGCAAATCTATACAAGAAATATCTTTACATTTAAATTTTTTTTTCTTAGTTTTCTAAAACTATACACCACTACAGAACTAAATCTACTAAAAACAAGCATAAATACTTTTTAAAAGTATGTTGTAAATGTGAAAAATTAGCACATTGTAAAATAAAAATATATTTCAAAGCAACTTAGTGAAGTACATATACCGCTACTTGATTTCAGCGCATCCCTTAAACTACTATTTTCAGGAACTCTTAAGTTTGTGGAGGAAACTGGTCCTATGCAATAACCAGACAGGCATTGTCTCAACATGAAAACTGGTTTTCTGTTTCTTGAACATTCTTTCAGAATGGCCCACAGTTGCTTATTTTCTAATGATGGAGATGGCATATATGTGTAAAGAATATTTATGTACTGTGTATTCAGACAAAACCTGATCATATCAACAAAATATTTGGGATATCTGCTTCAGCTTGTTTGATATTTCAGGGTTTGTGTGGGAGTGCATGTGAATTTTTCCTTTTTCTGTGCTAAAAATCATGTTGGTTATAAAATGTAAGTTTGAAAACTGAAATGCCATACGATATAGACTGTTGCCTCATGTTTAAATCACATTCATTAAACTATCCATCCACAAAGTCCTATGAATGAATTTCTCTTGGCTTACTTGAAGGAACCAAGGGAATTTAAAATAAACAGAATTCAGCTAGTAAATGTCTTAAAATGATATTGATTTCTTTTGCAGTCCAAACCTGTACTGTGGAACACTCTCAGTATTGGAAATCAATGACAAAATTTTAATTGACTTCAGCAAGACCAGGCTATCATCTATTAAATTTAAGATTGAAACCATGCTTTATTTTTTTTTATCCAATGCACTGCAAATTCTGGTTTGAATAGAGATTTTCTCATCTTTAATAACTATGACTTCCATTAACAATAACAGGTGTTATATAGTAAGTGGAAGAGGAATCCCAATACTCTATGCAATGTTAACTAGTAAGACAGAAGATATGAGACATTCAGACACAGCAGAGATCTTCAATATTTTATTTCTCGGAACTTCCAAGGCTGTTTTATTGTTGTTGTTGTTGTTTTGCTTTGTTTTGGTTTTGCCTTCAGTATGAAAGGCAGAACTTTGAACACTCAGGAACAATGAGAAAATATGATATGACTTCAGAAGAAAACCCAGCATTTAGTTGATTACTTCAGTAGAAGATCTGTCACCTTTGCTACTTGGTAACTTTCTACTTTGGAGGGTGAAGTTAAGGGCATTTAGGTGCCCATTTTAGCCACCAGTAAGTTTTTCAGATGCTTTAAATGTCAAAGCCCTGAATTCAGCTCCCTAATCTGAACAAATATGCCTTTCACTCTGAGCTTTCTATTTCCCTACTTTAGGGGCTTCGTTTTCTAGAAGTATTAATTTTTTTTTCCTCACAAGTTTGTTGGATTACATAGCCTGAATTTATTTAGGCAACACCCTCCTAAGAAGGAAATTTGAGAGTCTCACTGTTGCAATAAACTTTTTTTTTTTCTTTCTTTTTTTTTTTTTTTTTTTTTTTTTTCCCTTGTCTGGTGATCATCACATCCTAGTAACTGCCAGAGCAAGAACTTTCAAAACCATTCAGCTGAATCACCAGAATAATATATTTTGTTTAATATTGAAATTCTGTAGTATTTCTCAGATTAAATGAGAACTGGATCCTGCATCATGAAGATCAGCTCTGAGTTTGAAAACCTTCCAAAGGGCTTGTTGGACCTTCATCTCA
The DNA here is from genome assembly GCA_011075105.1 of Heteronetta atricapilla. Lineage (NCBI taxonomy): Eukaryota > Metazoa > Chordata > Aves > Anseriformes > Anatidae > Heteronetta > Heteronetta atricapilla. Next base: position 33,359,195 of record CM021732.1, on the reverse strand, counting down.
TGAAGCTGAATCTAGTCACCTCCCTGGAAATACTCTAAATTCAGTTTCAGTACTGGTGGTAAGCAGATGCTTTTCTTTTTTCTCAAAGTTCTCTAAATAGTAATGATGTGAAATGTTTCGTCAATCTCAAAAAGATGCAAAAAACACTTTAAATACATAAGAGAGAGATCCAGGTGTTTTCTGTTATGCCAAGGAACAGCAAAAAGGAACAGAGGAATATTAAATATCTTTCCTTTTGCTTCTTGCTTATGAAAAGTAAGCTGCAATAAAAATTAGCTGGACTACATTTTTTTTTGGAAAACATGTCAGGGTACCAGTGCCAATAAAAGCAGTTTTTAGTAGGACAGGATTATGTACTGTGATCAGAAAATAAGTACTCTCTCAATACTATAAAACAGATTAAAAAAATTAAAGCAAACAATAACCGTAAAGCTGTTAGAACAGAAATGGTGGAAAGAATGCTAAACATGTAGGATTGGTATGAAAAGAATAAACAGAGTTAGGGGAAAGCCATAAATCGATTAACCCTGCAAAAATTTCCTACTAAAGTAGTGTTTACCATAGTGGGATAGTCACATGTTAATACAACATTTAATTATAATACTTATAACCTCAGTGTCAGCACAAAAAGCATATTCTTTAAAATTATATAGAAGGAACATAAATACAACATTGTCATATTCTTTTGCTTCGTTTAGTTGTGTTTAGTTTCCCTTCACTAGTGGAACAGTACTCCTTTATCTTCCAGATAGGTACAGTTATTTATTTACTTCCCAGCAAAAACCTTTCTGAGATACTAGTGTTAAGAAAAAAAAAATGATGGTACCAGAAAACTAGTTTTAGTCCAGAGACTAGAACTCAAACTCCTCTAGAGTATCATGATAGCAAGATATAGTCTAAACATGAGATGTGGAACAGGAGAAAAATGGAGCAGTTAAATGGCAAACAATATTAATCACATCTGACTTATAGTTATTTTACATTCACTTCATTCCAGTAACATCAATGTTACTTTCCTGATTTGTTGCTGTGCTGAATATAAAATCAAAATGTATATCTACACCCCACACTTCATTCAAATCTGAACTCAGACCACATCTCACCCCCATCCTGCTGCTATTATGTCCCTGTATTGTGTCATAGAGTCAGGGACATTTGCCAGCAACAGGAGCTAAGCTACTGCAGCCATGTTAGTATAAGAATACAGGCAGAGAAAAAATCCAGCTGTAGATAAGCCTGTGAGCACTTCTCATATGTTTCAGTAATGCCTGAAGTCTCCTTTCTTGGCTTTGTGCTGAACCACATTAGAGTACTCATGTGGTCAGTTATAGCTAAAAAAGGGCTTAGAAATGTTCCCTACACACAGCTTCTCCTCACTGAATTTCTACCCTGAAAAGAAACTTTGAACCTGGGTCTAGGTAGGAAAGAGTAGAGCATTAAAGACTTGACTTCCCAGGTGGCTTCCAGGAATGCTTTAGATAGCTGCCAAAGTTCTGGGAGATTAAAGGGTTTGGATGGTGTGGTGGTTTGACCGTATTAGGCAACTGAACACCACAACCGCTTTCTCACTCCCCCTCCTCAGATGAGGAGGGGAAGAAGTAAAGGGAAAAAAAACAACTCACAGGTTGAGATAAGGATAATTTTAATAAAGAGAGAAATATATTATCAAGGAAATATTATATTAATTAAACAACTATTAACAATATTATTATTATTAACAATATTATTATTAATTAAACAATTCAACTAAAGGGAGAAAAGGGAAAAGGGGAAGAAGAAGGGGGAAAGGGAATAACAAAACAAAACAAGTAAAGGCTATGTGGAAATGCAGAGGGGAAAAAATTACTCTCTACTTCCCACAAATAAGCGATGCTTGACCACGTCCTTGCAGCAGGGCCTCAACGCACATAGCCGGTGTTCGGAGAGGAGGACAGACGTTTTCGCAACGAGAGCCCACCCCTCTCCTCTTCCTCCTTTTCCCACCTTTTATTGCTGAGTGTGACATCATATGGTATGGAATATCCCTTTGGTTGGTTTGGGTCAGCTGCCCTGGTGATGTTTCTCACTTTTTTTCCCACCCCCTAGGAGGGCTAGAGAAAGTCCTGATGCTGTGCCAGCACTGCTCAGCAGCAGACACAACACCAGTGTGATACCACTGCTGTTTTAGCTACAAGTGCAGAGCATAGCACTGTATGGGCTGCTGCAGGGAAAGTTACCATCCCAGCTAGACCCAGTACACATGGTCTGTAGACGAACATAGTGGTGGTTTAAAACCTAAGAAGCAGAAAGGTGGGTCCTGAGAAAAGGAAGACAGAAAGGAAACCTTCTGAGAAGATTTTAATTTTTTTTTTCAATACCAGAGAAGTTTTTAAAATAATGGAGAATTAGTATCAATAATACTATACCAATTGCCAATGACATACAGGATATAATTGGATACAAATAAGCCATAATAGGTTTAAATCAGACAATGAAATAACAAAATGTAGACCAAAAATATTTCTTTCATACCTTGGTTCATATACACAACTGAAATAGATTGGTCTCTATGTCAAAAATAAAATTTTATTGAAAATAAATATCATTGAAGAAACAAAATTAGTAACTGAACATACAATATAGTCCAATGCTCATGGATTTCCTATAGCAATCATAAAGCTTTCTCAGTTCCTCTTGGCTTAACCACATGATACATGAATTCAGTATAGTGACATATATCAGTAACACCTCTATCATTCTTGCTTGACTTAGCATCTGATCTCCTCATATGTGTTAGGTGAAGCAGGTCTCCGAACTCAGATATTGGCATATCAAAAAGATTTTCTTGATCTTCTTCATCTTTAGTGCTTAAGACTTCTGCTTTTTATGCGTAAGCATTTGTATTTCCTGTTAGGCTATGAATTTAAGCTCCCATAAGAACCACCATGAAGCCTATTTTTTTTTTTTTTTTTGATATTTTAGCTGTATGACTTTCATGAGCCTAAGAATATAGCCTCAGAATGCCATCAAGGAGTGATGGTGTCTCTGCCTTTGTGGTGTTTTTAGCTATAAATAAATAAATAAATAAATAAATAAAGGATGGTTAGAACTTTGTGAACAGTTTCTTCCAGAATTATAAGGCCTGTGGGTAAAATGCTGATCTGAGAACAATGGTGGAAATATTACAAAATCACAGAGTAGTTGAGTTTGGAAAAGATCTCTGGAGATCATTTTGTCCAGCCTCTTCCTCAGAGCAGGGTCAGCTGCAGCAGCCTGATCAGAGAAAGAAAACATCAGTTCTAGGCATGAGGATATTGGGTTTTCATGAGTGTGTCCCCTCAGCTGCTGTGTGATGTCAGGTGACTCACTAACTACTTTGAGGTCCCATTCGTAAAAGAAAAATCTTTAACAAAATTCCTAAACCCTCCCATAATCTCTAGAAAAACTCCTTTCCCAAGTAGCAGTTGGAGATTCTCCTAAGATTATTAAAAGATTTATTTTATGACTGTAAGACTACTTAATGCTCTACTTACACTTAATGTAATTGTATGCTGTACTTCAACACTGCAGTAACTCTTGTCTTCACAGGGTCTGCCGTTATAAACTCTTCCATCCAGCACCATCAGAGAAGGCTTGAATGAGTCCTGCTGGCTGCGACTATTTTTTTTTTCTATCAAAAAATGACATTTCTTTGCACTGATGTTGTGAGCAACACTTTACAGAATGGCTATCAGTCAATGCTGATTATGAGCCTACAGTACCTACCCATAAAAGTCCCATGAAAATGATAATGGAAGATGGTCATTCCTGTTGTACACTTCTACCACACCCTCTGTCCTAGCTGTGTCTGCCTTAATTTGTGCTCACAAGCTCATTCTCAAAAGCTGAAGGAAAACAAACAAACAAACACCTCTAAGGTGCCAGATGTCCACGTGAGAAAAGACCCCTAAAGGCCAGTGTTTAAGTTTCCACTCCCCAGAAAGACAAACAATCAGATGAAATCTTTGTATTTCAAATACTGCCCATGATACATGAAGTTCTCAGAACTGAGGTCTTGAGCTGGAGGATTTTCCCAGTTGTGCAGTACATTGGAAGGTGACTTTTTTTATTATTATTATTATTATTATTATTTTTTTAGCTGGGATTTGGAATGTGTTTGTTTGGAGATGTCCTCAGCCAGTAAGCCTTTGCTTGCTTTAAGGTGCAATCTCTACATAGGAATTTCATTTGGAGTGAAACTAAAAAAGAGGGGGCATTAGCTGAGCAGCTACTGCTCTAACTGCTAGTGGACATCCAGACCACAAGATTAGAGGTTAAAACAACAACAACAATGAATAAATAAATAGATATATAGATAAAAACACTGAAATGTATATAATGAGATCTTCAGGTCTTCTGCACCTACTGTTACACACTACATAGCCACTCTTCTTGGCCTCACACTCCTTGTTGTGGGTATAGCTCCTCAGGGCTATCTTTGTGAATGCTGTTTCTGGGTATAGCTCTGACGGAGTATATTTGTGAATGCTGTTTCTCAAAAGGAATAAATTACATTGTTTTCTGTCATTATTATTTCTTTAATCTCCTCCTCTAGCAGCTGTATAGCATCACAACAGGAACAAAGTTAAAATACTTGGTAGTCCAACTCTTCCCACCACATTAGCTGTTATCATCAGTGAGTGAAAAAGGTCATAGTTAGCACAGTGTTTCAGATGCCTTTTTTTTTCCCCTGATAACTTTGTATTTTCCAATGTTTTGTATGTATTTAATCCTTGTGCTTTTAAAAGATCAAGAGGAAAATGTGCAATTTTCCTGCAATTTAGTGCAAAGAAAAAAGGGGAAAGGGAAGTGGACTGTAAAAAAATACAGAGGAGTATAATGTATTTTTGACCTGAAGTTTTGAAAACAAATTCATATTTTTGTGTGTGCATTTTTTTTTTAATTATTTTTTTATTTTTAGCTTGATATCAAACAATGCTTATGCACACTAGGAAATACATGTTTGTAGGAAGAATGTCAGACAAGATTACATGTCAGAACCATTAGTAACTATGGATCTGCTTTTTTTATTACATGGTTAAATAAGAAATATTTTGTACTTTTCAGGAGACATGCAGCAATGAATTTCAAATTCACTTGCACCACTTAGCAGAGATAACATAGCAAGTATCAAACAGATAATTTCAACTTTGAGCTCCAAGAGGTTCACTTGCAAGAATTCTTACAATGTTGCATGAAGACAGGTGAAACACATGCTTTTTCTGACTTTTGTATGAACTTAGAAGTCTGGACTACACATGCCTGAATCCATTGCCTTGTATTGTGTTCCCCACTTTTCCTTTTATAAAGATCTCAAACTCTCTATTATTAATTCAGTCTTTCAGTACATCCCAGGAAAGGGCAAGCAAGTGCTTGATAGTTTCTTGTTGCTATTTAGCAAGACTCCTTTACCTTCAGGGCTGACAAAATAAGCAAGGTTTTAAAAATGTCTTTAGATATGTAAAGAAGCTATTAGGTACTCTCTGGGATTCATAGACATGCCAAAATATAGGGGAATGATATACTTATTTTGTTGTTGTTGTTATTTTTTTTGTTTTATTTATTGGAAAATCACATGTATACCTCTGTTTAACTATCAAAGTAACCTTATATATGAACTATAGATTATCCCCAAGCATACAGCACGGGCTATACTTACTGCACACTGACTTTTCACGATTTTGAAGAATACAGAACTAAAAACTAAGCAGCATTTCCATTAGTAATCTTCAAGTTCATGAGACTCACTACACTCCATCATTTCAAAATCTGACTATATATTGAAATATATTTTCCTATCCTGTTTTTTTTTTTTTTTTTTTCAAAAAGATGAATCATATCTTGCATTACTTCTAATAAAATTGATTATGTCCTTTATAGTTGTGATAGAATAGCTTGAAATTCCCATTGATAAGAAAAAAAAAAAAAAGTTTTAAAAAAATATATAGTTAAGTGCAATGTAGCAATAACAATAACCAACATATGCAGTAGTCAAGATTTCCATTAAATTGTATGCTGCTCCAGAAAAACAAGCATTTAAATCAGCTACCCAAAGCCAGGAAATGGGTTTATTCTTCTCAAATGGTAAGGGAAAAATAAGTAAGTTTGATGGAAGAATTCAAAGTAGCTGATAAGATGTTGGTCTGGAAAAACAACAACAACAAAACACAAAAGACTACAACGCTGTTACAGTGATCCTCCTTTAAAAGGGATGTGGTGATGGAATGAGTCCACAGGAAGTCCTTCCTAGCATGTGGTGAAGCTATAGCTGGAGAAAGAGCTGCAGTATTTGGCTTATAGAGCTGTAGGCACTGAGGTCTGTGCCAGGTATAGGGACTGATGGACAGCTCCATGTTGGTTTACACAATGCCTGAATTCTGCTGCCTCTGGACTTCAGTGTGCAGCTCTCCAACAGACCACTGCTTACAGAACTGGTGAGGTATGTCAGGTGGGCAGCTGAAGCTGTAGGTGCCTTTTGTGAATCCTCATGCCTGGAAAGAGCAGTCTGAAATTCCTAGGGGCCTTCAGCTTCCCAGGAGCAGCCAGCACACAACAGTAGTGAACTTCTGCCTCCAAAGTTAGCAGAACTTTCCTGTGACAAAGCCTGGGGAGCAGAGTGCAGGGCAATGGCCCTCAAACCCATTTCACGCTCGGACTAAGGGTCAGCTCCTCCTCCCACATCAATCAACACCCTATATTATTCCTCATCCTCTCACCACTAAAGGGGAGCCCTACAGCTGGGATCAGAGCTTTCTTATTTAAACCACATGAGGAAAACCAGCTTACTAAAAAGGTCATTCATTTCAAACTTTCCTGAACTAACAGCAGTGGCTGAGTTATGTCACATTTGCAAAATAGAATCCCAAGAGAAGCTGTCTTTCAATGATTACCATGCATTTTAGTCCTACCTTTGTGCTTAATCATACTGGCCTAATTTTATACATGATTGTGTGCAAAGAGTGACTCATAACCACATTATCTCAGCTGGGATGCCAAAGGGGAATCACATTCCAGGCAGTGATAAAATTTTCTTTGGATTCCCTTCCTGAGCTCCTGCAAGGTGGGAGTTTCTCCTGTACTGGCCTCAAGGATGCTGCTCTTGGTTCTCAACACCTGCAAACAGGTAGCAGAGGAGAGCTGGGGCCAAGAGCTTCTTTTGCTGTCTCTCATTGGTTGCAAGATAGCACTAAGAGGTGATAGCTCCTGCTTTTACCCATCTGTGCCACACAGAGATATTTACCAAATATGCCATATAAGTGTTTGGGATGTTTTGTATGTGTTAATGCGCCTACTACATTTCTGTTGCAGTTATTCCTGTAGGGTCTACCTCAGTAAATCTACTCTGCATATTGTTTCTCATTTACTTGAGATGTGGTTGAATCTGCTCAGTAAACTTCTGAAATGTCCCTTTTTAAGGTAAAGTAAAAGAGTATTTGTAGCCATCATTAGATGTCTTCACCACAATATTTACTACTGCAATCAGGACAAAGCAAATGGATGTATTTGGCAGCAAAAAGCAGCCTTAAAAAGACAGTGAGTATTGTTGTTTTCCTTGCAAAGTATAAAATTCCTCAAAAATTACATGGTGTCACACAGCCTGCCATAGCTTATAAAAAAATGATGCACTGCCTTTGGTTTTATTAGGAAAATTACACTGTGTTAACTCTTTGTGTCTTTGGGGGCACGTCTCTGTGCTGCTCAGTAAAGCTCATTCCAGACAGATCAGTACAATGTACATGGCACAGGGTAACGCTGTATGGAGACACTTGCTGTGGAAAGACTGGCTCAGAGCACCTCACCGGCACCATCAAAGACTGTGGCACTGGGAGCCAGAGTGCTCCTGGCCTGGGAGAAGGAAAGCTTGGAAGCACAAAGGACCTGCAGGGGAGTCTCACTCTTGTTGCTGCAGGAATGGAGGCATGGCAGCAAGGATGAAGCACTTCTTTGATCCTTTCCTCAGTAGCAACAGCCATTTTTTTTTGTTTGTTTGTTTTGTTTTGTTTTGTTTTGTTTTTCTGTCCCCAGAATAAGCACAATAGGTGGCAAAGTAAAACAATACCAAAAGAAACTTATTGAATTGTAGTTAAGTACCCAATTTACTAAAACCTGCCATGCAGCAGGACCCACTAACTCCAAACAGAGCTCTACTGACATGGCCATACTGTTCCTAGTGTTGGGGAAGCCTGGCACGTGCTCACACGTGTCCTTGGGTAGTGCAGACCTTCCCCAGTACTCATTGTCCGGAGCAATGGATTTTCACCCACATGTGCAAATGAACCACTTTGTGAGGCTGTTGTTCAAAGTAGGAAACTTAAGATTAGTCTCTTAAGAAATGTTTTAAAAATTGGCTTTATGAAAAGTACACTACCCTAACATTATTACAGCTCCCATAAAGCAAAGTTGACAACAAAGCAAAACCACAAGGACTGTATGCATCAAATATGTTTCTGCCTCTCACTCTACTACAGAAGAGGTGCTCCTGCTTAGAGCAAAAACAGACAACCACTCTGCACACAAAGGGATGATTTTCTGCATAAAAGGTTATGCAGAAGGTTATAAAATATTGTTTCAAGGATACAAATTCTTGGTGTCAACCCTTATGGCAACAAAGAGAACATGTAGAAGATGAGTCCAGGTACATTTTAAAAAGAAAGGAAAAAATAAATAAATAAAACAGAAGTAACAATACTTCTAAGAAAGGAGAAGCCTTTGGCCAATATCTAAACTAAACTCTAACTGTATTTAATGGTGCTGCAGATTTAGGCAGACTGTTCATTGCCAGGACAAAGACTGTAGGATGAATGCCCCACCAAGGCATACACAGTTTAACACACAAAGTTTTTCAAATTGGGAGAAATACCTTTAGAAATCCAATGCCTATATGTTCTGGACCCTCTCCTGCTTAAAAATCCTGCAGCCTTACAATGCTAGTTACCTGTGATTCTATCAAAACAAGTGCTGTAATTTATTTGTATTAAAAAAGAGTGAAGACACATCTACACACTTCATCTGAAAGTAGAACTGAAAATATTCCTCATTGGCACAACTTCTGACATCAATGGGACCATAATAACACAGAAAAGAGAGGAAACTTTCTTTAAAAGAGCAGCATACAAGGAGCTAGTGGGGAGATTTAAATGAGGGAAAACATTTTCTAACCAAGAAGAGTTGCTGTGCTATCATCACATATTTGTGCTCTGTTTTTTGAAATGCAGCCTATTAATGATTTGCCATGCCAGTTTTGAGAGAATAGGAGGGTCTTTATAGGAGAACAGGATGTGCATATGAGCATGGTGGATGGGAGTTAGGAGCATTCATCAAGACACTGACTTCTTATAGTACATTACAGAAAAGAGCTAAATTTGCACAATATTGATGGGTTAGAGAATACCATGGAGTAACAAGGTAGCGGAACACTTCTAACCCTTTTGTAAGAGTCACCTCAGAAGAGACCCAACCTTCAGTCCTTGTGCTCTTGAAACTTTCTCCCCCAGAATCTGAAGAAGTGGAGGCATACACAGAGAAAAAGGAGCCAACAGGGCCAACATTTTGGAACAGCCATAGCTTCCAAAACAGTGTTTTATTGGGGATGGCAGACTCTTCCTCTAGTCTTTTTCTGAACATTATAATCAAATGAGATATTTTAGATTTACTTCTGTTATATTCTGTTATGAAAATCAACACTTCATAATGGAGTGGTGTTTTTTTTTTTTTTGGTATTTTATTTATTCATTTTGTAATGAAAAGACATGCTTAATATTAATGATAAGCATTAATAATTCAGTCCACTCCTGTACAACGGACATAATGCTCTTGGCATCACTGCAAGAAACAAAGCAGAACAATTATGAGTCATCAAATGTATTTGTCAGAGGATTTTGTATTGCAAAAAAAGCCTGTTCATGTTAGCATAGAGCTGAAAGACAAGGAGTGAATTATAGCTTGGAAAGTGATGGGATAGATATAAAATCCAAGGGTCCAGAGGCCAACTGACTATATAGGCTCAGCTGGAGACAGAAAATACATGTTATGTATTTTTTCAATGGGTTCTTCCATTTATCCTGTTAAGAAGTAGTGACTCCCCAAATCAAATGTGAGTTAGGCTAGAATTTTAATCGCACTGGAAACGTTGCCACTGCAATTGGTATTTGAAGAGCTCCTAACTGATTGTTATGTTATTTGTTCTACTGTGAATTCAGAGAACCAGAAACACAGACACAGTGGCTGTGGAGAGCAGGACAGGCACAGCGATGTACATGAAGCGACATGAAAAGTGTATAGCTCCTGATGAAATGGCACATATGCATCCTTCCTTCCTAGATGCCTAGATGCCTTCCTTCCTATCAAAGGCAGTCCTGGCTCTGTTCTGATAACCCAGACAGTTTGCAGCAGGGGGTCACAAAAACCTTAAATCTCCTTTGCACTGTTATCACTGCTCAAAGAGAGCTCTTAAGAGGTGTCTCCAGGGTATGTGCAGATAAGAATCTGTCTCTTGGCATTCTAATTTTAATTACTGGGACTAATTTAGAAAAATGACATCTTTTTTTTTTTTTTTTTTTTTTTTCCCCTTTCTTTTTCTTTCCTTTTTTTTCCCACTTCATAAGAAGAGGTTTAATTACTTTTTGAACATTTTTTGAGGAAAAGAAATTTCTGCTATTGGAGATTTTTATGTTTGTAAAGTGAAAACATGAGACTGATGAATAGCCTAGCATTACTCTCATGTTCAGGGTGTTATTTTAGGATAGTTAATGAAGACTTCAAAAATTCATGAGAACTGAGGTGGAACTTCAGATAGAAAGGAACTGATGCTCTTATATTTTAACTCTATTTGTAGGGTTGCTGAATATCAGGAGGTTTAAATCAGTGTTGCACAGGAAGTTTCAGTGGATGCAAGTTTATATTCTGTCCTGTAAGGAAAGTAATTTTAATAGTAATGCAGTTCTGACTCCACAAGAACTCTTTATAGATGTATTGTTAGATAAAAAGAAGCAACTTTAAGAAAAAAAAAAAAAAAGAAAAAAAAAAATAACTGACTGACTGACTGTGTGCCCCTGAAGGCAGAGATTGAGCTTTCTGCAAGGGCTTTCACTAGGTCTTGCTTGTAGGTCCCTGGCATAAAGCTTCGGTAGGACCTTGTGCAATGAAACAGAACCAGCCTGACAGAATTGTAAGAAAATGGATGAAACAACCAGTTTGGTGCAGGAATACTTTTTTCTTGCAATCTTTTGCAGAACTTTTTATCTGCTTTTTGTTGTTTTGTATAAAAAGTCATTTACAGTAAAGAAAGTTCAAATAATTATGTGAATTGAGCTTAGTTTTATATCAAATGTAAGTGCTGGAATTTTATGTACGCTGAATTTTATGTGCCTACAAATCAGGTAAAAAAAAAAAAAAAAAAAAAAGTAATGGGGGAAGAATGGGGGAAACTCATGAGAATGGTTTAAATTTACTCTTCAGAAATGAGAGTGCACTCTCAGCTCTGGTGAGATTGCACCTTGAGTACTGTGTTCAGCTTTGGGCCTCTCAGTACAAGAAGAACATCAAGGCCCTGGAGCGTGTCCAGAGAAGGGCTACAAAGCTGGTGAAGGGCCTGGAGCACAAGTCCTCTGAGGAGTGGCTGAGGGCACTGGGGCTGTTTAGTCTGGAAAAGGGGAAGCTCAGGGGAGACCTTATTGCTCTCTATAACTACGTGAAAGGAAGGTGTGAGGAGCTGGGTGTCGGCCTCTTCTCGCAGATAACTAGTGATAGGACTAGAGGGAATGGCCTCAAGTTGCACCAGGCAAGGTTTAGGTTAGAAATTAGGAGACATTTCTTCTCAGAAAAAGTAATCAGGCACTGGAATGGGTTGGGTTGCCCAGGGAAGTGGTGGCATCACCATCCCTGGGGGTGTTGAAGGAAAGGCTGGGCCTGGTGCTTATGGACATGGTTTAGTGCATGACATTGGTGGTAGTGTGATAGTTGGGCCACATGATCTTGTAGGTCTTTTCCAACCTTAATGATTCTATGATTCTATAATTACAGACCTTAGTGGAACTTTTCTTGATTTCAGAAGGCACGTTTTTAGGAATCTCATCCCACAGATATTCACCCACTGACACTGGGATTCAGCTTACCTAATTTGGTTGACTAAAAATTACGTTATGACTCTGGCCTCTTTATTTATGCTCTTTATACAGACAAGGGAGAGAGACAAGCACCTCCAGAGGGCATTTAATTTTACCAGTCTTTGATATATGCTACAGCATGGGATAAATCTCTCTAAGTGTCTGTCTCTTTCTTCAGAGGGAACCTAAGAAGACTAGCAAATGGGGTACTTAACTTTGGGGTGGCTTAATACCCTGAATACATGAAATGACTTCCATGTGATGATTCTGTTAGATAAGCTAGCAGGCACAATGGTAGCACTTGGAAAAGTGAAGTGTCAGCCCTCTACCCAACCTATAAGCTAGAAGTAGCTGCTGTTGCAGCAGGGATGTTAGAAAGCCACATGTACCTGAAACTCAGCCATCCCAGTTTGGTGCAGTGTATTAGCTTAAACCCATGATGCAATGGAGTTTGCATTAAGATGTGAGGCTGTGAACTGTGATAGTGGGGGTCAGGCAGGCATTTTGTTTGCTGCTTGTGCTTCTAGAGGGCAACCTCTGGCAGAAGTGTGGGGTAGAGGACAATCGACACAGATAACATCCTGAACTGGTTAATTTGTAAAAGATTCTGCCAATCCTATTAGAAGATTAATTCAAACATTCTGGTGATTCTTAAAGGCATAAACTTTGAGCTTAATTTTCAGTCATTGCCTAACCTTCCCTTTTGTGTACTGAAAAATCAACCCCAACTAAAACTTGAAATAAATCATGACATCATCTATTATTCCATCTTCCTCAAATCATTGGTAATGTTTTAATTGTAAAAACTGTAGCTGTACTGCAAGGATGAAAATTGTAAGAATTTTTAAAACTGTTCCACATATTACATGTTAACAAAGTGTTTTTGATCAGAAAGGAAAGAGGTGAACCCCCCTCACTACTTTTAAACACTAATGAAGAAAGATAAGCAAGAACAGGGGACCAGGAAGAGCCTTATGAGTCTGCAGGTCCAGCTCCCTGGGGAGCAGTTATGTGGGCATCAGGAACCAAGGCTCTTGTTTCAGCTCTAAAGTCATGGCACACAGTCAAAGCCATTCTACAGGCTGAAACAGCCATGATAACCCTGGCCAAGATTTATGTTGCCCATGGAGACTAGCTATGAGAAAATGCAATTAGTACAAAAACAATGTAGTGAGTAGTGCAACTGTATGGTTCTCTATTACAGATATGCCATTTACACATATTAAACCAAAGATACATAAAGGTATGCTATTAGCTAGGCATTCACACCAACTATGTTCTCAATGCATGATACATGAATTAATAAAAATTATCCATAGCTAGTTCCACTGTTCACTAGTAAGATTCCCTGCAGACTTGAATACAAAATTGTTTTTTATGTTGTATAAAAGGGATTACTATGGCATTTCTTAGTTTGATCCTTTCTCCAACAGTTTCACTTTAAGATGACTGAGAATGTGCAAATATATGAAAAAGGTAATTTTAGGCTTATAGTTAAGTAATTAAAGAAGCCTAATAACACATTGGCTTATAATATGATTTCCTTCATTATACAAATTTCTCTATTTTGAGTTCCCTGGTTTGATATACCACTGTGTTTAGTCACCAAGTTACAAGAGAAATACATGTTTCTACTAGGCCTTTAAATCACACTACAGTGATTTAAAGTCATTTAATAAGAAAACCTATACATAGATGTGATGCTTTACAAAAACTCATTAAAGAAGCAGTCATCTGAAAATCTCTGTGTCGCTTATTTAAAATGTTAAAATATTATACCTTTCTCTACATTTTTCTGGCCATTTTCACATATGGAAATGGACAACAAATTGAAAAATAATGGCCTGGGGCCACACAATTGGAAAACAGGTCAGCAGAAAAGGACTTAGGGGTCCTGTCTGACAACAAGTTGAACATGAGCAAGCAATGTGCCTTTGCCATTAAGAAAGCTAACAGTATTCTTGGCTGTGTGAGGCAAAGTATTACCAGCAGGTCAAGAGAGGTGATCCCTCTGCTCTACTCAGTGTTGGTGATGATGCAGTGTTGTATCTGGAGTAACACATTCAGTTCTGGAGCTGCCAATGCAAAAGAGACATGGACATACTGGACAGTCCAGTGGTGGGCACAATGATGATCAAAGGACTGGAGCACCTCTCCTGTGAGGATAAGTGAAGAAAATTGGGACTGTTCAGCCTGAAGAAGATGAGGTTCAGGGGGCATCTTATCCATGTGTAGAAATATCTGAAGGGAAGATGCAAAGAAGACAGAAACAGGTTCTTTTCAGACATGCCTAATGCCAGGACAAGAGGCAATGGGCACAAACTCGAACACAGGAGGTGTCTGTCTAAATGTGTGGAAGGACTTCTTTACTGTGAGGGTGACAGAGGCTGCCCAAAGAGGTTGTGGAATCTCCCACCTTGGAGAATTTCAAAGGCCACCTGGACATGGTCTTAGGCACCTCGTTCTCAGTGGTTCTTCTTGAGCAGGAAAGTTGGACAAGATGACCTCCAGAGGACCCTTCCAACCTCAACAGTTCTGTGATTCTATGCCAATCCTGTTATAATTTAAATGCAATAATATTGCCCATTAGTTACTGTTCAGTAAAATGAGTAATTGTCTTTATTCTTCATTTCCAAGCATTTCTACTTCCAACTGTGCAAGCTACATGAGAGTGCTGCCAGACTTGAATTCTCCCACTGGATGCCGGCTGCATACACCTGGACAAGGCTAATGAATGGCTGAACTGACATCAGCTAGTGACTGCTGCATCCAACTGAAAGAAGCTGGAGTACTTTCACAATAGGGTTTATGGAAAAGCGCATGAAACAAGTGTAAATCATTGCTATTTTCAGACCTATGTATGTATGAAAATAAACTGACCTGGATTTCAGCTTTCCTTTTGTTAATCTGTATGAATACTGGACCTTTTTCATACCCTTTCACTTGAGTTGTAGGACAGATGAGTGGTATGGTGGAATCAGCCAAAATTCACAAGTGTTGTGCTAATACTACACTTTCATTTGCAGATCTAAATGCCTTCACTGGACAAGACAGGCAGGATATGCCATGAAGTCTGATTCTGATTTTGCTTCAGTTTATAGTAGTGTAAATTCACAGACCTAGATGAACTCCTTATTTAAAATAGTATGACAAGAATCTACCTTTGATTCTGCAGGCATAAAAAAAAAAACAAAAACAACAACAACAAAAAAACATAATCTAAAAGTTAAAGCAAACCCCACTGAGAGTCTAAATTTAAGCAGGGTAGCAAATTTAAATCCCTGTAAATAAGAAAGTGTCTCAATAATACCTTTAAAGCTAAAAATATAAATGCTTATTACACTAGCTAAGATACTTTACAGTACTTAAAGTTTCACATTTTTTTTGGCTCAAATAACTAAATATGCACAAATTAGATACTTCAGCACTGATAACTTTAGGCAGAATACTGAAATTTTCAATGCAAACACTTTACCTTAATGTAATACAAAGGGAAACAAGGTCAATAATACCTATTTTTTCAAAGCAATAATACATAAAAATATATTGGACAATACTACAGTAGTAGCATATGTGGTGTTATCAGGGTTTGACAGAATTTTCACGTAAATTATTGTGTAAGCATAGTTAATCATTATGTACAGGTGGTTTGCCACCTGTTTAATTCAGTTTCAAGCTGATTTACACAGCTTTTAAGGCAAACAGCCTTCCCCCCTCCAAAATTACAGTTTTGCTTGTATATAAACTAATGTGGACAATTATATTTCCCTTCACTTCCCACCACCCCTCAAAGACATGAAGTGAAAGTAACAGCTTCTTTCCCCCTTTAGATCCTCATTTCAGTCAGTAAGGAATATTTGCCATCTATATTAACACTGGTGTTATCATCGCTTGTGTTACACCTATGTGCCTCTAACTCTTTATTTCTGTTTGTATAATGTTGTCCATGAGAAAGACCAACTCCTCTTTTGCAGGCTAAACCACTTCCTCTGTAGGTGTTATATAGACCAATTGTTTATGACATAGAAATCCTGGGTTTGGGCTGTGTATGTAGGACACAGAGAATGGAGCATCACCATATTTCCATGATGAACCAGTTTCTTCATTCCTTCCTTTATTCTTCATCTGAATGGCATTACTGATCCCCTGGTGAAAGTAGGAGAGAACATCAGCAGAGGAGGTCATGGCTGTGCACCTCATCTTTGGTCTGGCAACAGTTGCCGGAGAGCAGACAGAGCACCTCTCTCTGCACATTGAGCCCCAGAATAGCAAACCCACTCTGACAGTGCCCCAGTATTGTCCAATTTACCTGGAAAAGAGAGAAAAAAATATATTCCTGTAGTGTGTGTTTGGGTTCTGTCATAAAAGTTCTCTTTCCCTCAGGGATGCTGCCAAAACCAGCCCTCAGGAATCTCAGATCCTAGAGACAAAAGATAAAATCTGGAGAAAGGAGAACTTTCCCTTAGCTGAGGAAAATCAGATCATTTAGGGAAACTTGACACCCACAGATCCATGGACCCTGATGGGATGTACCCATGAGTGCTTAGGGAACTGGCAGTTATTATTTCTAGGCCACTCTCCATCATCTTTGAAATGTCATGGATTACAGGAGAGGTGCCTGAGGACTGGAAGAAAGCCAATGTCACTCCAGACTTCAAAAAGGGAAAGAAGGAAAATCCAGGCAACTACAGGGCAGTCAAACTCACCTCCATTCCTGGAAAGGTGGTGGAACATCTCATCCTGGTGGTCAGGATGCACACCAATGGCAGAACAACCCCATGCACCAGTACAGGATAGGAGGATCATCCTCCTTGGACAGCCTATAGCTGATGATGTTCCTGATACTCTTTAAACAACTTTTGATTCTCATGTATGTTCCCACTTTCTTGGACCAATTTCCTCATGTCCAGGCTCATTTTCACCTACCCAGGTGATAAGTTGTTCCTCAGATTCTTGTTGTGTCCACCTCGATGGTCTCTTCAGAAGGTCTCCACTGCTCAGGTGTCCAGCTGCATGTCAGGGATGTCCATGGCTCCCAGGCACAGTTCCCAGGCAGAAGGCAGAGCTCCCAGACTGGACCCCAGCCTGGCAGACGTTGCTCCCATCAGGATGAAGCAGCCATTTCACGTCAGTATTTTCTCACATCAGTTACTTTAATTCCCTAAGTGCTGCCACCAGGGGAACCCCAAGAGCCTTGTAATGTCACCAGAAAGTCACTGTCACCCTATGGCCTCACAAAAAGTGGCTGGCCATAAATATCCTCAGCGTCCAGACTGAGTTGAGTCTGGCTGGTGGCACTCGAGAGGTCGAGGTCCTACTGCTGGAACGTGAGAGGTGAAGGTGTTGCTAGTGGAAGGTGCGACTTTGAGGTCCTACCTGTGGCACAAGAGATGGGAGGTCCTCCTGGTGGCAGGTGAGGCACCCAGGTCCTTCTGGTGGAACTGGAAATGTCAAGGTCATTCTAGTGGAATGTGAGACATCGATGTTTTTCTGGTGGCATGTGATATGCTGAGATCCTTCTTGTTGGAGGCAAGGTGTTGAGATCTTTCTGGTGGGAGGCAAGGCATCAAGGTGTTGCTGGTGGGCTGTGAGTCTTTGAGGTTCTGCCATTGATCTGCGAGGGAGGTGCTGAGGACCTGAGGTGTTTGATACCTGCTTGGCATCAAAGCAGCATCCCACAGAGGAAAAGCATCTCCACACCAGGGCAGCTGCAGGAACCATGAGCAGTCCATGATGGGAGCTGCCAGTGGAGGCCCCCATAGAAAAGAGGTGCTCCATCTGCCGGGGCCCGCTGGCCAACACAGCTCACTTGGACCTCTGCAGGCACTCCTTCAGCATGAAGTGCATCCAGCCATGTGCCACCCACAGAGCCACCTGCCCACTCTGCCGGTAGCAATGCGGCAGGCCATCATTGCCATTGTGCACCTGGTGCCGCCCGCCCAGTACGACACCTCAGTCTGCCAGCCCCGGGGCAGGTTCCAACGTAACACAGGGCCAGGGCAGCAGTAGCAGCAGTGTTGGTGGAGCCCCTCCAGCTGCCCATTCCACATCGTCTTACCAAGGCACAAGGAGTACAGCCCCTCCATGCTTGTCCAGAGCTTTTCTTGGCACTGGGAGCAGGACAGGCACAGATGGCCCCGATCCCCACTGGACACCAGCCCTGGGGACACGTCATAGCTCCACAAGCAACCATCAAGTTGACCATGCTGTAGTGGAAAAAAGGCTGACAGAAGGTCTCCTGAACATGTGGCAGAAGAAAATGCCTGCCAGCCTGAGAACACTCTTTCCATTTGGGAGAGTGTTGCCAGCAAGTCGAGGGAGATCCTCCCCATCTAGTCAGCCTTGGAGAGGCAAAACCTGGAGTATTGTCTTCACTGCTGCTCCTCACAGCTCATTTGCTGATGAGGACTACAAAGTTTTCTTTTCCTTCCATCCCAGTTCTGAGATCTTCCTCTAATGCTTTTCTTCCCAAATGTGTTATATTCGAGATGATGAGAAATTATCAAGTATCAATCCTTATTTCATTCTGCACTCTGTGTCCACTCAAAAGCAGAAGCTCTACCTATTGAGGGAGACAGCTTTGTCTCAGCTTACACTGGAATCATGATTCCATGGTCTTGTAGGAGTTACACCCTAGTACTGACATACCTTTGTGCACATCACTGCTAACCATGTTAAAAGAATATTTTCTGGCTGCTGAGTTCAAGCTTTCTCAAACTGGAAATGCCAAGGTTTCACTAAACTTCTTAATCCTGTTTCCCTCTGTGTCCATCCAGTGCAATGAATGGCACCCCAACATTGAATCTCTCTTTCCAACCATTTAATTAATGAGGGTGCCATAGCATACAGGCAGCTGATCACATTCAAGTTTATGTGTAATTTAATGTTTCAAGAGTTGTTTCTTCTTTCTAAATATGTGCATATTTTGTATCAAATATCTCAGCAAGACATAAACTAGGCAGCTCTGCAGGAGGCTGCTGCTAACTCAAATTAGCCAACTACATGTGCAGGAGATGGGAGGAGGATGGGAACGCCTGTATACACCAAGGAAATTCTCTGCTATGTGCACCGCTACTCCCAGCCCAGGCAGAAAATGTAGCATTTAGTAGGTGCTGTGTCCCAGGATGACATGTTCAGCTCTGCTTATCTTTATAGCTCTTGGGTTTCACATATGCCTGCAAAAATAGGTGTCAATAATGTGACTATCAGTTGAATAAATTCAATCTTTAAATTTTTAAGTGACCAAAGTTTTTACAAATATTTCTGGCATTGTGCCAAAGGTTTTCTGAGGAATGTAAATGCCTGAAGAGAAGCAGTTGATTTTCAGAACTTTGTCTTACCAAATGCTGAGTTAAATGTCATGAAATGAAAAGCATAAAAACAACTGAAGGACAGTCAAGGTGTATTTTCCATGGTCCCTTGTCAAATTTCAAAAACCTGCTGAGGTAGGCAAGGCATAAGTGAAACATCTTAATAGTTGCAAAAAAAAAAAAAAAAACCAAAAAACTTCTAAGACAGAAGTTTGCTTTTCCAGTTGGTGTCTAACAACGTAAAATAGAAGCTGTGTCCTTTCTTTAATTCACTGCTGATCTAAACTAAGAGAGGGAAAAATTAGCCCATTTAATTCACTTGTGGAAAAAAAAAAAAGAAAAAAAAAAAAGAAAAAAAGTTTTTTTCTATTCATTTCTATGGGACTGACCCACATGCGCAAGGTGTTGGGATGGGTCTTTGGGGAATGGTACTACTCAGGACAAAGCTGTGGCTGTTTGTAGTATAATTCTACTGGGACATAAGCTTTATTTATTTGCCCACCATTCAACCTACCTATATGGCTGGGAGCTGACAGAGAAGGCAGGTACGTTCCACAGCAGGAGAAGGGCATGACAGAGGCATTTGATAGGGTATTGCACAAAATCACATGAATTACAGAATTACAGAATTTTTATTATTCCTACTTCAGGTAATAGAGTAAGAATGACCTAACTATAGGGACAACATGTGATTAAGGAAGTAAGTCCAATATCTGGAAAGCAGATGGTCTGATCTGAATGGCCTTTGCTGCTGAGAAGTGGGGAATGAGTGGCAGTAGGAGTACATTTGTCTTCAGTTTGCTTGTCTAATTTACTGAAGGGTCTCTAAGGTTTAAGTCTGCCTGAGAGTTTCAGAGTTCATCCAGAATGTTTTCATCTTGGTGCATCTGAAAGCAGACATTGGGTGTCACCTACATTTTTGTAGTTAGTATCCAGGGAAATGGTGCTAGAATTAATTATCTTGCAAACAGGTAGAATTTTACTTGTGATTTTTATTTTTATTTATTTTTAAAAGTAAAGAGTCTGAAATTGATTTTCCTAGTTAGAACTGTGTGTAAGCATTGTAGTTTAGTGTATAGGTAACATAGGTGGCCTATTTTATTGCAAGCTGTTACCCTGTTGAGAGGGTGCAAGATTCGTTTGATTGTACCTGACTATCATCTTAATGTGTCATTTACCTTACTGCTTCTCCATCACTGCTTCCCCTCCAAATATTAGCATGTCTGTTTACATGATTATAAATAAAGGACTGGAGAAAGCATTCATGGTAGTGGTCACTTAATGAGGGTACGTATTTAATTGAAATCATGAATCTGACTAAGTTCCTACTCTGATGTGATCTGACAAAAATGATCATAGGATAAAATTGCTGCTTGCTGATCCCCACCTATCTTACATCTCAACTTGCTGCAAGATTGAGGCAAACTGCACCAATTTACTGCTCCCAACTGCCTGATAATGGACACTTTGCTGTGCACTCTCCCTTCATTACAGCACAGGTCAGGGCTGTTAACAGGGGCTCTTGCCACTTTTGACAGATAGTCACTACCAAGATGAATGGCACTAGCCACATGACCACTTAGTACTATGCTTTTCCTTTCTAGCACCTTTAAAGCACTTATATTTTTTAAAAACTCACTTCATCCTTTAACTCTTTATTAACTAGGAGAATCAATAGGAATCTGCTAGAACTGACCTCATGCAATTCTTCTAAACTTAATTGGACACATCACATTGAATATATCTTGGCATTTGTTGCATGCCAGTAATGAGAGATTTATTTAAGCATTTATTTGAAATTCCTTAAGGGCTTTCAGACAATTTACTCTGATTTTCTGTGTGTACCTAGTGCTAGGTTTCAGAATAATTAAAGTCATAAAGGCTGCAAGGGCAGAGTCAAATCACTAATACATTTTTTTTGCCTTTCTAATTATTATTTTTTGCTTGAATTTATGGCTTGTTGAAATATAAACTCTTTCTCTTTTCTAAATTTCTTATCTCTGTTTTTGACAATGTTGCGCTAACAATTACCAATTTTCTCTTCAACATTTTTTTGTTTTACTAACAGACTTGGGAGAACATACCTTAAGCATGCAATTGCAAAACATTTCATAACAAAGTTGCTCAGGTGTTTTCAGTTAGCTAAGATAAATTGTTTCTGAGAGAGTGCTGGGCATGGTTTGAATAAATGGGTTTTTAGTTAGCTCACTGCATTACATGATAGACCAGCAAATAGTATTTAGTTTCAAAAACAGCAGAGGTGATTAGACAGAGATAATCTTTCTTTGTGTATTTGTTTGCTTGTTTATAACATATATATATGCCTTTATTTTTGCTAACTTATTTATTTATTTATTTATTTATTTTTACTTTTGCTTTAACTTTTTTTAAGTGTGTCTGATTTCCTATGTATGGAAATGGAAAATTAGTGTTTGTTTTGTTTTGTTTTGTTTTGCATAAGACAGAATGCTTTGTTCTTGGTGTGCAGCAGACTAATGCTAGAAACTGATTAAAACATGATCAGCCAAAACAGAACCTTGGCGCCAGAGGTTTTCATGTTCTGAAAGTCTTCCTGGCTGTTGTCACTTAGTGAAGGGATTTTCATGAACTAAAAGCATCAGCTGGATGATGCTTGCCATAAATAAGGCAATGGGAATGCCAGGAACAACAAGCTGATTTTTGGGACCCATGTATGAAATTTCTGGTGCAACTGATGTTTCATAAAGAAACCACCATAGAAATTCTTCAGGCCAGCTTTGAGTTACTTCACTGATATGCACTGTTTTAAACAGTAGCATGCAAGAAACTGCACCAAATCTGCAGCACACATGTTGATAACCTTTTGAGTGTCATTCAGAAGCACTCATTTTCCTGTGCTTTGGTAGATGGCTGGAAAACAAGACAAGTCTGCTTGAGAACACCAGTGCAGTCTCCAGTCTGCTGAAGATCTGCTTTCCATTTGTGACATACATTTAGCTCTTCATCATTACTCAGGCTATGTGTGTATTGCTTTCCTATTTCATCTTTGGGCTGTTCTTCCCCTGTATAAATAAAATAGGGTTGACACCCACAAAAGGCATACTGTCGGCCACATGAAGCAAGGAAGTTCCAATTTTGTTTCTTCTCTGAAACCATGGGAACCAGCAGAAGACCTGGGAACTTACAATTTTCTTTCTTCCCTTAATTTAAGCAGCAAAAGGAAGGTATTGTGGCAGTGCATGAATCCCAGGAGGCAACTACCATGCAAATGTCTCTCTTTCCAGCACAGGCAGTAGGCAGTGCTGCAGGGACATGAAGAATAGGTATAAACCACGAGCAGGGGAATCACAAGAGATGATATTTTGCAAGGGAACTATGATGAAGACCTTTCAGCCTGGGTTGTGAACATTATTCTCTCCTGTCTGGATTTGAAATTGCAGGGTAGCATCCAGACCCTGCTTCTTCCATTTTTCTGTCCAATGTACCAAAACTACAACGACAAGGTGAGGTTTTTCACTGTTCTGGGTAGAGCGCGGAGAGAATCAACACCTTTCAGACCTTTTGCATAGGTAGCTGCTTGATTTCCACATCCTGGTCCAGCTGCTGCATTATCTCCTGTGCAGGCTTGTGTGCTTCGAATCCTAGCTGCTGCTAAAGGTAAGAGGGATTGGAGAAGGTATGCTATCTATGTCATGCTAGGTCTTCTGGCTGTAATTGCACTAAGAAGACATTTTCTAGGGTCTTTAAAGAAGAAAAATTACCTTCAAAATGATGATTCCTCTCTGTTGTAGAAAGAGAAGCACTTTGGGTCTTTCCAAACTTATTTTTTATTTTTCCATATTAACACACAGAAATATGATGCTCCTTGATTTTATGGCACTACAGTGCCATTAGAAGGTAGGCAGAGACCAGTGATCTAAAGAGAGACCTGTATCCATGGCAACATGTATTTCATCATATATTTTCAAACATATACAAGGGCAAACACTTTATCTAATGTTTGAGCTTTAATGCGGTCACGTGGCCCAGAATGGCCACAATCCCACTGCTGGTGCTTGACACAACATTTGTAGGAGACCACTGCCTGCAGCTGCCATTTTGCTGGACAAAGCTGATGTCGTGTGCAAGATGCCCTTTGTCCAGCCCCATGTGACTTTACTTTTGTTTTCTCCTGTTTTGTTGCTTTCCTTAATCTGAAATAAATGCCGTTCAGATGGAGAGCACATGCCCGCTCTCTGTGCTTTAAAAACATTACAATTATCATGGCTTCTATTAGCAGCAACAGTGACCTGGGGTCGGGCATTTCCCCAACGTTAATGACCGCCTGGGTGAAGGGCCCCCTGCTCTACATCAGGTCCTCGACTCTTCCAGCTGGTCATTAACAGGCAGAAAATGCTTGCTTTCAGGGTCATTGTTGTTTAATTAATGCAGACTATAAAACAATTTTCACATAGTTTCACTCTGTAAAATCTCCAGCGATTGAGTAGTATCTCTACATTGAAAGCACAGGAAAGTTATTTTGTATTATTTATTAATTTGTCTGCTTGATATGAATACATAATTAACGATACAGGACAATTTTAGGGAAAGATCTAATAGAAATAATTACACTGAACTCACAGGCTTTTAGGGTTACAAGAAACTGTCACTCAGTTTACACACAATTAATGTTTTTCCCTCTGTGTAATTCTTGATCATTTTGCTATGCTTTGCTCTTGACAAACAGTCAAATTATGTGGTTACAACTGCTATTAGATTTACATCGCATTGTCTAATTCACTTTGCCTCATGAAATGATGAATTATTAAACACATAATCTGTTATTCCCTATTAAAATTAATTGATTTTCATGTCAGTTTAAAACTAATGAATTGTCTAGGGATACTCTCATAAACCTCAACACATAGTAGAAAAAAATATTTTATTTCTCATAATTTCTCATAATGATCTTTAGAATATGATACCTCTATGCCTTCACACAGTAGCAAAATTGTAATTATTCAACACAAGCTTTTCAAGTGGTTTACACAAAACACTTTCAGCTGTTTCATGTCAGAGAAAATGTAAAAGTTATAAATGACCTGAACAACAGAACAACTATTGTAAGTGAAGTTCCTTTAGACGGACATGCACGAACAAAGATCACAGGCTGATCCAAGATTATAAATTTTCCGAAGATACTTTGCATAAGAAGTTGATGCTTTGAAGATACTTGGCATAAAAGAGAGAAGAAAAATAGAAAATGAAAGAAGGAAGGAAGGAAGGAAGGAAGGAAGGAAGGAAGGAAGGAAGGAAGGAAGGAAGGAAGAAAGGAAGGAAGGAAGGAAGGAAGGAAGGAAGGAAGGAAGGAGGGGAAGGAGGGGAAGGAGGGGAAGGAGGGAGGGAGGGAGGAAGGAAGGAAGGAAGGAAAGAAGGGAGGAAGGAAGGGAGGAAGGAAGGGAGAAAGGAAGGAGGGAAGAAAGGAAGGAAGGAAGGAAAGTGGGGAAAGGGAGGGAGGGGGAGAGAGAGAGACAGAAGGAGGGAGAGGTGACCACACTGTGTAAATTGCCACCTGTCTTCCTGATGGTCAAAACAACAAGTGGTGAGGTAATCTCCTCCCCAGTTTCAAGCAATATTTGACAGATTAAAAATCAAACAGTGTATCATGTTAAAATGGAGAAAACTATGAGTATTAGCGCTTAGGAGACACATTTAATATGTTGTTCCTCAGAATATCAATATTTCAGGGGGTCATCCAACATTGTCTGGATTTTACTAATCATTTTATTATTTAATATTTTATTCAGATGTTCTCCCCTCACTCTCCCCAGTTTCTCTTCCAGCCTGGTTACTTTAATTTTCCTGAATTCAGCTGCATCATTTAGTATATTTGACATTGTTATATTCCTACAGACATTATAAAACCCCATTCAGTTCTTTTGTCTGTAAGCAGCTCCATTGCTTCAAGCAACACAATTCATGAACTGACGTTTAATACTCTTGATTGCAGTGCTCATCTAAACCAGTGGCACTGGAATCAAACAGTGGTCTGCAGCGTGTGGCATTGACACAATAGCTTCCCAGGGCTTTCAGAAAGCTGCTAATTTCACCTTTCAGCCGAGATAAAGCACTTGCAAAACTGAAGCAGTCCAACAGTGTTCCACAACATAAAAGTTCCCAGAATTTCAGCTGAATAGATTTTATTTATTTATTTTACAGCTCAATCCCATTTTATCCACATGTTTGCTATTTACCAGGAAACAAATAATATTTATACATCAAGTTTTAAAATCTTGAAAGAATGTGTGTTTGTTGATTTCCTTGTAACTCTGACTTCTAATGTGTTCTTTGACTTTTCTTGCTTTCAGAGAACTAATTTCAAACAATCCAAATAATGCTTCCTTTAAACATGTCTCTGTGTTTCAATTCAGTGCAAAAATGGCAGAATGAAAATTAAAAATCATTAAAGGAGCAAAATAGTATTTTATAATTGTTTTCATGCATTTATTATGCATAAGCCTAGAAATATTTATAGTATAATTTTAAGCGGTTTACAATGCTTATGAAATTTGACTTGTTATTAGATTTCTGAATTTTCAGAAATTTTAATTCAAACAAGGAGGAGCCACAACCATTTTAGAAATAATTGGCTGAATCATAATGAACAAAGACATACAAAGACAAAGAAAAAAGTGTGGTTAATCTGCATGCTGATATCTAAGATTTTTTTCTATAGGTTTCTTTAGACTGCTGAACAGGTATGATGGGTTAAAGGGTTGGTTGTTCCTCCCAAAGCCAATTTGTCTGTTCTGATGACTGGTTTGTGTTTTATGGTTATTCTTTACAACTACTGTCACCATAGGATCCATAAACTTTTCACATAAACTCCATCATCAAATAAGTGACAGCAGAGGACTTCATGGAGCCCCTGTAAATTTTTCACAAAGGTCATTACCACCCAGTTCTGCTAAAGGGAAAATCTGAATAAGGCATTTTTTTTTTTTATTTGTATTAATTTTCCTATCCTATGGTGACAAGTCTCTCTAGACTCATCTTCCCAAAAGTTATACTGTATCGTCAATGTTTTCTCTTCTAGTCTTGAAAACATGGTTCATAACTTGTGCTCTGAGCTGTGTTGTCCCAGGTAAGCACAGCTGGAGACTGACTCGATAAAAATCTTAAACATTAGGGCCAAGGACCTGACATAACATTGTAGTTGTCCAGAGAAGAAACAGCTTGCCACATTCTCTGTCTTCTATTTTTTCATTGTCAGCTACAACCTGCTGATATCTTTCCTAGTACACACAGGTGCTGACTCCTCATATGCAATGTGTCACGTAACCACACTCCTGTAAGATGTAATTGGCAGATTGCTTTCAGCAGGGTCTATCATCTCTCAGTACAATGGTGTGAGGTCTCCTGTGTTCACTGGAGCAAAGCAGGGTCAAGATACATCCCTATGGGACAGATCTGTGAGGGCTGTTCATGGCTTTTTTTTTTTTTTTTTTTTTTTTTTCCCCACACATCACAGCTTTTCTCTACAGTTGAATATGGCGATACTGATATGGTGTGTCAGCTACTCCAATGGTCTAGAAGACAGAAAACAGTAGTATCTTGAAAAAATAAATAAATAAAAAAAATCTGAGATGAGGAAAGAAAAGGCTGTGGCTTCTGTTCATTGCCACAATAAGGTGATTTATATCACCAAAGCTACTTCCACTCAGTGTCTTTTCTGACAGGTGGAGGCTATCTGGAGTTTGGTTGACCCCTAAATGTTTTGTGTCTTTAAACAAGGACAAGAAGCTTTCCACAGCAGATGTAAACTTCTGGAGGGTGGCGTACATCAGTGAAGATACTTGGTGTTTACTGACTCCCTTTGCTGTGGATTCCTTCTTCTTGCAGGTGCTGGGACAGGCTCCAATGCTAGGAGGAGAATATAATTGTAGTCAGTCACTGTTTGGCACTTAGCGCTGCTTGGAGTCCCTTCCCTTTATATTTCTGGTGCCACTGCCACAGTGGAGGAACAGAAAATGGGGATCATGGGAGATCTTTCTCCAGTTCCATACCAGGAAGCAGTTGCTGGACCTGACTACATAGACAGGGTGGAGTAGGACTCTCTCCAGGCAAGTAAGATACAAAGAGTTTCACTTAAAAGGCTGATGTCCCTGTCCAGGGAATAATGTGAGGTAGGGAAGGAGCTCAAGAAGTGTCCTGTAACCTTCCTCTATAGGTGAGAAGAGGACTGGCTCTACTATGCCAGTGGGGTATTCCTTAATCCAAATCTAGAGACAGTAATGCAATCACTATTCCTCTATTAAAACACCTGTCTACTTTTATACTACCTGATACTTTTACTTTTTTATCTACCTGATACTTTTATAGCCCCACAACAGGGAGGATATACCCACCTAATAAAACCATTAAAAGAATTTAACACAGGTCAACACAGTAAAATGTTGCTTATGTGTTATCAAGGACCAAATATTTTTTTTGGTATTGTCAGTAAAAATTAAGATTCCACCTACCTAATGGTATTACAGCAGCATCAGCAAAGCTCCAGGGAAATGCTTCTCTATGAAAGACACCATGGCAAAATGCATTTATTATTATACTTCTGTATTTATTTAAAACACTACAAAAAGCTAACTTCATATTAACAATCTCTACCTTTATTTTTCTTTAATAATGCATAGCTTTCTAATCTTTATGATCAAAAGTAAAGTGATAATTTCAATTACTTATTATTTATTCAGTAAATATGTTTATAATAAATTCAGGAAGGTGTTTACTATGATGATTACTATTATTATTTATTATTTGCATTGCCTTAACTCAGTACAAAAAATATTTTCTGAACTGTAAATGAGAAATGAATTCCCCTTTTAGTTTCAACAATTCCATCACTACTGTTTGTACAATTTCTTCTTTCATTATACAGGAAAATAAGGAAAAGCTATATCCATAACCTGAATTCCTCCATTTATTCAAATATTCAGTATAAGTTCTGTAAACATGATCTAAACAACAACAGGTTGTTTATGAAGAACAGAATACAAAATTCAATGTACAATTTTAAAAGCCAGAATAGAGATATTCAAAAACAGAGCCATGTTTGGAGCCATTTTCTTCTATGTAAGCTGTATTAAAAAAAAAAAAAAAAAAAAAAAAAAAAAAAAAAGATCATTTTGGGTCCAAAATGCAATGCAAAAATAAGTCATCATGATGGTTTCTGTGGCTGTTGAGCTGATTCCTACAAGAATACCAATATACTGTGTTAATGTGAGATTTTTCTACCAAGGTCTTGAAGTAGAAATTTAAGCCATTCCTTTAGAAACTAGGCAAATTCTTTGCTTTGTTAGCATGGAGCCAAATATCAAAACATCTCAATGTGCAAAGTGTAACCAGTTTATCAGGAAGAGGTAGCATGGTGGCAAATCAAGCTTTGTGTCAGGCAACTTCGAACAAAAATTCTCCAGCAGTGAATATTCAAGTGCTAAACAATGTCGAGCAAGATAAATGTTGGCTTCAGTGCCAATAATAATACATAGAAGAAAACAAATATAAAACTTTTAAGTCTTACAGATGTAAAAAATATATGTACTTCACTATAATACCCAATTGTACAAAAAAAGAAGAAAAAAAAATCTCCATACACACCCAGATGCATAAGCTTGCAAAGAGAACAAAGACTGCTATAAATATTCCAAGAAGCCAATAAAAAAAAAACTAGGAGTGGTTAGTTCTTGGGTGTAATGGTCTGCCATAAAAGCTTTTATTGTTAAGGGAGTTACTTTACTAAGAGCTGTATGAAGAAAACTGAATGAATGTGAAAAATTGCATGCAATAACCTGAACTGAAAGATGATTATCAACCTCTGAGTTCTGTGCTTTTGAGTGGGTGCTGCTGTTAGAAGATTGCCGTTGTGGTTAAAGAAAAGCTTGTTTTGTACTACTATCCCTCCTCCAGGTGTGCAGAGAGTCAGTGTGTTCTTCTCTTATGCCTTTGTCTGTCCATATTAAATGCCATTTTTAAAATTGAAGGGCCTGATCCTGCAGTTTTGCTTTCAGGAGTCATTTCTCCTGTGCACTGGAACATTTCCATCGAAGGCCTTTTTAGGCTTCAAAGGCTGGATGCCCCCATCCTGGAAGGAGAAGCACTTGTGGCTCACTATGACAGCTATGTTACACAGCACCAAGGAGAGTGGTAGCCTGCAGGTCAGAGTTTATAAGCAGAGCATGCTCCACTTTGACCTAAAACCACAGAACTCACTCCCTTGAGTGACTCAAATGACTGCTGAATTCACCACTTCCCAGGAAGTGCTAAATTTCTTACTGCAACTGTTTTTTGCCTAGAAGTTATTTATGAATACACCAAACATGCACAAAAAAAAAAATACAAAACTTGAAAGGTGTTTCTCTTACAGCTGTGAAAGAAGGAAGTAGAAGACATGGTTATTTCTATACTTCACCATAAGGAAGGCGCTCTGAGTGCTGTGCTAATTAGGACCTTATCAGTAGCTAAATGAATAGGCAGGTATCATACGCATTCCATGTCACTTCAAAGGGACCTCCAAACCCTGAACATTTACAACATTGGGCTTTTAGATATTGCCACTTTACGGAAAATCTTTCTGCCTTTGATTCTCCGGCTATTCTTTTTTTCTTTCCAGCACTTAACAAACATAACAAGGCCAGAGGATGGTTGCAAATCAGAAGTAACCCATTAGATACATCTTCTCATGGTTTCCATGTTTGGTGGCTCTCTCTCAAAGTTTCACATGCATTCACAATGCTTTAGCATTCTCTCTGACATTCACAGAGATCAAGTCAAAGAAAGCATTAACATCAGCTTTACCATGTTCCTTTCTGTTCTGCTTCCAAGTAATAAAGGTATTTGGAAAGAAAAATTTGAAAGGAAGGTATTGTTTGATTATGTGCAAAATCCTCAGTGAAAATTGAAAACACAGGAATTGGACCTGCTTTCATAAATGTGAACCAGAGTGCCTCTAGATTTGCAGAAGTACACCATTTTGTTTGTTTGTTTGTTTGTTTTTCCCTACAAAACTCCAGGAAAAGCAGTACTTTGTCTTAATACAATTTTTATTAATATTGGTATTAATTACTTTAACATATCTTAATGAAAATGCCCATTCCCAAACTCTGAAGCACTAACTCATTTTCAATTTTAACAAAACACATACAAATCTTAGCTAATTCCCCCTAACAAGCGACATTCTGAACACAAACAGGTTTTGCCCTGAATTCGCCACTAGGCCAATATCCTCACAGGTTAACAAATCAACGTTGCCCACAGTGGACCCAGAACACAAGAGAGGAAGTGCTGTGCCACAGCAGGAGTCTATTCAGTGGTGTGAGGCTCTGCTGAAGAGCCTCTAGGCAAAAATCATCTCTCCCTGAGCAGGAAGCATTTCTTGGACTGCATAAAAGCCCCTCGGGGAGAGAGAATTCTCTCAGGTAGGCTGCTTTCAGACTGCTTGATTCACTAAATATAGTTTCTGCTAAACAGCCATAAATTGTATAAACCTCAGCCTCCCTGAAAACAAAGCAAAACAAAACAAAACAAAACTCCCACGCAATACACACTTCTCTGTACTTATAGCTGCTTTTTGGAGGAGGCTCAGTGTATGTAATCACTTGCCCCAAGCCATTTTAATACCTTTAAGTAGGAGTGGCAGGAGTGGCATTTCATTATTTTCAGGTAGTGGCAGATTAACAGGACCATGGGCTCTGTTTTTGCCTATAAAATTTACCAGACTGGGAGAACACGTTGCACTCATGAGGTTGAAATGTACCCATTTTTGCTTTTTACCACCAGGAAATTCTCTGAGTCCACATCTCAAAGAGTGCCTGGTCAGGTCTGCAAGACCCAGTCTAATTTTTCATTTTCACCTGCTGTCTCTGATGGAGGTCACATTTGATGGGGAAGTCAATCACATGTGGCTCCTTCAGCACTGGGTATTCAAACAGTTGGTGGAACCATTAGGGTGGGATGTAAAAGCTGTGAGGGGGCCTATACTGATAGGTTACACGTTCTCATAGAATCACAGAATCAGGTTGGAAAAGACCCTTAAGATCATCAGTTCCAAACATCATCTTAACACTATCAAATCAAAAAAAAAAAAAAAAAAAAGTCAAAAAGTTTCTCAGCAAGACATATGGTTGTGGGGTAAGGGGCATGTCTGAGGCTAAAATTACTCCCTAGCAACATGGAATGGAGGGCACGTTTTGACATGGCTCTTCTTCCTACCCCACCCCTGCAGATCCAGCCAAATCTGCTTTCTATTGCTTGAACAGTGCACCTGCTACAAACCCCAGCTAACCTTAGCAAACATATAAATTGTTTGCAGCATTTCCAGATGAAATTAAGTTCTCTTTCTCTCACTGTCATTTCTCTGGCTGGGATCATAGGTTGCTGCAGACCAGCTGCAAGAACCTGGGAGTATTCCAACCGGATGAAGACTTCTGAGCATCACACCAAACTGCAAATAGTAGAAGGTTATTCTGAGCTGTGGTTAGAGGAGCAGCTAGGGAGTGGTGTTTGCACAGCTTTCTCAGGGGAAAAGATCATCCTTTGAAACCTCCCTGCAGTTTACTTTGCAATATAAAAGTTTTGTTATATCATGATTCTTCTAAAAGTTGGTGTGCAAATGGATCCACCCATAGCACTGCCAATACTACCCCAAATGTCCTTGGGAAGTCTTGATGTGCTGACTCAGGTCTCCAGGCATACCAGAATGGTATCATAAGGTATCATCCCATCCCCATCTTTCCAGCTGTGAGCGTTGACTTCCTACTTTTCCGTGAATTCCTTAAGCTGCTTGTAAGTTAACAGTTTTAACTAAAGAGGTGCTCGTTTATCATTTCCCCAGGAAACAGTGTATTCTTGAAAGCCATCAGAATGAAAAAAAAAATATATATACAAGCATTTAGAGAAAAATTGTGGCTAAACAAGCCAATACTGTAGCATTACTCAGGCAAAACTTCCCTTGCAATTAATGAAGGCTTTGTTTGAGAAATGACTTAATATTGGATCTTTGGAGACATAATTGGGGAAAAATGCATTATCATGTTGGGCTACATATGGTCACTTGTTGAGCAACAGTAGAATATTTTGTTCATAATGAGAGCTTATTGAGTTTGGTTGCTTTAAGTTTTCAGCTTCTAATTATGGTCTTTAGAAGACAATGGAGACGGCTAAAAATAATAAGAATGCTGTAAAATTGCTATGGCTGCTGTGGTATTACAAAGACAAATGTTGGCTCCCTGTGTATAGTATACATTTAACCTGTCACCAAACACAGAGCATTGTACAGGTAAAATGTAAAGGGATGCATTTAGTAGCTATCAAATGAACATTTTCTGTTGTATTTGAAAGTAACTACTTAACTTAAAATACTACTTTATTAAATTATAAATTAAAGTATGCTACATCAAAAATGCTTGCAATTTCCTTCTGTTATCGCATGAGTCATTATAATGCAAAGTTACAGGTTTCTGGAACATAATGAAATTCAAACTTGCATTCTTAGTGCAGTTGCCATGGCCAATTCAGCTGAAAATGAGAATTATAGTGAGAGCATTTCCTGGTCTTTGACCCCTCTTATAGGGTTTTTAAAAGCAGTTTTTTTGTAGAGCATTAACCTCATTCTCAAGCAATCCATTCCTCTGAGTAATATGAGAGGTGTTAAAACACTTCAATAAATGGAAAAGTATTTAAACATCTTTTATTCCAAGTTTCAAAAGACTGGACATTTAACTTCAAGGATTTCTAGCTATGTAATGCAAAAGACTTTGTCAATAGAACCAACTGTAATAAAATACAGTCTCTGGTATATATACATATTCATCAAGATAATGCCTCATGACAGGTAGGCAGTAAGAGACAGGCATTTTGGCAAGTTATAGTTACATTTATTTTATATTTGTGTATTTTTCTCAATTTTCCTGTTAATTTCACACAATAAGGAAAAAAAAACCTGCTGTTGATCCTGAACAACGAAGGGAATTTCATAGGTCCTTATTGTATTCTGTGATTCTTTCTAGAAAGTCATTGAATGTGTCCTATAATCCTATAGCACCAACTGGCTTGTCGTGATCTAAACCAAAATGCATACTTTGAATGTCTTAAAATTTCATACTATAAATATCTTTTTGCTTTTAGACATTTCATACTTGCACTAACTTATACCCATGTGTTCTTGCAAAAAGTGATTCCTGATGAAGTCAATGCCAGTTGAATTTTATATGCCAGAGAGGAGTCTTATCCTCTCTGGCATACATAAAAAACTTGTCTGACTAATACAACCTAAATACTCAAAACTAAATATTAAATACTAAATAATAAGACTGTTCAGTTCCAAAATTTTATCTGCTATATGACAGTGGTTAGAATGAATCATTGTAAATACCATGTTAATAGCCAAAAGGATTAAATTGTTTACTGCATAGTTGGATTATATCTGCTTTTTGTTAGTATAAACTATATCGGCATTTTATGAGTTTTGCTTTCTTATTTTTAAGCTTTGATAAACAAGCATCCACTTATCACTGAGGTGGGCTTGTCAGAGTTGTTACCTTCAAAAGACTTGGAAATCATAGTGAACGTTGTACACAAAGTACTAGAGCAAATTAAAGAAATGACACAATGTACAGAAATAGCATTATTTCATTATCCCAGATGAGAACTGTAAAATACAATTTAATGTTGATGGAGGAAAGACTTAAAAATAAGATTACTTGTTTTCAAGTCAGGGTGTAAAGATGTGAGAAGTGTCATCTAATGCCATGGCATTAAGCACCTAATCTGCTGACTGCAGGCTGTAGTGTTGCAGGCTTTTGAAGAAAAACAATGGCAGAATGTTATATTATAGGGCACGTCCTTTCAGGTACTGTTGTGTATACATAAAGGTATGTGTCTAGCAGGAATTGATGGAATTTCTCAAAGAGGAGCCAGACTGGCTCTGATTGTACATTTGAGATTGGCCCTGCATTTGGAAAGATTATCTTTTTTTTTTTTTTTTTTAATCTCAGCACACTTGATTTCCCTGAAACTCTCTTTGGAGTTACCGCTAGATATCCACCAGCCCAATACGATGTGAGGGTGCATCAGCTCCAACAAAAGAGACCATCATGCAGCTCTCAGCATTTTGTTTCTATGGGTGCCCAGGGCATCACGGAAGGGTAAGAGTGGTGGAAATGGTGCAGCTGCAGTTATAGACCCAGCTGTAGGTGGTTTCTGTGGGGAGCTAGGTGGATTCAGGGAATCAGATGCTCTGAAGGTAACAAGTAACAGAACACAAGGATGTTCTGACCTACTGAGAAGAAAAGACCTCTTGCTAAAGGGGAGGGCTTGAGTCACTTGGTGAAATAGGTGTAAGCAATATCTTTATAATAGCAACATTTTGCTATTGCAAAATATACATATACATATATATACAATATACATATACATGGGTGACAATGCCAATTAAGGAAGAGCAAGTATGTAACAGGTACCAAAGTGCTGCTGTTACTGAAGATACAAAGCATATTAGCTCCTGGAGGCTGAAAAACCAAAAGCTCTTAGCTTCACAGCCCAATCCAACCCTAACATGAGCCGATACACGCTGCCTCTGCTTTGTGTAAGTTGCAACTGAACCCCTGCACTCCCGATGATATGCTCTTGAGCCACTCAGGTGCATCCATCCAATGTGTTGCTGCTCCTTATTGAAGGTAAAAGCACAATCAATTCATCCATCGAAGACATACTGAAAGTGCTTAGGATGAAATTGCTATGTAAATACATTATTACTTGCTTTATGTTACTAGAGAATAAGAACATCAGCTGGAGAACCCGTTTATGACAGAATGACAACTACTCAGTAACGTGTATTTTTTGAGACACATATCTCTTTTGGAAAAGAGGAGAATGTAACTTAATTGACACTTCTGCATGCAATGGTTCCTTCCTTTTCAAGTGTTCACCTAGCTGAGGAAAAAATTGAAATGCAGCCCAAGATGTAAAATATTGATGTTGCATTATTCAAATGAGAAAGCTTTGGTATGTGTCTCTTTTGTTTAATCATGCTAAAAGCAGAAGTGCACAGGGCATAAATGACAGAACAATAGAGCTCTTATGTATTTAAATGACATCAGATTCACAATGCAGAGCAGAAAATAAAACGCCTCTAAACCTAACATTTCCTAAAAACATCACAGACACGTAGAAAGATTAGGGTTTATTAATATGATCCTGGATTTTTTATTATTATTATTAATGGTAGTCTTTTAAAGAATGCTGTTCTATTTACATGTGCTAATGTAAGCAGAATAAATATTACTGTGTATGTTAAGATTGCCAAACTAAATATTCAAAGTTAGAATATTCCTGTATAATCTTTGTTTGGGCCACTTTAATTTAAATATTAAAACACTGTCATTAATGATACAATCATACACTGTGTTTTCCATCAGCCTTCTCCCTCATTCTGAACAAAGAATGGACAGTTCTCACTTAAGCTACTGTTCAACGTTACGTTTTGTCTGTATTGTTAATATTCTCTTGTTTTTCTTGTTTATTGTACTTATCACCATAATATTTGAATTTATCTCACTGTTTCTGTGAGGCAAATTGACTTTTCTTTCTGTTTTACAAATGAGGGATTGAACTACAGAGATATTCATGAAGGAAGCAGTTTCTGATTTTGTGTCCTATTTGATATCCCTGTAGTCTGGTTTTCCATAGTTATTTCATAATGATGAACAACTCTGCATTATTTAAGTTTATGTATCTCCTTGTTAATATGTGTTTTGACATAATTTTGTAAAACTGATTGGTTTATTTCCCTATATTAAAGGAAGATCTAATTTGAAGAAAATTGATACTTTCATGTGGCTGCCTGGCTAGGACAGGTAGCATGGTCTATATATCTTCGTTACCAGACTGAAAAATGAATTGATACAAACAGCAGCCATGGTAATGTACACAGAATAGAGCTATAAATACAAAAGATCAATATTTTGCCTTTTGCTGAAAGCAGAGTCAGGAGTCTTGGGTTCCTCTCAGGTAGATCAGGTTCTGGTGACCAATCTGCCAGGTCCTCATCAATCCCTCCTTCATCTAGTTCTCGTTCCAACCCAAGTACAGGTTAAATAAGTGGACAGTGGGGAGATCTAAAAGCTAGTTAAACAGCTGGTCTCAAAAGCTTGTGACAAGGAGAGCCAGGTAGGCTTCCAGACAGGCCTTGAATATCTCCAGAGAAGGAGACTCCACAACCTCTCTGGGCAGCCAGGAGGAGAGAGGTCTCAAGAGGATATCACCAATGTACATAAATAGCTCATTGGGAAATCTCCCTTACTGGAGATATTCAAACCAAAACTGCACATGGTCCTTGGCAACCTGCTTTGGCTGATCCTGCTCTGAGCAGGAGGTGGATTAGGTGATCTCCAGAGGTGCCTTCCTACCTTTCCCACTCAGTGATTCTGGGATATTTTAGCTGTGTTAGAGGCAAACAATTTTAAGAGAAGGAACTGGCATGTACAGATCTTACACAATTTGTGCTTAGTTCAAATTGCTAAACTAAAACTGCTTTATTAAAATTGTTTTTATTTAGGCTGATGCTTCAGTTCAATCAAAATATTACTGTCATAAATTTAAATTCATGAAGAAATGTATAGTTGTGTTTAATCAAACATGATTAATATTCCATATCTATTTCTCAGATTTAGTACAAAGATTGTGAAATGAAGCTAAATATTTTCATGTTTAAAAAGGTACCTTCAATCAAGGAAAGATGACTTGTTTAAGATCATAGAATTTAGCAGCTTAAAAATAAAATGATAAGCATTTCCAATGCAAATTAAGGAAAATTTATGGAAATAGTACTAATTGCATGATTTAATTTCATAAAGCAGATTACTAGAACTTGGAAAACAAAATTATATTTAACTATCTGTCTATGCCTACTTTCCTTGTTTTTCCTTAAATTACCTATTTTGCAACAGAATGAAAAATACAAATAAGAATCATTATTTTTAAATACTATCTAAATTATAGTAAGTATGAGTTGGAGCATAATATGTAGCATTTATAGCTTCTGTGATTCAAAGCAGATGCCTAAACTAGCCTGTGAAGCATAATCCATGATGCTACTTAGCCATTTTTCAGAAGCTGGTATTACTGCATGAAACACAAGGACATTCCTACTCCTTCACTGACCAGGTAATAAGAGAGCTCTGGTGGGAACGTCCTGGGAACTGCACCACCTCTTGCCTATCCAGGGACAGAGGGCACCTTTCCATGTCAGATCAGGGACAGGGAGCACCTTCCTGTTCAGTGTTACCAGATGGGATTGGACACCTCTGTGTGTTGGGGTTGGGACTCTGTGCAGTCACATTGGGTCTCTGTGTGATGGGTCTCTACATGTCAGGGATGGGGCTCTGTGTGCTAACTGGGCCAGCAGAGGAAAGCCAGCACTCCCCAGCTGCAGCAGTACTACTGTACTTGCAGACCCTGCACAACAGATAAAGCTGGCTGGTGGGCTGTCTAGATCCCTACAGGACCATAGAGCTGAAGAATACTGTGTATTGTAAGTAGGAGAGAAGAAAAATAGGTGCTAACATTCCCTTAGCACCTTCTTCCTTCTGGCTAATGAACAAACAAACATCTCTTACTATACAAGTGACTTACCATAAAATGGTTTTCTAAAAAGTTTTGGTTGGTAGACTATTAGCCCCCTACATCTTAGCTCTTGGAGTGCTATGTGACACAGCTCTCAAGATCTTGTATGGATTCCTCCACAGATGATCCATTGGAGCACAGCTCAGGATGAATCCTTTTCAAAATGTTATTATAAGCTGTGAGTATTGGTGTGATTATTTATTTATTTATTTTGTCACAGAGCC
Organism: Heteronetta atricapilla; assembly: GCA_011075105.1. Lineage (NCBI taxonomy): Eukaryota > Metazoa > Chordata > Aves > Anseriformes > Anatidae > Heteronetta > Heteronetta atricapilla. Next base: position 33,320,903 of record CM021732.1, on the reverse strand, counting down.
CAAGTGAAATCAAGCTGGAGCCTGGGAAGACTGTAAAATTCTCTTTGCCCACAAGAGGGTACATCCCGCACTGCTCAGCTTCTTAAGTCAGTATAGAAATTCAAATTATAAAGTTGTAAGGAACATGATGCAAAATTGGCAACACTTTAGATTCTCAGTCTCTAACACTAACAAGATAGAAGGGAATTTGGTATGTGGAGTCTGAGAGAGTAGCAAAGGATAGGAAGATGTAAAAAGCACTGAACTAGGCAAAATCAGCCTTACACGGGCCTGAATCAAATCAGGAGGCAGAGAAGAAAACAGAACAGCATCATCATATGTTCTGCAGGTCAAGGCTCTAATTATGCCTAGCAGAGCCCAGCCACAAATTCTCAAATCAGAGAATACTTGTCTCATGAATCTGTGAAGCATTAATTTAACCAAAGAAAAATATCTTTAGTATCACTTATATATATATATATATATATATATATATAATTTCTGAGCAATCAAACCCAGAAGTGACCAACTCCCTGGGAGATAATCGCCAAACAAAAATAAGCCTAAATTTAAAAACATTAAGTAATTCATACTACACAGAATCCTTATTATGTTTTGAAAGACCTTAATGACAGAAGGAGGCAGTCTTCTGTGATTTCTAATAATCCTCATCTTTCCTTGATAAAATCTGCAAACATGCCTTGAATTTTATTGACAAAGCTTTCATGTGTCTGGTGACTTTCAGAATTATACTTTGTTTGTGCTTGGCCAAGCACCATGAAAATATTGTATACTGATACTGAAAAAAATGTATGCATATGAAAATAGAGATGGAGACAAACCGAAGGTCAAGGGTCATTACATTTGCATGGCTGATAAGATCTATGAAGTGAACTGTCAGAATTGTATTCCAGTTAAACTGTTTAGGAGTTTAGAAACTCATGTGTGTTGTTTGCATCTCCTGGGAGAGATCTAGCAGGCTGAGCCCAACCTGGGACAGGCACTCCCAAAGCTGCAGGGAATCTGTGGGGTGGCCTGGGGTGGCTGAATAGTTTGATGACCTCCTCCTCCTTTTTCATCCTGTTCCCCTTTTCTTCTGCCTTTTCCCGTGGCTTGAATGCATGGATGCTGTCTGCTGTGCTGCCCCTGCCCTGGGTGTGTGCACACCCTCTTTGTGTTATGGTTAAGTGGCACTTGACACCCACATCTGCATCAGAGTAGGAAGGATTTACTTAGTCTTGAACCTGGCACTAAAGTACCAGTTCATTAAGGCTGAGGAGCATTTGTTGACCAAAGAGAGTTCCCTAACTCTGTGATGCTTTGTTCAAGCCCTTGAAATCCGCGATAAAGCAAAGCAGGGATGTAGCAGAGACTGGGCACAGAACTCTAATCTTCTGTCTGCAAAAACTTTTATTTACAACCTTCTCTCATTGCTACATTACACACAGCAGCTACAGATGCATAATTCTACATATGCAGTGTTAGTAATATTACTTTTACATAGCACTGTCTTACTCTGTATTATACTCCTGTACTCCTGTACTCCTGTATATGCATAGACTTTTGCTCACACAAATGAACTTATAGAGTGAAGAAAAGGTTTAAATGGCAATAAATATGTTTTGCACATTCCATGCTTTTCTTTCAGATTAGCCAAATGTTTATTTATGTACATTTGAGACTCCCAATATTTAATTTTGACTGTTGCCCCTTTAATTGTAATGGATATGGAGGGAACTTTAGAGATCTTTCCATGACTGCTACACTCCCTGTGTGAGACTACAATATCCCTCACTTTTAGCCTCTTGACTACCAGAGCTTTATGCCACATTTTAGATAAGAAAAGGCTTTCCAAAAATAATGGTCATAGTTAGGATTTTGGTTCTGTATTGTCTTGGACACACCTAATAATTGTACCCCAAAATATATGGGTTTGCGGCACTGGAGAAGCACAAATGAAAAGCAAATAGACTTAAGTACATGTTCCCCAGTATCTGGTAAGAATAAACATGAGATATAAAGGAATGTGGGGGAAAATAAACCCACAACATTATATATTCATGGATTTTATTTTTCTGTTTGTGCATGTCTGCAGTAAATACCTTTAATTTAAATTCAAAGCATACATCTCTCTATATATCTGCATATCTTCCGCTTTCATACAGAGTCTCCTGTACATAAAACAGATATCCAGAAAAGGAAGAACATTGATCTCAAATAAGACAGAACTACATCTCATTCACTTGTCATGTTCAAAGGAAATAGTTGGTTGCAAGGATCTGTGGCCTTCCAATACACGTGGGAAAAAAATAGAAATGACAGACTGTAATTAAAGACTGTATTATAATGCATGTGGAAAAGGAGACAACATGAAAATATTAGGAGTAAATTTAATTCTCCCATTTCCTATCATTAAAGTGTTTGGCTTTGTAACTTCAATATTTTAACATCATTTTTGTTGTGTTGTGTATATCTGTAGGACCCCACTTTTTAGTTTACACCTCCTGAGGGACTGAATGCTTCAGAGTTAATGAACTTTCTCATCAGTTGGCCATTAGTTTGAACTGAAGCCAACTCATCAGGATGAAAAGCATCTTGCATCTAATGGATGTTTGGGGTTCTGTATAGAATGAGTTTGGCAGGTCTCTTTCTCTAGCTGCCACAACACAAACATGCCATAATGCTCTGCACTAATTGGCAGATTCAGTGAAGAGGCCAAATGGTGGCTGATCTATTGAGTCTGATCTACCCTTTCTGCCCCTGAAGGAAATCTTCCACCCCAGGTATGCTGTCGGGGTTTGTTAGCGTTTGTTAGGCTTACCAGACTGCCCTCTTTAAAGATCCAGAGGATATCAGTCACTAAGGCTGTCTGGTGATGCCTCTCATTATTGCTAAAACCACACAACTATTTAAAGAGGCAGTTTACCATGAATACATTTTTTGCACATAGGCAAACATCTCATTAGCTAAACTGAATAAAATATCATGCAGCTCCATACAAAGCTTGGCAGCTATGTGTAAGTTTGCAAAACTCCTACCTGCTTCAAGGAGAGTTTATCAGTTTCTTCACGTCTGACTTTGTATCCCAGACTCATATTTGACAAATGTTTGTGTTCACCCAGAATTTCCTTATATTGTCATCCTTCAGGCTTTAAATTGTATGTTCCAGGTGTGTGTGTATGGTGTAAGTATGTGTGTCTATATATATAAATATATGTAATGTGTATTTTTATATATAGAGAGAGATGTAATGGAAGTATATTCAATATTCTTCCTTGGAGGAGAAAAACAAGAGTCTCTTCTGGCGATGAAAGTACATATATGTTTGATGTTTGTGACTTTATGGTCATGTCACAGCAGCACTAAACAATGATATTTCTGTTTCCCACCAATATAAATTATAAAAATTCTCATGACACCATATAAGGCATGATTAAGTTTTTCTTGGATCATTCATTTTGTTTAAGTTCTAGATCCTTGTTTTCTGCCTAGCAAGTTCAACTCAGGACACCTACCCATTACCATTCAAAAAGCATTATAAACACTTAACACTTATTTAGCTCATTTAACAGGGAAAAGTTTGGAGGCCTAATTGGGATAGGGGGACAGGGAACACTGAGGTAATAATCTTATGCATCAGAGTAACTTAAGAAATTTAACTTAATACTGTATATAATTTGAGTACTTCACAAATGTCTTGTTGAATTAAAAATTACATGTCCATACTTGCTTATGAACTCATAACTTTATCAAACTCATAATTCCAGCTTTGGAACAATTCATTAGCACTAATCCATTAAATATTACTTTAAATTAATTGTTAACTGTAGATTTTTTTTTTGTCCCTAGCTTGGATTATGTTTTACAACAAATGTGTTGAGTGAAATAGAAGACCATAACATTGATCTGTAGACTATCAGCTGAGTCTGCAACTAAAAAACCTATCATACTTAAACATTACGTATTTTTCAGCATCCATGACTTAAATCAACAGTCTACAAGACATTTCCACCAATGCTGTAATTTTGCTTCTAAAGCATTTCCTTCTTTTCCTCCTAACTCACCTAAAATGTGCCAAGTTTCAGGCAGGACCATGCTGACAGACCGGTTTAAGGACCTACAGATCCTATATTATCACTGTTGTTGAAGTCTCACCAACGCTGCTAACCTTTCTGTCAGGCTCTTCATCAAAAATTTGACAAAAATGAATGATCAACCAACAAGTCAACCAGAACATTCATAAAGTCAGTTCTCTCATGGTAGAAGCAGGTGGACAGGAAGTATCAGGCTTGTCCTTGGCATTTTAAGCTTTGAGGATTTAACTTCTTTATTCTTTTTTGTTTTCCCAATAACAAGATCCCAGCATTACTGTTGGAAGAACCCCATTTTAATTTAATGGTGGGAAGGGCTCAGCTTAAACCTGCAGTGAAGGCAAATGCCCATGAGTTGTGTCATACAATATTTTTCTATCTGTTAAAAACATTTCCATCCTTCCTAAAATGTTGTTTCTTTGAAATATTTATGAAGGGCTTCAGGGAATATCTTTCCTCTTTCAGCCTTCCTTATAAGTTAACTTTCTTCGGTTTAGTCTACTGTGAATCAATGAGCCCATCCCATTTCTGTTTTCAGTGTTGGGTTTGGAATAGGAAGGAGAGGACTGAAAAAAGGGAAGAACAACTGAAAGCATGGAAACTTTGAAGAAATGAAATCTTAGAAGCTGGATGAGTTTAGTAATAAAGGAAACATTACAGTCACTTACAAAACCAAACAAATAAGAGACACTGTCATTTGCTTACCGATTCAGGGCCAGAAACTGCTCATCTTTTAAAAAAATTATAAAAAGCTATTCATATGTACAAAGCAGATAAGACTGTTGCCCTTTTTATTTGCATTTATATAGACAATTTACTTGTATTTATATAGACATTTTTGAATACTTCCCCTTAGTTATACACAACTGAGAGGTTTAGAAACTACTTGATGGGTAGGTATGTCTCAAACTCTAATGCTTTGGTTTCTCATAAAGATATCTATCTACAAAGGCAGATGTTAAATGATTGCATAGTGATCTATATTAAAAAGTCTACAGCTCTTTCATAGGCCTAATTAACTCTTCTTCTGTATTTTTAGTATTCCCTATGCAAATGAATGAAATACCACAGAAAGCAACAATTGTTATCCATAAATAATTAAAGGGTGCATTGGTGACTACCGATGCAGGATACTGTATAACATCCCAAATCTATCCACAAAAAGCAGCATAGTTTTCATGTGCAATTATGAAGTGAGCTAATAATTCATACTTTACAGCAATATTTACTGAGTAAAAGGGGTCATGCTACACTTTTCCCATTCACAAGCTTCAGCCCCAGACTTTCCAACCCTTTATTTATCAAAAATGAAATATTATGTTAACCGTGACCTTTTAACAACAGCCTATTCACAGTGGCCAAAGGTTTTTATTGCTGACCTATTAATCTATTATAAAACAATAATTTCCCTGTGTTATCTTTTTTTTTTTAAAAGAGAAGCAAAATAAAAACATGAAGATATTAAAAGAGTAATGATTCAAATTGCCTGAAACATTCAACAAATGCAGAATTTTTTCTTGTTTCCTTTGCCAGAACACTTCAAGCACATACTATAATTTATACCTCTCCCCCCTCATATAAATCACAAATCTACACAGAAAAAAAAAATATATCAGTTCTGTACATACCTCTCTTCTAGTAATTTTAAGTTTTCCCATGTCCATTAGGCCCTTACAACCTAATCTTGCTCTGCCAATTGCTCCCATGGTGAGATCATTAAGTAAATTATTTAAAGATCAAACAGCCTGCAGTGACAATGGAGTTCCATGTAAGGTAAATGCTTCAAAGCCACCCTCCCCCCTTCTCAAATTATAGCTCTACAGGCTATTCATCACCTCTGGATGGGGCATGCCCCACCATTACTTGGCTTTTTGCTGCAGGCTAAGGTAGCACCACTAATTGGCCTTTGTAACAAAACTGACCTGTGGACAGGATAAAACTTGTTTGGAGCTTTAGAGACAACAATTATTCAAGGTTAAAAACACATCAATGCCACAGCTACGTCACTATAATAAGGGTGAATGAATTTCTTCCTCTTGGTTCTTAATGCGAAAGAATGCGTTCATGTTGTGCCCATGCCAAACAAAAGCTCCTTCAGGTAGTTGAACCAGTCCACTTTTCTTTCTTTCCCCCACCCCTTCTTTTTTAGCTCAAGGACAAGTAGGTCTATCATTTGCTTTATTTCTCCAGAGCCCCTCACAGTGAGGGCTCTTTGATCTCTGAGAAGAATGGTAGATGGAACAATTTAACCGCTTCGTACAGGTGCAGGAGTTTATTTGACAGGTTGCAGCTTTTATTTCTAGCACATTAGCTGTGTGCATACAAATGGGCCCTTGACAGATTCAAGCAGGTAGATCAGAAATTTTTTTAAGAAGCCTCAACAAAAGCCTGGTCACACCTGCGAGGATGGCACGATTTAAAGTGCTGCATAAAAGAAAGGCAGGTAAGGCCACCGAGCTTCCTGCTGTGAGGGAATTTTTACAACCCAGGAATACAGTGTGTAAGGGGAAAAGCTGTTCGATCAAGTAAACAACATAGGATCCAGTCGCTTGTCTCTCAGATTAAAGAACCCCTACTTGATCTGAGTTATTTTAAAATAAATAACTCAGCTAGACACACAGTGCACTGTAGCACTTGCATTGTATTTCCCGTAGCAGAACAGAATGCAGGATGGAAGGGAAGCAAAGTGAAGGGAAACCATTTTCAAATCATGTTTACTCAAACCAACACTTTTTTCCCAAAGGATGATTATCTGTATGAATTATCTTACATTTGCGGTTTCTCATGATTATGACTACTGTAGTGAAATTCTGCCTTTAGGAGCTTTGTAAACTGAGTTTTTTCCCTTCTTTTTTTTTTTTTTTTTTTTTTTTTTTTCCACTTAGTTTAAGTGTAGTCAAAATGGCTTGTGTAAGATGTTTTTCAATTGCCTAACAGCTAATAATAAGTCTGCTAAAGATTGCTTCTTCAGATAAATACCACTTATGGAAGTCACACATGCATTTTATGTTTATTTGCCTCCCCTTTCCTGTTTTAAGCTTGATGTTGTTGTTTTGGTACATTGCTGTTCTTCAGAAAATGTCCTGCCCTCAAAGCCACTGCATGCATTTGAGAGAAATAATGACAAAGATCTTTAGAAGTGTTATATTGAGTCTGGTAGTATAGATGTAGTTATGCAGGCATAAAGATACTGGTATAGTTTATTTGTGATAATATTAATTCTAGGCTAAATGTCTTTTCCATACATTGACATTGGTCTTAATTTCTGTTGAAACAGATGTGACAGAGTGGGGTGTGAAGAAGTAAGTCAAGTGAGCACTGCTGAAAATAACCCCATGTAGCCCCTCAAGGACCAGCAGAGCGCCAGTCATGGGTCATCCTTTCCAGTGCAAACCACTCCACGCTTACTAAGTGCTTTGTTGCTACAGCATGCTGATAATGTGCTGCTTCATAGCTAATGCGCTCCTGGAGGAGACGTGGCCCATTTATCACCTCTTTGGTAACTACAGTAGCTGTTAAACAGATCTGGTGAAAATTACACCCCAGTTTTCTAGGGAAAATAATTTTCTCAGATAGGTAGCAGAAACAAAAGACTGCACTGAGGAATGAATGCCGAGGACAACTGTTCGTCAGTTTAACTGTTTCAAATTGTGCACAGTGAATCACATTCAGATTTACATGAAACCTGGTGTATTTATTCAGGTAAGCTGGTGTTTGCCTTCACTTAAAAAACTTACTCCAGAAGAGAGTATTAGCCACCCTTAAATGTTTTAGAGGGAAAATCCTAAAGTGAAAGTGAAGTTCCTAGAGTGAACTTTCCACTGATAAAGTACAGAATACTGAAGTCTGTCTGAGTTAGAAATAAACAACACATTTTTGCTGCAATAGTATAAGGTCCCTAGAGGATATCACTACCTGGGAAATATCTGCTATGGACACACCTCTAGAGGGTTTTTGGAATCAGCTGTAGGGAAGGGTAGTTCAACTATGCTGTTGCACACTCCTTTTGGCTGTTGCATCTCCCCTGGAGGCTCCACATTTCTGTAATGCTAACAAGCTTGTGAGGTTGATGTAACTCCCATAGAACTGCATCGAAGATGTTATGCTGCTCGTGAATGGGGCTTTGAATGGTTGCTGTAGATCATGCTAATGGCAATACAGCTCCTGGTGTGGTCACTTTACTGTCAGGAGAAGCATCTTAGAAGCAGAGCAGAAGGGAGGTGGCATAAGCTACAGAGCAGCAGATAGCTGGGGAGCTCACTGTTTCCACTTCATTGTAGGAAATGCTGCAAAAAAGCCCATAACACAAAGGCAGGCAGCTCCTCCAGGCTAGCCTGCAGGCTCTGCCATGGCAGGTTGTCCCATGTAAGGACTCACTGGGAGATCAATATCTGAAAGCAAACTTAATTCCATATTAAGTTCTTTCTTCCCCACCCCATACCAGCTGTCCTAGGATGCTGACTGACAGGCGCTCCTTGTTCTAGAACAAACAGACTCCTTTGTTTGTTTGCCTGTTAGTTAAAAGGAAATTCTCATTTGGAAACAGCCGAACATCAGGATGTGGGAAAGACTGGCTCAGAGACACAGCTACGAGTCCTGTCAGCAGTCTGCTGCTCTAGCTCCCACAGTCGGAGTCCAAAAAATAACTGTGACATGCCCCAGCTGCCAAAAGAGTTTCAATAAAAAAAGGGGATGTGAAGTGCATTAATGATCAGATCTTTCAGCAAGATCTAATGAAAATAATAATAATAATAATAATAATAATAATAATAATAATAATAATAATGAAAACTGACCCTGCTCTGCCTGTTTTGTCTTTTCTATTTTAGCATTGGAGATAAAATATGCTGATGCAGATTGTATTTCTGTTAGAGCTATTACAGGTTTATGAGAGTGCTAAAATGGTGCAACAAACATGGAAATTAGTGTCACAGTCTTTTAGGGTTCTTTATTGCTCTTATTTAGCCAGATATATAACAGCTATACAGCACTTAAATGTAGAGTAACTAGGCTTCTTTTACAAAAATTTGAATTTGTGTCTGGTAACTAATCAATCAAACTTCATTCCCAATTAAATATATTTAATTGGAATATATAAATCCATTAAATATAAATCTGAAAGAATTCTGGAGCACCAGATTCCCAATATCCAGTGAATTAGAAGATGGACTACAAAAAACACGGCTTCCAAAAAAAGTTGGCACGTAGTCATAGGCTGCACCAGTTACAGTAGCGGTCTGTAATAAATACTTTCTCATTTGTTTGGCTTTGTTTGTTTGTTTGTTTGTTTTTAAGGAAGTTAGTAAATTTTAGACAGTGCCAGTACAAGATGGCAGTCAGAAAAGACATCAAACAGCTTTTTTAATTATTCTGGATTTCTCTGCAATTGATTTTCAAACGAGGTTGGTGCCTCATAGGGCAGTATTCTGGAGAACTGAAATGGCACTCCTCTTCACACAGTGGCACTGCCCATAGAAACATCCGTGACATGTTCTTATTGTCCCAATGTTCTGTCCAGCACTGACTATGACAAATATGTGCAGTGACCTTCTCTTGAATCATTGTGAGTGAGCAATGTTGGCTGGATTAATATTCTTCCACAGCCATTTTCACGTATGTTGAAGCTACTGTATTTCCAGGCAGAAACTGAATAGAGCAAATAATCACAATTGTTATTCCTAGCAGAGTTCATATCTAAAGCGTATAGATGCTTTATACAGCCATCTCCACACTGTTCAGGCACACACTTCTGCTAAGGATTGAAGGGTTGTGTTGCACCTACTTGGGGTTGCCAGAAAGCATGACAGCTCCATGGTACTGCTGACTGTACTGCTTTTTTTTTTTTTTTTTTTTTTTTTTCCTGTAATTTTTGCACCTCATTTCACTATGGATCTTAGATAGATAGAGCACTTTGACTAATTTCTGGAGAGCTCTGCTTTCAGGACACACAATGAGTGGTTCAGGGTATCTTTTTCATTCCAAATTCTCTATCTCTGCTAGTTGATTCCCTATAGGGAACATGGGAAATAGTTCAATGATCAAATATTCAGCTTCACTACTGAGAGTTGAAAAAATTATCTACCTTCTATGTTTTACATAGACCTGGGTTTATTCTGCTATGTAGATGATAAATTTAAATTTAAATTTAAGTTTATATTAGTCCTACCAATTAAGTTCCATAATCTTTGTTTCTATATCCAATTGAGGATGTAATCACCTTAACTCTGAGAAAACACAGTTATGTTTGAAGTTAGAGAGAGAAAGCTTGTTACTTCTCAAATGACCAGTGGAGACTTGTCATGATTTGCCTGTTATCATAAGATCCTACTCCTTACTCAGACAATTTCAGGGATGAAATGCCTGAACTTCTTTGATGCCTAAAGAACCTGTGGATGTCCCATCCCTGGAAGTGTTCAAGGCCAGGCTGGACGGGGCTTTGGGCAACCTGGTTTAGTAGAAAGTGTCCCCACCCACAGCAGCGGGGGTGGAACTAGATGAACTTAAAAGTCCCTTCCAACCCAAGCCATTCTATGATTCTACAAAGGATCAAAACTAAATTTGAAACAAAGCGTTTGCCTGATGCAATTAGCTAAAACAACAAAGATTTCAGCTTTCTAAGATCAGTATAGCTATAGTAAAAAGAATTATTAGGGTTATTATTAACTAATTTTCAATATATAACTCCCATCAATTATATACTCTATTCAATTTCTACATCTCAAGATGGCAGATATATATATCTAGAATTTTTAAGTTATGTTTTTGTCATAAAAATTAATTAAATAATTATGTATTGCTTTAGACTATATACATATACTACAGAAACAAGATATTTTCCTCAGCTGCAATGAATATCAGAGATTCTTTGGTTTAACAGCTATTTACTTGTTTATTTGCAGCACTAAAGGCAATGTGTCTTCAGGACACAATCTTCTTCATGTTTTTCATCTTCTTCATCTTCTTAATATTCCAGATCACAATCATAAACTTTTTCTATACATATTGGGAAAAAAAAAAGTGAGTAAGTTGCTCACAATTAAAGTATAATCAGCTAGTCCCATAGCTCATGACATACATACATGTCTAGCACAGTGTTTTGCTGCACTGTCATCACAAATACAATAGCAGTTTGAGTTGTGTTGACTGAGGCAACGCTCATTTTACTCTCACAAAGCAATGATAAAAATATTTATGTATAAACCTATATCTATTAATTATAGTTGAAAATGTATATAAAGCCCAGGTGTTTTGCATAACTGTGAAAATTCATCAGTTTTAAGAATGGGCACACGGTAAAACAGGTTTGCAATATTCCAGCTAAACGATACCCAAAATGTTGGATCCAGTGGTTCCTATGTAATGTCACAGTACTTTTCTTTTAATGAAAGTTCTTTTGAGATTGAATTCAAAGTCAATGTAATCAATGAGGATATTTTCAGTGACCTGAAGGTCTTCAAATCTGAATTGCAACTGAGCTATTTCCTGGATGTTTGGCCTCTCACACATATTCAACCAATTTGCATAACCTTGCAATCTTGTCTCAAAACTCTTACCTCTTTTGAATTTACTTTTGTGTGCCAAAAAGCTTGAGTAACTAATTTTCCAATTTGTTTCACTTCCTAAGGCCCAGAGAGTTGCGGTGAATGGAGTCGAATCCAGTTGGAGGCCAGTCACTAGTGGAGTCCCCCAGGGCTCAGTACTGGGGCCAGTCCTCTTTAACATCTTTATAGATGATCTGTATGAGAGGATCAAGTAAGTTTGCAGACGACACCAAGTTAGGTCCGTTTGTCAACCTGCTCAAGGGTAGGAAGGCTCTGCAGGAGGATCTGAATACGGTGGACCAAGGCCAACTGTATGAAGTTCAACAAGGCCAAGTGCCGGGTCCTGCACCTGGGGCACAACAATCCCAAGCAGCGCTACAAGCTGGGAGATGTGTGGCTAGAAAGCTGCCTGTCAGAGAAGGACCTGGGAGTATTGGTTGATAGTCGGCTGAATATGAGCCAGAAGTGTGCTCAGGTGGCCAAGAAGGCCAACAGCATCCTGGCTTGTATAAGAAACAGCATGGCCACCAGGTCCAGGGAAGTGATCGTCCCCCTGTACTCAGCTCTGGTGAGGCCGCACCTCGAGTACTGTGTTCAGTTTTAGGCTCCTCACTACAAGAAGGACATGGAGGTGCGTGAGTGAGTCCAGAGAAGGGCTACGAAGCTGGTAAAGGGTCTAGAGAACAAGTCTTACAAGGAGAGGCTGAGGGAGCTGGGACTATGTAGCCTGGAGGAGGCTCAGGGGCGACCTTATCGCCCTCTACAAGTACCTTAAAGGAGGCTGTTAGAGAGGTGGGGGTTGGTCTATTCTCCCAAGTGCCTGATGACAGGATGAGGGGGAATGGGCTAAAATTGTGCCAGGGGATGTTTAGGTTGGATATTAGGAAGAACTTCTTTACTGAAAGGGTTGTTAGTCACTGGAATAGGCTGCCCAGGGAAGTGGTTGAGTCACCATCCCTGGATGTCTTGAAAAGACGTTTAGATGTAGAGCTTAGTGATATGGTTTAGTGGAGGACTTGTTAGCATTAGGTCAGAGGTTGGACTCAGTGATCTTGGAGGTCTCTTCCAACCTAGACTATTCTGTGATTCTGTGATTCTGTGATTCTATTTAACAATCCTCTTCCAGGGGCTTTTGTGTTAGTTTAGCAGTATTGTCACACTGCTGCTGAAATTTGTTCATCTACTTTCAGCAAATTTTGTCTTTCAGAGCCAGCTGTTATTGCTAGTACTAGAGGAACATTTTATTTGAGGATTCCTAAAGGACAGAAACTTTTGATTTCGAAATAATCTCTACTGGCTATGTTATGTCCTTAAGTGTGTAATTTCATCTTGTTATTTACTCTAGCTTTACACAAATGGTCTTGAGTGCTCTTCGAAATCTCCCAGCAAAATTGTAACATTTAGACATGATGATCTTTGCAGGTCCCTTCCAACTGAACTATTCTAATTTCAAATCATAATGATGAAGTCCATTTTGACCACTAGTCCCAGGTATGTACTCTGCATGCATACAGTGATAACTACTGGTTAACTGGCTTTACATTGCAGGTGGGGTGCTTTGCATGGTTCCTCTGTGTGTGATTTCAACCATGTAACTACCAAGTGGGAAATCCCCTGGGTTGCATTAGTGGTACATTCAAACATGTATCAGCAGACACCTACAGATACAAGGCAAATTTCCACTAAAAGAACCCTGCCAGCTCACTAAATGACTGATATCACTGTACCCATCAAGTCCAGGAGTAAAAGCTGGAGCCAAAATTTAGGGTTTTTGATTGATTTCTTCAGGTGAAACTTGTCTTGGCAGATGTTAGCAACATTTATGTTGGCCTAAATCATTCAGGATGTTACCTTCTGTATAGTTTTGAATTATTTCTTCTCTAACAGTTATTTGCAAGAACTGGCTGGCCACAGAGGCATTACTGTTCTCTACTCCACTTGATAAGCAGCAATAAAGAGCACTAAAGTCCTGATGTGTGCCTCAAATTAAAACAAGATGGAAATGGAAAGGGGAAGGGAAAAGAAAAGGAAAAGGAAATGGGAACAGAAACGGAAATGGAAATGGAAAAGGAAACAGAAAAGGGAAAGTGGGGTGGAAAAAAGAAAAGGAAAAGGAAAAAGAAAAGGAAGAGAAAGAGGAAGAGGAAAGGGAAAAGGAAAAGGAAAAACTAAATGAACTATTCTTGGCCAGTCTTGTCAGGGTGATAGCCATTACTCAGCACCTTTAAGAAACTTTGATATTGAGTCTTTCACTGCAAATAAATGTCAACTTAGGGTAGGTATGTTAAGGGTTAAAATGACAGAGTTTCAGCATCTACACTGGGAAAATAATAGAAGATTTATTTAAAACAAACAAACAATCAAAAAACAGGTGTATTCTTAATTTGTTGTTTTGACACAGTTTAGTTTGGCTAGCACCGACTACAGTTATAGGACTGAGTCTTCTATTGTTATCTGATTTCATTAATAAAAGAAATGCTGTATTATTTATAAGTGGCACAGAATTATTTTTCCTATTACAATTAATAACAAGAATCTTTGCCTGAAAACGTGGACTTTTCTCTTAGCCTATGAATACTATGGAGTATTATCACTTTCACCCCTTTAGACTGAACCACAAAACTGCATAATACTACTTCAGTCCATTTTGAGATGACTGCAAATTGTCATATTTTTCTTTTTTGTTAGAGTAATGATCAAATATTGATATTTCTTCAGTTCATACAAATGGATACAACCTTTTTACATGCAACTTAGTCAATATATTCTGATGTTCACATTAGGGATTTGGAAATCAATGTGGTTTCCTGTTATTCTTTTATGATTAAATCAATTGGAGTTATTTACTCATAGCAGAAAATATGGGTGATTGCCAACCCTACGGCTTGTTGAATTGCTTTCTCACTACTGCTGCCCTGTAATGAGAAGGTACAGGTTCTCTTCAGGGGTTGACTAAACTTGCTCATGTATAGCAGCAATTTGAGGTGCAGAAATTGTTTATTATTAAGGGCTAGCAATGTTTCCTGCCAAAGGGCATCTTCATCATTTGCCATTACATTAACATTGACAAAGCATGGTAATACTAAAACCCAGCAGTGCTGATCATATGGAGGAAAATAGCAGATACTTGGCAATTCAACCGGCACACTTCATGCTCCTGGGGTAAAGAGACCAGTTAAAAGACAATGGAATAATCAAATAGATGCACAACAGGACTTTTGGAAATACTAATCATGAGACTTGGAGCTACAAAAAGATAGAAGACTGTGCATTAAATAAATTTGTATTAAAGCTTCACATAAAAGCTGCATAGGCATAATCTGGTATTCTAGAGATGGCAAACAGATTTTGTCTATCCTCCACAGGCAGGAATAAATACTAGTTTGCATAGCAGCATTAAGAAGAGCTACAGTTAATGCATTGGAATACAAAGCTTACATTGCTGGAGTAAAAGTTTCCATATTATTTTTCTTTCCTTATGCATAGTTCATACCTTTGTTTTGGAGCATTTTGTAATGTACAAATCTAGCAGTTCTCTTGGTGCATTTAGAGTACCTTTCATTTAAATTATATGAGTCTCAGCCTATTTGATTAACCTAAAACTTGATTAAGTATGAAATTCCACTATTCTTAATTTGTGTAGCCCATTCTAGAACCTTACATTTGGAAACACTATTATCTAATACCAACAGTTAATGGGAAAAATTCACCTATAAATGATTGGTTTTCCTTTAGTGCCCTCTGCTTGAAATTAAGGCAAAGAAAATGACACAATGATTGTGGTCATGAGCTTCCCGTGTCTTAAGAAAACCACCGTTTTAAAAATCACCATGATGTGTGCTACTGTATCACAGTTACCAATATTTTAAAATGTGTGATTATATAAGATGGCTGCATATCACTGATGAAAATTGTTTAAGTTCTTGTTCTAAAAAGAAATCTTGAAAGTTGGTATATGCTCGCTATGTACTATGTATACATTTCTATCTCACCAGCTTCAGCAGTATTTAAGAATATGCTTAACTAACTTTAACTTAGATATACTCCCATACTGCTGACACCATGGAAATATCTATTGGCCTTGCATTCATTTCTCACTTTTCCTCCTCACCAAACATGTACAGTTCTACATGTGTACACCTGTGGCCTTGTTCTGTACATCTTCAAGCTTGCTGTAAAAGTCCCATTATTGTAAAGATAATAAAATCCTCCAGCATTTTTTTTGGCTGAGCAGAGGTGGTGATAATAGTAGCCTAAGAAGTTTAACTTTAACTTTTTATGTGGGAGGAAATAGAAAGTCTTATAACTGATGGAAAAACAGATTTTCATATGAAAAGAAAATTAAAAAAGAAAAGGAAAAAAAAAAACCCTCTATTTTCCTACCAAAACTTAAAATGTACTTTTCCAGATTTCATCTTTCCACAGAACTTTGATTGTTTTATATAAAAGTGTTAAATGAAAAGGAAAGTAGACCAAAGACTGAATTATTTGGTGTCTCTATATATTTTTTATGACAACACATGATATTATTCATAATTGGTAAATCCTGGACCAACTGAGCAATACTTCAGCATTTAAAGCAGATTCACAGAGTTTATCAGAATTTAAAAGCCCAAAGATTCAGATTCTGTCCTGAAGCAAAATATCATAAGGGAAAGATGAACACAAACAGGTGAGTCAGGGTGCCTTGATTCACCAAACCTCCTGTAAATTAGAACAGCACAAGTCTTCTCTAGACTTCAGCAGCTAGAAGTGACCCTTACCTAATTCTGTATGTATTTAAATGACCTTTGTGGATATGGGATATATCTCAAAAACTAGAATTCTGGCTTTGGGGAAATGAAGGAAAACATGAAGGCCTTAAGGCTAAAATGTGGTCTTGGTTTGGGTAAAGGCAGAAGGAAGAGAATTTCTGTTATGTCCTCCTTAATGACCATTAATAAACATACAATTCTGCAGTTGAACAATCATAATTATTCCAAATGCTCAGAAAATCTTCTGGATATTTATCATTGCAAGATAACCAAGTAAACAAGTAGAGAGAAGGAAATTCCTAAAATAAATAAATAAATAAATGAATGAAAGTAAGATTAAAAAAGTTAAATCCTGGAAAGAGACTGTGTCTGCTGAGCCTTAATCAAAAGTGATTTTTATGAATGAATTTTAAACTTCTTAAACCTGATTCTGTAACAGAAGCACTGACAGACCCTTAATTATATCAATAAGCCTGAGTGCCTCTATAATGAAAGTCAGGAGCCAATTCATATTACTACACCTTAAACTTAACACGTGGACAAGAATATGAAAAAAATGGCAAACTTTGTAAGGCAGCAATGTATTTAGATCTCACTTGAAAACCAGAGGAGGTAATTTCTATTGCATGGCAGCAGTGATCCCATTAATTGAGCTCATTGGTGAATGTTTTAAAATATTCTCTTATTTTCTCAGCTTTTGACCCAAACCTTGCATACAGCCTTCCATGCATACAGCTGCTGAAGCCAAGCCTCCTCAAAGCAGCACTCGAAAGTTCTCATTTCTGTGGAACCAACCATCCAAGTTATCCTTGTATATCTCCTAAGTAATTTTGAGAAATTCAGCCAATATCCAAGAAAGCAGAGATGAGGAGGGGCAATGAGGCAATGAAAGCTTGTGGATTTTCATGCAGTTTATATGTCTGGATTCAACAGCACTTCAAAGTTAAGACCCAGGTCTCAAAATCAATACCATCATGAACTTAGGCGTTGAAGGAATAACTTAAAAATGTGGGCATTACGGCCAAAATATTTGAAATGGCCACAATGAGTGACAGGCAACATGGAGTGAAATATGCTAATAAGGGCTGCCAGGGACCCTATTAGCAGGAACAATAATTCAGGCTGGAGGTAATGACACCTACAGGTGTCAAATATCTGAATGCTAAAGGAGCACTGCAAGTATTTTTTAGCAATGGTAGAAAAATGACTGTAATATACTGAGCTGATTCTTATCTTGACTTGTAAAACTGCAAATCTAGTGTAATTCCCCTGATTTCACCATTATAACAGAAAAGCAGAATGTGTCTCTGGATCCTTAAAAAAGTGATGTCAAAATTGAACACACTGCTGAAATAGGAGAACACTGCAAAATTCATATATTTAATAATATGACTTTGCACTCATTCAGATGACTCCTTAATTTCCTTCTCTCCCTACTCCCTGTGAAATGACCTTGCCTACCTTTTACATCTTGCCAGACAGTGAAAGGAGGCTTCCCTTGAGGTTCGTGGCAAGGTGTGTTCACAGCCCTGTCCATGTCAGTGGCATGCTGCTTCCCTCATTCTCCAGAATTGTCAGCACATCATCAGTGTCCTCCTTCTTCATGCACACAGACCTGGACAAGCATTCCAAGATCATTTCCAAACCTGGCTGTCCTTCAAGCCATCATCTTGGTACACATTGCCAATAAAATGCTGGCGGTCAGCTCTCTCTGGGTAAGCAATCTTCCTAATGAAAATAGGTCTGAAGTCATTATCAAAAATATCATTTTGTATATAAGCAACACAGTTAAATACCTGGATGGAACCTACTAAATTTTAAGTACATTTTTTTAGATTATGAGTGACAGTCTCTTTGAAAAGAGTTAGGAGACAGTGTTCTGCGACTGCAAGCTCAATTTGCTAATAAAGACAATACCTTACCCTGAAGGTTTTTTCCAGCTGCAGCCCCTAAAGCACGAATAGCACGAACAGTGAGCATGTATCACACAAAACTGTCAGTTACTACTGGAGCCAGAAAATTGTTGTTTCAAATGTTACAGTACAGGAAAATCGCCTCTCTGCACTTGCTGCCAAAAAAATGACAACTTAATTTATGCCATGCTGAAGCTACATTACAGAACCATTCAGCCTGGCAGTTAAGTATACTCCATGTTCACATCTTCCCCCTGTGCAAGTGCACTGGGGAGAAATACACAGGGACTGTAATAAGGACAATTGGGTGCAGTGTTTTCCATGTCACTGGAACTAAATACAGGTGAAACTGTATCAGCAATAAAATACATCACCCCAACCTCATATGCAAAGCACAATTCAGCATGTGGATTCCCGAATAATCAGGAAGGATGTGTGACAGAATTGTTATGCATGAAGTGGATTATAGAGGTTTGCTTGTGTCAGACCCCTGGGTTTTATGTTGAAGGGAGGTGCTGAGGTATTACCCATGCCTTTGAAAATTATGTCAGTATCCTTGGTACAGACCTTCAAAACTTGGCAATGTTTACACTTTCTGAAATTAAGAATCTGACAGTATTAAAGCACAGCCTAGTGTCGATATTTGTCATCAAGGTTTTCACAAGATATTAAAGATGCACATGACATTACTTAAAAATGAACCACCAGCCAAACAAACCCCATGAAATTATCATCCTAAATGCATCCTGAGATTGCTATGTAGTTTTTTAAGGCCAAAGCTTAATTTTGTTTGACATTGAGACAATGATCACCCATGTAATAGAATGAAAGGAAATTATCATGTCTGTTCTTCTGCTTAGTTTATTCATATTAATCACATGGTAATTATGTCCAGAAAGATTGATCTTAAATAATCTTGCAAATGAAGAATTGTAATTCATTTCATAAACTCATCAAGATCAAAATTAGTTGATCTGGATGTCAGTTAATTTATTTCCCCTCTTCTTCCTTTTCTACTCAATGTTTGTAGGAATTTTAATGTGTGCAATATTAATGCTTACTACTTACCTTTTACTAACAATGAACTCATTCAGAGCAGATGAATATCACAACCATGTTGTGATGTGGAGGGCAATAATACAAAAGATTTTATAAAATAAATCAAATTCATTCACTGATGTTTTTAAAGGGTAAGAAAAAAAATCTAATCTACCCATTTTAGATTTTGCCATGAAAGTTACCCAGAGTGAGCAGGACTGTATATAAAGTCACTGTGGGTGGTTTGAAGAAAACATTTCTTACTAACCAGTAAAGACATTTGAAATTCAGTGGATGATTAATAATGTTTAAATTCATCAATATGCGAAGTCAGAACGATATCAGGCTTAGAACACCATAGTTTCTCCAGGAACTCTTCAAAAGTCTTATGTCTATGTTTGTTTTGGCCTGAAATAAATATTTCCCATTCCTGTTTTCACAAAGCTTATATTTTCAATTAACCCCAAATAAAAATTAATTAATTAATTAATTAAAAAACTCATATGAAATGAGAGAAATGTGTCTGTTAAACTAGAAATAGCCAACAATTTTCAGGGTTTATAGGCTGAATTATAAATCTTGTTCTGGTTCACTCCAAGGAATCAAACACTAGTCTTTCAGCAAGGTAAGATGAAGTCTGTCATTTAGTAAGGGAAACCAAATGAAAATGTCTGAATTCTGTAATTTCACTTAAATTTCAACTGCAATTTAATACATTAATAGTAAAATATATTTTAGTATTTTCCTGAAATCTCTTAGAAATGTCTAAATGCAAGCCTTTTCAAACTCATGTCATGTGAAATCCCATTCTCTCCAAATTGGACATATAGCAAAATTCTCTACTACAGTGCTTGTTTTTTTTTTTTTTTTTTTTTTTTTTTTTTGCCTCTGTGTATGTGTGTTTGTAAAGTCCCTGAATTGAATCCCTGTATTTGTGTGCCTATTGATAGTTGACACCATCAAATCCATAATCTCTTAACACATGCAGGGTATTTAACAGAAGGCATTTTCTGTGTGAATTAGGAACACTGTAATTTATCAATTTTCATTTCATGAGAAATAGGTTCCTCTGCTACAAAGGTCTGTGCCAATGCTATTCTTTGGATAAAGAAACACAATGTGCTGTTTCTTAGGAGTGATAATTCATCACTAGTTCTGCCACATAAGCAACAGACTCATCTTTAGCATGTGGATCTACTTATCTGATGTGTATAAACTGTCTATACTTCAGCTGCTTTGGGACTTGGAATATTATTATCACAAACGAAGAAGGGGAGGCAATACACTGCTGTAAGAATGAGTTTCGTGTTCCTCAATGATTAATGACCAGTTATCAGACACGGAATGTGTTTCATCATAAAATTAACCAACAGATATATAGGAAAGTGCAGAAATGTCATAGGTGTCAACTGTGAAGCCCTAGTAATTTTGTATATTAACAAGAAGAACAGAGCTTTACAAATATAAGACAATTATGTTTTACAAAACTCTCAAACTGTTTTTCTCTTAAGAAGAAGAACAGTGGTGTTGCAACCCAAATATATCAGCAGTTCTTACTTTTACAGTATTAGTTAAACTTTCATGGTTTAGGCAAAGGATTCCACTTTGTCTTAGGAACTCCCCCAGATCAATGCAAACAAGTCACAGCTGGTCATCAGGAAGCATCATTAGATGACATTTAATATTGTAAGAGTGTTATGAGCTTTCAAATCTTTAACTCATGAATTTGAAGTGCACTCCAATCCAGTATGATATGGAGTAAAATTTCCTAGACTGGGAAAGACACTTTTCTGGATACTAAGATACTTCAAATAACAAACTAATATATATTTTCTGTGTCACTCTGAGGGTATTCTAAAGGATAAGAATGGGGATTCATATGAAATACAGAAATGTGTATGTATAACATCACATCCTTTGTTGGAATTTATGGACATTTTAAAAATTACTAATTATTTAAATTAGTTTTTTATATATATATATTTATATTTATTTATATAAAGTGCCTATCACCGTATTGATAAACACTCTTTGGAACCACTCTGACGGCAGGGGTAATTGCATCAAGCATGCAATTTCGGATGAGTATAATATGTGCCAATACAGAACAAAACTGCTTTCTTTGAATATATATATATATATATATATATATATATTTTTCTGTAGGAGAGAGAACTGATTCATCTGATTCAACTGATTGTGGATGAGGCTGAGCCATTATTTAATTCCTCTGTGCCTTAGTTTACCCATCTGCAAAGGAAGATAATTGCTTATCTCACAGCTTGGTTTAAAAACTGATTGTCATTTTAAAAGCATTTCAAACTGTTATTATGATTTCATAGTGTCAGAGATATTCCTAGTTCTTCATGGAAGAATAATAAAATAAAGAGACTTCTGAGCCCATGCAACTTCAGTTTCTGAATAAAATAATACAATTGTTCAGACAATTTCTTTCATTTATACTTAGTGTTTGTCATTATTTGCCAGAGAGTTTATGGTAACACAGTTGAGTACACTGGGTGAATTATTCACTAATCTTGTCTATTATCCTAATGGACATGCGTGATTCATTGGCCACATATCATATTTCTTTTTCTAAGGCTCTTTAGAATAGATAGGGACTAGCAAGTTCTGAATGGCAATAGATTTTCAAGAGAATGGCTGTTCATGCTAGTGACTTGATTGTGCATTCAACAATTTAATTGAGTAAATAATGCTCAACAGTGGATGGCTACCCCTGAGATTCACAGTTTGTTCAGTGCTGCCTTTGATTCATCTGGCATTTGTCTGAAAGGTATGAGAATTTGCTTCATCAAGTTAGAAGATAGTTACATGAGTCATCAAAAATTTCAGCAACATGAGTGCTACCCACAGAGCTTTTGTACCACTTCAGTCATTTGTGCTACATCAGCCATACATACTCCTGCAAAGATAAACAAATAAGCAGGGAATTTTATGTAGTATAGGTGAAATCTTGGCCCATTTACTTCAGACAGATTGTAAAGGCCAGAATTTCTCCCATTTGGTTGACTTTTTTTTTTTAATTATTATTATTTGGATGAGAGTACAGTGCATCATCTGTAAACAAATGTAAAAAGGAACCAGGGAACCAGTTAATCTTTAACAGTTCAGATGGATATGTAATGTGGATGAAAAACAGTATTCATAGAAGAAATATATATGCTGTTCCTTTAACCAATATTTTATCATATATTAATTTAATTAACTCACTGGAGTACCAACAACAGACTTCAAGTGAGTGCAAATGCAAACACACAAAAGATCAGAAAACTAGTAATACCATTTGCACAAATAAATTATATGGTGAAAAGTAGTATATAACATTTAAAATAAGAAATGAAGAGTCTGAAGTTAAATACTTTTTTTTTTTTTAAAAAAAAAAAAAAAAGAAAAGTAGAACTTTCTTTGTAACCATGCATGACAGCCATTTTCATCAAGCTGATAAAGCCAAAGATGCCTAGTTCCTACTTCAGTATGCCAGAAATCCAGGTTTACAAGAAATAGTAGGAAAACAATTTCCAGAGCAGAATTAAATCCCACATCTTTCAACAGGAGATAAGAAGATAGTGTAACTGAGTTTGGTTTAATCGTGTATACAATATAACTTGTGTTTCTAATCGAGCTCTGTCTATGAAAACTGCATGCCTATGTAGGACCCCTAGCATGGCTGGGAGATGAAAGGCACCAGTAAAGTCTGCATATCTACATTTTTCACTTCTGTGTAAAACTGGCAGGTTATCGGCATTGTCACATAGACTTTGATAGGCACCACAGTTTTCTTTTTTGCCTGTGTTTCAATAACAGCAATCTAGATCAGGTTCTCCTAGAGATTATTAATGAAGAGACTGAGAACTTCATAAACTAATTAATTGCACATTATATATGAATAAGTTAATTGCAGATTAGATTGAATTGATGTAAATGTACCCAAGATAAAAGATAAAAATTCTTATTAAAAGATAAAATTAAAGATAAATTAAATTAATATCAAATTAAAAGATAAAATTCTTTGCTTTCATTAGTCAGAAGCACTATTGCATCTTTAATTTACATTTTGGAGTGACATAATTAATCTTTTCAGAACTGGAAACAGATTTCACCATTTTTCTTCCTTTTCCTGAATGTGAAATGTAGATGGAATAGGTTTTATTTAATGTCAACAACCAAAAGCTATTCTGTACTATGGTCTCTAAAACAGCCCTTAGATAAGCACCAGCTTCTGTGATGTTAATAACAGGATATGATTTTGGGGAGCCTGCTCAGGACTCAAAGCTGAAATGCTCCTATGTGTGATGCAGGATAGACCTCTTGCCACTTTGGCTGGCCCATGACACCTTCCAGTCCCACTGAGGTAACCTGCCATTGGCTAGAAATAACCTGGCCAGTAGCTTAACAGGGCACAGCACTGGCCAAAAGAGTTTTAAATCTGGTCAAGGGGAGCAGATGACTGGAGGCATTTGTCACATGCCTCTGACATTTTTGTTGCAGCAGAGTTCACTCTTTGCTTTATCGATGTTCACTGGATAATTTTTAATTCCTTTTGTATCACATGCTCTCCCAAACTAATAGCATTTTCCTTTTCTAGAGCACCAGAGTAGGTTGCCAGGTAGAGAATGTGCCAAGCAAACTTCCTGATTGGGTTAATTATTTAGGAGCAATGAGTGTAACACTTAATCAGGCATTCATTGGGAAAGCCAGATTTTGCTTTTTCCCTGGAGTAGTCTAATTCTTACCATACAAGAAATGTTAGGATTCAATTGCAAAGGAAATACAACCAGCTTTGCTTGTTGACAGCCTCAGGCTGATTTTTTAAAACTGGATATATCTCCAAAGTACCGCAGTATCCCTCAGGCTTTCAATTGGAGCAGAAAACAGTGGGACATGTGAAATACCATTTTCCCTTTTTATTAGGTGGAATTGCAACCTTTCCTACACCTTTCAAAACCAACTCACATATCTTTGATCTCATTCAGGCAGATCATTAGGAAAATAAGGTACCAGAAGATTTTTCAAATGATCTGGTTCTAATAAAATGGGGGTAATATTCTTTAACAAAAAAGAGCAAATAATGAAGTAATAAAATCCCTAGTAACATATCAACATATTGCTTCTTTTTAATGGTTTATATTTCTGAACTGCAAATCAATTATCTGCATATCTTAAGCACACACAATAGAGAGTACACCCAGTCCACAAAACTTGTGTGAACTTTCCATCTTCAGGCGTATAAAAGTAATGGATTAATGGGACTAATTAGGATTTCTCAGGTAACTATTTGCTTGGTCATACATGCCATACAGTTTCTGTAAATGATCAATGGCTATTACATATTGTTTACATTTTCTATCTTAAGTTTATTAAGTGTTAGAATGTAATATTTTCAGTATTACAATACAAAACCAGGAGTTTTATTGTATGCAGATATGTGACTTGATAATTCAAAAAAATGCCATGTAGTTGGCTGACACCTTCCTTCCATATCATTAGTTTAGCAAAATGAAAAATATAAAAATAAGTCATGGATCTCACCACCTCTACTTCTGGCTGAAGTCTCCTTCTTCTGATTAGGCTGCAGCACTGCCACTTTCCTTTGACCCATGAGAAGAAATGGATAGATCTTACTCCTTTACTCAAATGTGGGCTCAGTCTAGCTGCTTAAAGCCACAACAAGCAGGTATCCAGCCACTCTTCTCTGTATCATCGATGCCACATGATAACCCTATCACAAACAGTGCAATGAACACTTAAACCTGTTCTTCCTTTTCTCAGCTTTTCCACCACCTCAGTGCCCTTGGGACTGTTTTTCGCCAGAGTGCAGCATTCTCCCTGCCCCTATTTTCAGTTAAGCCTTCTAGTTTTATCTGGGTCCTCAGTTTTTTTGATGAAAACAATGTATTTTTGGCTTCTTATATTTTGTGCCTCTTTTACACTAAATTATTCTTCATTTCCTTCAGCCGAAACAATGATCAGGCTATCTTATCTCAATAGAAGAAAGTATAAGCTATATTATTATTTTTATTAGTCAGTAGATGTTATATGGATTTTCATGTAAAAGGAAATGGTAAGTTTCTATCAAAATGCTAGTTTCAAACACAAAGGCAGCTTTTTCTGCATCAGGAATACATATTAGCTAACACACAGGGTTCAGTTTAGAACAAAATTACAAGTTCTTAAACATGCCACTACTATAACCTGTTTGAAGACTCAGTAGAAACCAATGTAATTTTTTGTCTTAATTGAATAATTTTATGCACTAAGATACTTTGCTTTTATTAATGTTATCAATCAAACTTTAAAATAGCAGCTTATATTAAATCTAAACCGCCACAGAACATACATTGCAAAAATTTTTTGGCAACAAAAATTACATTTTCCTTTTCTGAAAGTGCTAGACATTGAAGGAACTGATATTTTAAACAATAATTAACAAAAATATCTTCATATTAAGTATTACGATTTTCTTGCCACTCAAAAATATTGTAACTCGTATTTGGAAAGAACTTTTTTTGCTTTGTTTTAGGCTCCATCAAGGCAGATGGAGAGGAAGACAAGGAGAGCAACTAAAATGAGAAATGTAAATTCTTTCCTTCAAAATTGAAGTGTTTTATAATAAACAAAGAGCTAAATTTCTAGTTGCTAAGAGACCTACATCAAAACAACTACCTTTTCCTTCTAAATAAGGACCCAGCCTAGGCTACTATTTAACTCTTTGTGGTCTTCGGCTTTCTACATCATAATGTCAGGAGTGAGCAAGAAAAAAACCACAACAGATTCACACAACAAAGACAGTTAATAAAACATAATTTACTTGACTATTTTATTCACGGATACTTAGAATGCTGTTGAAGCTTCCTTTTTTCCTCAGGGAAAAAAAATAAAATAAAATAAAAAGGAAGGACATGTCTATGTACATAAAATTTCTGTGTTTCATTTAATAAAATGAACTGTCTCCAGAACGTGACCCTTTTAAAATCAAAAAGCAATGTTTTGAGAAATATGTTTAAGTAGTGCCTGTATTATATTGACTGGTTCTCACACTGTTGGTGTCTTTGATCCACCATGTAAGAGAATGTGTGGCTGCAGGCGAGCAATAACAACTACAGAAACCTTTAAAGAGTCAGGACAACCTTCCCCCCCCAGCCCCCCCCTTTTTTTTATGTCAAGGAAATCAAACACACAGCTAAAGGGCATCATAAATATATCTGATCACTGTTCTGGGGGTTTCCAAAATGAGCCACTAGAGAGACTGTCTTTATTGCAAGGCCAATCCCAGATTTAATCAAAGCAAATGTGCTTTAAAACCTAGTTGATTAAACTGGAGTAAATGTCAAAACAAAGACCAGAGAACAGTATTTACACAGAAGACATGTCCCTCATGTTTGTGCAATGCCAAGGACAAGTTTCTGCACCATTTTGAAAGTTATTTAGCCGGAAATTTGTCCAACTTGTAGGTTTCTGGGAAGCATGGACAGGAGGAACTATACAATCAGCATTTCAGCTGATTCATAGATACTTTTCGTGCCTTTCTCATCCAGCTTTCATTCACTTCCTCAACCACTGGACTATGAACAATAATTATTTATATTTTGGGGGGATCCAACTCTTTAAACAGTTCTGCCTGTGAAGCCAAGGTGCCTCACCTAGGACCAGTGCATGTGGATACTTATTGCTCCAGCTCACCTCGTCTTCTTGCAGGACTAGTGGAAGAGAAAAATGCCAACTCTCAGTCTGATTTAACCTGAGCTCTATAGCCAACACACCATCAAGATAATAATTTCTGCTACTGAAGAGGCTGAAATTGACACCTGCTTCCGGATTCTTGCTGACTGCTAAGATGTTTGAGACTTTTTTCTGGCAGAGAAAGGAATATCAAAAGACTGGAGATCTAAATTAGCAGCACATGGGAAGTTTGATTGTTGCCAGCCTGAGCCATGTTAGGGTGAGTACCACACTTTGCTCATAATAAACATAAAAATATATACAAAGAAAACATAGGTGGAAAGAAAGGACAAAATATTCTGAGTAAGCGTGTGATAGCTGAGAAAAAGCTAAAAGGCAGTTCTGCCTCCAGAAAGTGACTTTGATTCTTCCAGCTTTGTAATGCACCTGCATTCCTTTAGGAACAGTGAGGTTTATCAACCCCTCCTGAGTAGTTTGAGTATCTTGACTCTCTTAGACAAATGGTCTGTCCATCACTCTGAACAGTCTAGTTGGGAATTATGTGCCATTTCAGCTCCTTGGTCCTGTCTGCTACTCCAGTTCTTTCAGGAATATTCTTGACTTAGGCCTTCAAAGATTTTCAGTCACAATAAACATAGCACTAATGAGCTGTGCCTCAGCATACATAAGACTTCAGTGTCTGTGAAATGGATTCCACAGTCCCTTTGTTTCCCATCTTTACTTCTATTATTACCTAAATCCATCTTGCATTCTTTCCATCCAATTTGTCATAAAATTGCATGCAAAAATTTAATGGAGCATAGTTTCATCATATTTCTGATGTAGGGTTAGCTGCTGAGGGGCTGTCTTCATTGTCTCCAGATACTGTTACTGTATTAGTGTTCAATAATTTTCAGTGATTCAAAGGTTACTTGAGCAATGCAGAATATTTAGTAAAGTTAATTTAGATATATACTATAATAAATGAAAGTAGATTTAGCTCAGTAATTAAAAAATACTTAAGAGGATGGAGAAGCAAGCAGAGAACATTCTGAAAGTCCAGATACTGAATCATGAATATGACATACCTCTCAAAGAGTTTAAATACTTTGGTGGGGAAGTTTAGAGGAAGAAAAGAAGAGCAGAAAACATTTAGTTTTAGCTGCTGCCAGCTTTCTTTCACATATGCAGAGAGAAAAAATGAGTCTGACCTATCTAGAGCAGAGCATGGAACTTCAAGTGGAGTTAGCAGAGTCACACAAGATGTGTACCAGCCAGCATGGGAGAGCTTGCTAGTTTGGATGTTATCACCATATGGGCTACCTTTTAGGTATGCATGGAGGTATTCTCGTTCTTGGAATCAGCTCTCTTACAAGATGCATTCCTGATGTAACGTATTAGTTAATGAATTGTGAGATATTTGGTATTAAACATCGCCTCTAGAGGACAGCGCTGCATATTTCAGAACCGTGTGAATAATCAGTCACCATTTTCAGTCTTGATATTTTAGTCTTCATTTTCTTATATGATAATTCTGTGATCCATATAAAATATGCTATTTGTTACTCAAAAAGGACAAATAAAACTAATTACTTATTTATTCTTCAGGTTACATGCATGGTCATAACCATGATGGTTATATCCATCTTCTACCAAAATCATTACTTCAGTGTCATGTAAAAGGTTTTTTTGTTTGTTTGTTTTGTTTTGTTTTGTTCCTGAATTACTACAGAAGCAAAGACAAAACAAGTCATGAAATCACATTGTATGTTCTCATTGATTAATTTGTTTGCTTTTTTAGATTTTTTTAAAGCATTTGCTGCTGTTTAAGTCAGAATTTTCTTTTTAAGCTTAAGAATAAGGCTTGCTCTCAGTACTGAATATTATGCCAAAATAAAAATTAGATGTTTCCCACTTCTGAGAGGAACTGACTGTCTCTTGTACCTGTCACATAGCCATTTGTGCCTATCATTGAAGGAAGTGATTTCTGAGGATTGGTGCCGCTATTTTCAAATACAAGTTTACACAAAAAAGAAGGAGTTCCTAGCACTGCCGGCCAATAACTGCTATCAGTTACACCAGTAACAGATACTTCAGCAGAATTACACTGGAAATTCACAAAGAAATGAATGAGATTGATATCTAACCTTATGACTGCATGTGATGGAAGGCTAAGGTGACAGAACAACCTTGAATCTTCGGCCTTCTTTCCTTCTTCAAACCAGACAGATAGCTATGGGAAATATAAGAAAATGCCGTCTAGAAAAGTAGCAGATGCTTAATATTTGCTCTTCCCTTTGACAGTCTGGAAATTTATGCATAACTTACGAATTCTGACTTTATGAACTCTTCATATATAACCCTCAACGTTAAGAGTTTCTGGCAGGGTCTGTGTCACATATCACATACTTTATTGAGAGGCAACTAGAGGACAACTGAAAAAGTCACTAACATGGGATAAGTGCCTTGGAAAACAATAAATATGCTGAAAGACTGAGGAAGTCATGGAACCTGCAGAGATCACTGGGGGTATTAACTGGCCACTTGGGACCAAGAGCATAGCTGGTTGATCAGATAGATACAACAAGCACTGCAGAGCAGGAATGGAGAAGAACACATTGTTTTAAAAAGAGCTGTTTACAATTAAAGTGCTTTCTTAGCTCTCTAGGTCAGGACATCAAAACTAAAAAGGGGAAAGAAGAGAGAACCTAAAGATGATAAGAAGATGAGACTTTGGGGATCAAAAGGATTCAGTGATTAAAGGGCCGGAAAGTCAGAAGACTTCCATAGAGGAGAGGAAATTAAACTAAATGTTTTAATGTGCAGATTTTGCTACTTTTGTATGGACCTGTAAATACCTCTTTTTGCATATAAACAGAGGGAATGTGCTTTGACAATTAGTTTAGAAAACTTGTGTTCTTTGTTGTAAATGAACCAAAAAACCAGGGGAAGAAAACAAACAAACAAACAAACAAACAAACAAAACAGTCCTAGGAAGAAGGTAGCGAACTACAGACTGGGGAAGGGGACTGCACCAACACTTTTGTTTACTTGTCCTGGGGGCTGATGACAGTGAAGCACTTCCTGGGCAGGAAGTCCAAAGGTCCAAAGGGGAGTGGCAATGAGCCAGGGAGATAGGAGATGGGGCTGGAGTGCTGTCTGGTTCAACAGGCCTAGAAGAACCAGCCCAAACATCGATTTTCTGAAAAAAAAAAAGATGGTGTTCTGAAGCTTGCCACAGTCCATTTAAGAAGATCCTTTTATTGGAAGTACAACCTGCTTCTTTTCATTCTCTTTTGAGAAACAGTCAGATGAAGACAATTCCCTTCTGGTAATTCTGGTTGGAAATTCTGCCCAGTTAAGGGCTGAGAAGAAAGGACAGGGTGCACCTTACTTGAAAATAAGCACATCCATTCAGAACTGTATTCCTATAAGTTCTGCTCATACAAAGCAAAGTCAGTATTGTTTATAATTAAGCAAATGGCATTAACTTTGTTCTGTTATAGTCAGAATCCTAATTACTTGCTCTAAAATATGAGATTCAGTACTGTATATATTAAGTATGTCAGATACTCATAGGAAAGGCTCACAGAAAGCTTTAAAATATTAGGTTGGGATGTGTGGCCTTATTTTATTTTCCAGGTTTTGTTCGTTATTTTTAAATGCACGCTTTGACTTTAGCATGTCACAGCACTTCAGACACATGACCCATTCAATGGTGTGGTTCAGTGTTAGTCTAATCAAAACATGTTAGTCACATGAATATTTGTGAAATGCACAGATGACAGCTTCACTATATGCATCCAGGATGAACTATCTCTTCAAATGAATGACATCAATGTAATCTCTCTGAATTCAGCAAACTATAAGTCATGTCAGCTATGTTCTACCAACTTTACAAGACTGTAGGACCCTAATCAATCTCACAGTCATGTTTTTAATCCAAAATGTTTAACCTTGCCCATTTACAATGTCATGCCTTGAAACTCCGCATAGCAAAACAGACTCATTTCCTTTCTTAGAAATTGTCTTTAATAATTTCTGTACTTGCTGACTCATAAACAATAAGATTGTCAAGGAAGTGTAACTACACTTTGCAAATGACTTCTATGAAATATTAAATTGTCTGAAAACAAATATGAAACGAAACATTAAATATTAGAAAGAACATATTATTCTATAGAGTATAAAAATATTTTTCCTATACATTCACATTTTAGGAGGAAAAATTAATCTTGTAGCCACAATAATTATATGGCTCATAATCCTTATATGTTAAAAGCCACCTTTGTGTGATGGAAGCATAATTCTGTCAAAAGAATTTGCATATGGCATGCTGGCTTATTAAGTTCTCCATCATAATTAACTGATTAATTTTAAATTGTGTAATTTCAAAAGAAGCTAGAAAAAAAGACCCAATAAAATACTCAAAATTCAAAATAGCAAATTTTACAGTATAAGACATGATCAAACATAGAATCACACAAATATATCACATCAATAAAGCCGTTAAGTATATTTTTGCATTAATTTCAAGGGCTATGCTATTAAGGGATTACAGTATAGGCAATATTTTCCAAGACTAAATAATGTTCCACTGTATGGTAGGAGCTGAAGAGAAGGCTAATGAGAAAAAGAGTGATTGTGACAAGCAATTATGTCACCTATGTGAATGGCTTAATTTTCTAAATTAGCCACTTTGATAATTATGACATCTCATTTGTCTTTTAATTCCATGAGCTGTGAAGTTTACCTTTGATTTTTTTCCAATCAGATAAGAGGCTTTGATAAGCCAAGGGTCTATTATGTGCCTGAAAAACTCACATTTCAGTCTGATTGTCTGCTCATCTGCTTGAACCAGAGCAAATAGCACTCCTCATGAGAGCCCTCCTGACAAGGCTGTCACTCCTTCTATTTGCACTAGCTATTAAAAAAAATATTTGCTAAGCAAATTAATAATGTAAATAAGGCTGCAAGTATGAGCATTTAGCCAGCTTAAGAGTGAAGGCAAATAAACTGTTTTCAAGCACTTTTCAAACCACTTGAACAGACTGTTTGCATACAAGCAATTAGCATGTTAATTACAAATAGTTCTTATCCACTCATTAGAAGATTTCTAAGATTCATTGACAAACATAGGTCTTTATTTATCTTGACTTGTAGGGGATACATAGAAGCATGCATGTAATTAAATGAAAAGCAGAGAGTAGTATTTTAAGGAATTAAAAGCAAATAGATTTTAAAGTATTAGCTTTGATTTATGATTTAAGTGCGTTAATTTTTATAACTTCTTTGTTCAAGTGTAAGACAAATACTTACAGTGATGTAAGTATATATTACAGGATGATTTATATATAACACAGAAAATATTTATTTCAAGTGATTTTTGAATATTTGTTTTACTTACCCTTCATTTTCCTTCACTAAATAGGTATGTGTTTTATTTTGCAGGATGTGGATTAACAATTATGAGAGAGAACACAACAGTTAAAGATTTATGGAGGAATCTGGCAGAGTAAAATGTCATAAGCTCATTTAACACTATCTTCTCTTTGGATGTGCTGGTTACTACTCCACAGCAGGAGAAACAAGAGTGGACATACCGTTCTCAAAATAAAAACTGTTTAAAACACTGCATTGTAATTGTTTCTATATCATGCCTTCATATTGGCATAAAACCAGCAGATGTCAATGAAAAGTATGCTTTACTCTCTGATAACAACGATAATTGGGCAGATTATAATTCAATTGCTTTGATCAGGATGTCAACATTTGTGATACTGAGGTGCAAACCATACCAGCTTTTTAGTGGGCGAAAGCTATGATGTTCAGTTGAAATACAATAGTACATATGCCTCCTCATGTAAAATGCTTGTATGGTTCTTTTCTGTTTATTTACTATGTAGAAAGGGAGGTGTTTTTGTTTTTGTTTTTGTTTTCCAAAAGCATTGTCCACTTTTATTCTTAAGACTACACAAATGTAGGAAAGACATTAGAAACTCTCTTGGCCAATGCTAACTGACATGTGTAAGAGTTACTGCTGTTCCAAACTGTCTTTTAAATGATATTGAAGCCCTCTGATCTCCAATAAGTACCTAAGTGAAACAGCAGTTAGCCATGATGATAGATTAAATCATAGCTTCATGAAAGTAACCAATTCATTCAAAATGTCATGTGAGTTTTTACACTGTATTCTTTTTCTGACAAGTTTGAGTGATGATAATGCTTTTGGAAGAGTGTTAAAAATAGTCTTTTTGTTTGTTTTGTTTTGTTTTGTTTTGTTTTAATCAATATGCATTTCATATGGCTTATCATATTTACTCAAAAAAATATATATATATTCAACTTGTAACTTCCAGTGTTCTTCTTTAACTTCCCTTTGAGAACTCAGGTGACCACTTGCTACCCTCACCTGTAAAATCTCCTTTGTCATGAAGTAAAGGCTGATCTTCTCAATGTGTCCAGACCTCTGAACATTCCATGAACATTTGCAAAAGAGGTGCTATGACTTGATATCATAAGGCTACCTGAGAACCTGAGAAGATAGGTCACCTGGGTCCTTTTCCATCCACTTTTCCTATGTGTCTCTTTTGCCATTTCTCATGGCTCTTCTTAGTCTGAGTCTTCTGAAATATCTGAGCATCATACTTTCTGCTAGGTGGAGTGCAGCATTTAGGACTGAGGTCTGTACCACTCATGTAAAAGGTTTTGATAACTTTCATGGTTTTATTGTTGTTGTTGTTGCCTTTATTTTATTTTTTTCTCAGAGGCATTTCTAAGGAAATCTGGAAAGACATTTTGTCTTCAATGAAGTCATGGATCATAATTTCATTGCCAGCATTTTACTTTCAATTGCATACTCCAAGTTTCAGTATTTCTGTTCAATGCAATATTTACTAGAATATTTATGAGTTTTCTTAAAAAATTTACACAGTTTATATGGCAGTTTAAGGTTTCTTACTTGTTGAACTGACTCAAGAGAAATGCAGCTAGAGATCTTTATTTTAATTAAAGCATGGATTAACACCTGCATCTGAAAATCAAAGGAAATACTTAGCAGGAAAAGACTCAGAGGATGAATTTCTAATGATTCACAAAAAATTGAGTCATTCTTATTCTATCTTAATTCTCATTCCATTCACCTTAACACTGAGAGTTTGCTTTGCAATATGTGATACAATGGCACAAAATTGGTACAGTCCTGTGCACTAGAGTTACACTAGGTGAGATCAAGCATTTCCTTCTAACCCAACTGATACCGTGATTACCATTCTCCTACTGAAAAATCTTGTAACAGAAACATTTATTTAAAACACCTGGGCCAGTAAATGTCTAACTGTTATATACAGACTCTACCATCTGCAATTCGGCATTGTAGAAATTGAGTACTGAAGAATTATAACACAATAAATCTCTCTAAATACTAGAATGGGAAAAAAAAAATATGTTAATATCTTAACACAAGCAAATTGTAATCATAATTATATTTTAATTTCTGCAGAACACTCTTTTCCTGCTCCAGGGCCAGGTTATTTATAGTTGGACATTAAACAAAGCCATCATATAGAGATTATTACATCTAAATGTTAGATGAGAGCAAACTTTAAGTGCCAGTACATGTTTTTCATTAAAACCATAGACAAAGATGGGTCATCTATTAAAAAAATAAAATATTAATAATAAAGTGTCTTCACCATGCAGACATTTTAATTCTCATAACATTGTGAAAGAAATAATGTTTTTATATTGCAATAAAACATAGAGAGAAAAAATAAATCAACCATGTTTGGATAAATTAAACATTCTATTCCCATATAATTCCACTATAAAATGCCACAGAAATCCATTCATTTCTTTTCCCGTTCAACTTTCTCTCTGTGCCTCTGTAACTTTTCTGTAGTTTCTCACGTGTACTAAACCATGTCCCTTTTTTTTTTTTTTTTCCCCTAAATTTTCACATCTCAGCATATGGCCATAGCTTTTATTTCCAACGGTCGTTTTTCAAATTCACCAAGGAAGTCCGATTTGCTACTTCACCCATCAACTTCTCCTTTCCCTAGTTCTGTGGGCCTTCCCCACCAACTCTTTACTTTTCAGGATCTCTTTACTTTCTGTTGCTCACAGAAATTGAATTACTATTTTAATAACTTCTTCCAGTGTTTCTTCTGAAATTTTTGCTGCATCTCTACTTTCCTGTCTGAGCTGTTGTTCAAGCTACTACTTAGATTATTCAGTTTTCCATAGGTGTATTTCCAACAGTGCATACACATTTGAATGTGGCCCTAAATTTTGGTCAGGTACAAGATCCAAAACAGCAGATTTTTTCAGAGTTCAGCTTCAGTAAAAAAATTAATTACTGTTGACTACATTTTAACAAGTTCTTGGCACATTAAGAACCAACTGACTAGAGACAGTACACATTACACCAGAGAAAGTAAAAATCCAGACCTGTTTTTAGGGGAATAATTTTCCACAAAAGTTAATGGGAATTATGCATGCATTTTGGGGAATATATATATAAGTGTATATATATATATATATATATACATATACATATATATATATATACATGTCACTAAAACTGAATTTCCAAACAAAATCACACTGGAACTCTTTTTTTTTTTTTTTTTTTTTTTTTTTTTTCCTCCAGTTACCTTAGCTGAAGCTTTGCTAAGTGCTGAGCAGTCACTTCCTGGCTAAGTTCAATTCAAGATGCATTTGGATCTTGCTGGGATGGCTACAACCTCATAAAAGTTCATTGTTTATATTCACTCTCACTTGTGGAGATTTTGCCCGCTCAAAAACACTCACATTCTCAGGAATCCTTCAAAACTGTCATCAATGGGATGCTTTAACTACTTTTACTGCAGAGAAAATCCTTTCAGAAAATCTTTGTCACGCTGTTAATACATACTGTACATTTTATGTGGAGTTATTTAGAGCTGTGAGAGACTGTCATTCTCTTTGTTTAACACATCTTTTAAACCATAAGCATACCATAGGTCAATAAAAAAGTCTCCAAGACAAACATTTTCTTTTCTAAATTAATCCTTTCTGACCAGTCTTCTGAAACATCTATTAATATCTTAATACAAAAATTCTGGTGTTTTTCAGACCAGTTTTGTCATGCTTAGACTTACAGGTGAATAATGCCTGGATTTGATGTATCTCAGACTAATCATTTCAGCCAAGTCATTCTGAGTAAAAGTGATATTCATAACTGATGACTCATCAAGCAAGGCTTGCCTACTGAATCTCTGCTAATAAATGAATGCCATGGAAAGGGGAATTTTGATCTATAATACTGAAAATACTGCTTGTGAGAGAAAATATAAAACAAAAGTCTGCAATCCTGAAAAATGATTCACAGTCCTGAAACTGTCACAGCAAATTTCACCTATTTGTGTATTGGTATGTTCAGTGGGGTTCAGTTTGTTATTTTTTTCTTCCTCTTGAGTAATCTCTCTAAAAGCTATTTACAGCATCAGAAAAAAAAAAAAAAAAAAAAAAAAAAGGTTTTCTTCAGTTCTTCTGCTAGATTTCTAGGCAGTGCTGCTGTGTTTCATTCAATGTCAAACAAATGCCCCAAATACATGACATACATTTTGAAAAAGGCAATCAGGGATCTCTACATCTCTAATATTACAGTATGGAAAATAATGATATAAAGAGAACTGTTTTAAAAAGAGCCACTCATTGAGCAAGGATAAGTGGTGAAACATGAGAGTTCTAACAAGCAATAAAACATAATTATGTTGAACTATTTGCATGTAAAGACCCAATATAAAGCCTGCTGAACTTGATTGGTTTTTCATCTTTGCTGGTTCAACTGTTGAAAAGCAACAGTTTCAGAGACTAATCCTTGGCAAGTCAAACATATACAACTTCAATAGATTTATTGTTACAAATAAATGATAATGAAGATTTAAATGAATCCCCACCACCACCTCCCATAAAAAAAAAAAAAAAAAAAAAAAAAGTGGCTTTGTAGACTTTCTTTGGTAGACTAACATCTTTCTTTCAACGTTCCAGAAAAAAATATATACATATATATATATATCAAATCAGTCTATTATATTAATACTAGTTTCAATAAGAATCTCAGTTTTCCAGTTCCTCTCTTATCCTCAGGAGATAAGAAAAAGACCTTTGTATCTAAACTCTTCGCAAATGAAGTATTTTAAGACAGGTACTTCAAAGCAGAATACAGTAGAGGAGGAGAATTCCCCATCTCTGAAGTTGTTTGGGAAGAAAGGAAAAAATGAATTCTGGCAGGTTTCAACTATTATGACAGCAGGTTTGAGCTGCTCAGGGAAAGAACCAGCTGAAAAATAGAGAGAATGTAGTGCAGGTAAGGCAAGCAAAGGGTGTTAACTACAGTAAATACAGTTTATCATATGGTTATAGAAATTTATTACAGGGATATCAAAATAACTATTTAGTATAAATATCTATAAATGTATATCTAGAGGCATAAATATAAATCTGTCCATATAAACTCAAAGATTCTCTCACTCTCTGTTGTCACCACTATTCCCTATCAAATCCACATCTAACAATAGCACTATTTCCTGTTACACTATTCAAGATCTGCTTAGAGTGAATTTTCTTCTATTCCCTGTGATCTTTTATCTAACTCTCTTACCTGTGCTAATACATTCATCATTCTCTCTTTATACTGTCATCCCTGTTTTATTGTCACTCTCCCCAGCACATTGTTTGCATCCATCCCTGTGTGTTTTTATGCAGTGCCCTGTCACGCCAGGAAAAATATATGGTTTGTTATTCATTCTTTCTATAGCGTGTTGTGCTCTTCCATACTGCCTTCTTAGGCTCTCACATTGCAGTCTCCTTCTATTAATAAATCCTAACATTAGAATCAGTCCTAATAGTAGGAAAAAAATAATAATAATCCAAACCTATCATTTTTTGTCTCTTCCTGCAAACAAACAAATTTTCCTGCAGTAAAGCCTTGAAGTCATCATAATCAGTGTTTCAGGAGGTAAAGTTTGTAATTTTACTCTTGCAATTTTTATTTTCTGTTAGCAGAGGTGAGAAATGAAGGCAGGCTGTTAAAAAGGAGGTGAGCTACTTAAGCCAGAACAGAGCACACTGGATAGCACGTATCTTATTGCATTCCCTTCAGTTACTATCTCTACAGTGATTTTTACGATGTCTTTCTATGTTGGAGAAAAATTCATTTATAAGGAATTTCTACAGCTAAATATTAGTAAAATTACTTCTAAAACATTGGATTAAGTCTTCTTGTACATCAGCTTTGGTGATCTGTTTTTCCTCATTTCAAATACAGACAGTGTAAATCCTCATGGGCTGGCTTCTTGAGACTGCAATCCCTTCTGGAAAAGAGGTGTGTGCATGTGGTGCAATGGCGCCTATGGGACCTTTAGGAACACAAAATGAAATTTGTTAAGACACAACAAGTCAGAGAGTATGTAAGTAAGAAATTAAAAATAATAAGAAAAAAAAGATGAAAGTAAACAGAAAAAAAAATGAAAGAACCTAAGCTCTTTGGTATGTAAGTGTATCTATTTTTTAATTCAAATTTACTGGTTTAACTGAACTGCCATGTGTATACTGTGTAGTGTTGATTCAAATCAATATGAATTATGAATTTTGCCATTAGCTATGTAAAAACAAATAAACAACAAACAAAACATGGCTTGCAGGTTTTTTTTTCTTAGCAAATTTGAGATATTTCATTTTCACCAGTACATCTTGATCTATCCACTTTTGTTCCTGAAACCTGAAGGTTGTTTTTCAGGATGAAAGCCATAATAAAAAGAAACAATAATTATATAAACCCTCCAAAACCATGTTTCTGGTTTTATTTCCCCCAGGTTAATATTATTAATCATGTTTATTTTACATGAACTGATTCACCCAAACAGTAGAGCTGTTTCATGCAATTCATTCTTGAAATTTGGTAGTTACAGTATAAGCATCCAAAAAAATGGCATCTTGATCAATGATAGACCAATTTCTAGATGCTCAATTTTATCTTTTTTTTTTTTTAAAAAAAAAAAAAGGCATAAATTTAGTTTCATTTTTGCACCCAAGACTGTTGTGTGATATTTTCCTGAAAGTCTGGGGTCTGATTCAAGGGGAGAAGAATAATAAGGCAGGTAATGCCAATATATTAACAATGCTGATGCGGTTGTCATGTACATTCTATAAAGCGTATGCCAAAGAAAAATGCTGGCACATGCTGTGTTGAAAAATCAGCTTAGTTAAAGGATTCACGATGAACCATTTGTCTTTTACCCCTACCTCACTAGTCTTGCCAGCAGCCCTCTGTCTGCCAAAATGAAAAAGGGACAGCTGCCAAAGGGATGGATTTCAAAGTGTGATTTTTTGTTTATTTCAGTTTTACTCTCTCCTATCTCTGAGATTTTTTTCTCCCCTAGAAAATGAAGTGTGTTGGATAATAAGATGAGCTAATCAGGAAAGCTGTTAGCTTTGAAAGCTCTGTTTAGGCTGATTTTTCTCTGAGTCTTTACACAAAAATGGATGGAAGGCCTGCAGACTTTATTGGCTTCCTCTAAAATGAGTATCTTTGTATCCAAACCAAAGTCAAGCAAGAGAATTTGTAGTAGATAGAAAATACCCACAAATATTCCTCTGCCAAAATGTTTAAGGATTGTGCGGTCAAAAAGAGTTAGGAGTGTTGGTTCTCTGCATATCTTTGTGTGATCTCTGCAAATTTAGCTAGAATAGAACCCTACCTACAACTTAAAAATGATTTTCCTCAATCTGCTGTTGAAGGACTGAAGAGTAAGCTTTTTCCCCAAAGAGCATGGGAAAAACTCACTGATTTGGCACATAACTAGACCTCCTGAGCCACCAGTGACTCAAATCCATAGATTTAATACAAGTGTAAAGCCTTTCAGCCCAGCAGAAACATGGTGGAGGCAGCAGTGTAAGAGCTATACGAGTTCTTGCTTACCCATGCAGAAAGGTCTATCCTTTCTATCAATCTGATAGAATGACTTTCATTCTGGAATAAAAGAGGAAAATAAGACAAAATAGAGCAGGCTGTCCCATACAATGCACACACATCATCTGGAAAATTTGCCAGTTGTTGAAAATGGTTTCCACATTCTCTTATGAATTTGAGAAGTGTAATGGGACAGAAACACTGGCTGGGGAAACATTGCTTATAACACAAGTGGATTAACAATATTATAAGTGTAGATTTAGAATTTAGTAGTATGATTTAGTTACAGACTTCAGTACTAGATTAAAGGTTGGGCTAGATGATTGTAGAGGTCTTTTCCAACTTGAATTATTCTGTGATTCTATGATAGCACCCTTCTGCCTTACAATGTCCACCTACTCAGAACAGCAGGGAGGTCTTGAAGAGAGATGTGCATCTTGAACATCTGGCAAAAATTTTGCATGGTGAAGGCCTTGAGTCCCAGATTTGATGACAAAGTAAAACATGAAAAGTGTTTTCACTAATTCAATTAACTTTTCAGTCCCTCTCTTGCTTTTCTATCCTGATGTCATCCACTCTAAATGTTCACATCTGTGACTCCCTAATAGAATTCTCACATAAAAATTTGAAATGTTCTAATTGATAAGCAGACTCATTACAACCCAAAAGGGAGCTGAGGTATAAAGTCTATGACTTGATGTCAAGTTTTTTTGGAGTATCTGGATGATTAGAGGAAAACCCCAGCCAGTACCCTCAGTAAGAGAATGACTGCATTGAGAACTACTTACATAAGATATGAAAGAATCTATATGGCAGAGTAGCTGTAAGAATCAAAATTCATAGTAAAATGTTACATAATGAAAAGTAGTAATTGTGATTCTCATAGAAGCACTTGTTTTCCTAGTAAGGCTGGCTCCAGAATTTTACTTGCTAGTGGAATATTTGAAATAAATGGAATAGCTAAGTAGGATGGACAACACCACTGATAAATCTCAAAACCAAAATTGCTCCTCCTCCCATGCAAGCTGGCTTACACAGGAATTATACAGAAATGCAAATTTCTACGGAGAATGTTGATCTCTACGATAAAGAATAATAATAATTAAAAAAAAAATAGTTTTTATACTGCACTCTGGGGATAACATTTAGGCTTAATCTTGCAAATAAACTTGCAATGCCTCACTGTTGTTGTCACAAAAGTTTGAGCTATGGCTCATAAAGGCACCCAGAATACCTTTACAAGGCATACAGTCCCCAAGCTATTTACTGCTGGCACTACAAGCCTTTTGTCCATTCCGCCGTAAACAAAATGGAAGATCCAGAGTTGCCGGCTGTTCGACTTATAATGGCAGGGTTGTTTTTTTATAGTTCACCTACCATACTCATGTGCAATTGAATGTGTCTCCCATATACTACTCTCGCCAATTCTATCTCCAGCAATTATCCTGTTCTAGTACTCCATTGCAAAGTACCTGCCAATAATGAGAGATTTGCAGGTGGTAGCTACAAAGCACCACTTCTCTCTCTTCCGTTTGCAGGCACCCTGTGGTGGCAGCTGAAACGTGATGGCTCTGATGTTGTTCACATAGAAGGCTATGACATGGGCCAGGGCAACGAAAGTGCTGCCTCTGTTTAACCTGGTCCAGATGACACTTGTGCTGTCATATGCACCATTCTCAAGTGAACATGGGTGCTGCCTTCAACAATAACAACAACAGAAATTAAGCTACATACTGATTTCTTTTTTTTTTTTTTTTGTTCATTTTATACTTTTACTTATTTTCTGGTTACTCCAAATTAGCTACTTATTTTAAAAATCTGTTTAAACAAAAGTTTTGGGGCTCAGGAGTTTTCTGACCATTAAAGTTACACCAGCATCTAGCATCTCCACGTTTGGGAGTATTCACTGGCTCACATAATAATTGAGATGCAAAGGAACCTCAGGACATCTCTTGTCCAACGTCCTGCTCAAAACAAAGCCAGCTTGAATGTCAGATAATTTTACACCAGGGCTTTATCTAGTCTGGTCTTGAAAATCTCAAGGGATGGAGACTGCAAATCCTCTCTGAGCAATATCTTCCACTGCTGGAGCGTCAGAGTGAAAATACAGTCTGAATGTCTCTCTCTTGCTCTCCCATCACACACAACCTGTCTTGTCAGTAAACAACCTGTAGGCACTGTCAGGATGCTGTCAGACCACCAAAGATGTCAGATCTGTAGGCTGAACGAGGCCAACTCCCTGAGCCTCTCCTCACTGTCAAGTGCTTCATTTTGGTGACTCATCTTGGTGTCTCTGCTGAACCTCCTCCAGGTAATCAAAGTTTTTCTTGTACTAGGGGCCCACAGCTAGGTGTAGTATTGTATATATGCTCAAACAAGTGCCGAGTAAAGGCAAATAATAATCTACTGATTTTTTCTCCTGCTAATGCAGTCCAGGATGCTATTGACCTTCATTGTTGCTAGAGAACACCCCTGGCTCATGTTCAGCTCACTGTTTACCAACTATATGTATATATATATAATGAGTCTTCTCTTCTGATGCCTGTACCAACTCACAATACCTTTTTTATTATTTTATTTTATTTTATTTATTTTATTATTTTATTTTATTTTCACTTGGCAAGATACCAAAACATTTTATTTATTTTTTCTTATACAGAAAGAGGAAACTTTTTAAAGATTTTTTTTTTTTTTTTCTGTAAAATGGCTAAAATATCTGATGATAAGGTGAAGTATAAAGATTTTAATAGGAAAGACATTAGTGACGTACTGGATTTGAGTAAGTCTTGCTTTAACCCTTTATTCTGAATATTTATATGAGTGCCTTTATTCTTATCCATTGTCTTCCACTCTGAGTGACAAGCATTTAAATCAGTAACAGAAGGGTACTTTTTAACCAGTTCCCTTGAAAAATCACATAGGTCTGTATTGTTCCGTATAGGAAATAGAAATAATATTAGCTATAATTCAGAGAGGATTAATACGGGGAGGGGAGGAAGCTGCTGAATTGTGACAAGTTCCTATGTTAGTTTTCCCTGTCTTTCCATCTCCTGCACTTATTTAAGGAGAGTGAGTACCATCTCCACAGAGGGCTTTTCATACCTGCAGTGTCCAGCCTAGCCTAAGCAGCAATGAAAACAACTGCTCACCACCCTATCTCAAGCAAGCCTAAAGCAGCATAAACTAAGAGCTGGAAGAATAAAAGAAAGTAAGGCTTCATCAGCCCAGCCTTTCTGGTCCCTACCTGTCTGTGGTGTGAGTGATCACTTCTCATCCATCATGCATTGTGGAGGTTTGTGGTTAACTCTTTGCAGGTGCAACTTCACAAGAGCTGTTTGTATTGAAGTGGCCTCTTGTGGAGGTGTAATTCCCATTGGTTTCTTCCTCTTGTTTGGCCAGAGGCTGCTTTTGACCTTTACAAGCTTTGAAATTTGATTCATTTTGTATTACAAAATATCCATTCCTCTGGGCAGTGAATAAAAAGCCTTTGAAGTCACCACCTAAGGCTCCTTAAGTGTTTTTCTGAAGGAAGTAGAAGTGCCTGCTGACCACTGTTTTGATATCCTTGCCTACTTCCCATGAAGACACCAGCCAGCAAAACTGCTTTGGTGGAAGAAGGAAAGCAGAGAAGAACCTGCTACTGACCTTGTCTTCTCCTCTAGTCATGAAACAGTGGTTAGCAAGGGCTGTACATACTGATTTGATGGGAATTTGAGGAGAGAGATGAGGCAAAGTAGAATCAAGACAGGGATAGAGCAATGACATTGCCACAGAGACCATGACTAAGCATGACTATCTTCCACACCCAAATGCAGCAGAAGAGAAATGACTGAAATTTGCTTGTAACCACAGAGTAATGAGATCTGGGAAGCAGGAACAATAATAAAAACAGTGTCTTCTTTCCCAGGAAAAATGAATCATTGATCCCTGGTAGTCACAGACAACTTTTCTGCAAAATCCATTCATACACCAACATAAAATGTGGTGTTAAAAGCTGTGTGGTTGTAATACTCTCTGATTGATGCAGACACTTTGCTGCAACTGACTCCCCACCTCTTCCCTAGTAACTGTTTCTGCCTCCCCTGGACAAGAAAGCACATTATGCCCAGCATTTTTACCTCCTTCACAGCACTGGAAAAAAAAATCTTAATAACAATCTCAGCAATATTAGCTGACACGCATGGTTGACATTTGCACAGGATCAAATAAGAGCACATTAGTAAGTGCTAAACTGATAACATCCTAATGGAGCCACAAGGAGGCAAATAAGTTGTCCTACTGAGGCAAAAAGATGAAATTTCCATCTTGTTTTTACATCATCTGTTGAATGTTTGTAGTTTTAAAGCCAGCATTTTATTCTTAAGTTTTTATTA
Source organism: Heteronetta atricapilla (assembly GCA_011075105.1). Lineage (NCBI taxonomy): Eukaryota > Metazoa > Chordata > Aves > Anseriformes > Anatidae > Heteronetta > Heteronetta atricapilla. The sequence goes on along the minus strand of CM021732.1, from coordinate 33,276,579 downwards.
TATAGAAAGTTGCTCAAAGCAACTTAGCAAAATATCAAATATATTACTGGAATTAAAAAAAAAAAAAAAAAAAAAAAAAAAAGTTATTATTTTGCAGAGCACTTGAATTATTTGATTATACTGCCATTCAACAGGCACAGGCAAATATGAGGTAAACTCATCTGAAAAACATTTCTTAGTAAATTCTTACAATAAATAGTAAAAACTTCTTAAGCAGTTAAGAAAAGACACATTTGCACTGCAGTAACTAATGCTGTGCTTAAACTTTTTTTTTTTTTTTTCATTATGCCTTCAGTATACAAATTAAGGGACTCATTTTTCATTTTAGTCAAAATATATATCTTTTGAGTTTAAACATCACTGCACACATTCAAGCCAATATGGTTTCTTTGCATACTAACAGCATTTGTAACAGTTAAATCTCAGTGGTAAAAAATGTATTTTTTAAGCTGCAGACCAGCCAAATGGGAAGCTCTTAGCCAGGTCTCAGGTCTCAAAATCCCACTTTTTTTTTTTTTTTATTTTTTTTTTTTTTTTTTTAACTAACACAGGACACTGTCTTTAGCTCCTCTGCGTGAAGAATAACAACAGATCTTGGGAGTCAGTGCAGAGGCAGTGGATGGGCTAAAGTGTGAGAGCTCAGATCTGTGAAAAACCTTCCCCAGCACTCAGCAGGTGGCTTACAGCCTGGGAAAACCTGCTGGTATGCAGCTCCATGGCATGCATATCTACTGGTCTTCATTCTCACTTGGCAAATGTGAAAAAGGTGGTAGTCAGCTACCCTAAGCTGAGCACCACAAAGATACGCCTATGGGTGAGATTAATATGTTAAATTACTTCTACAGTCATCAAAATCCATGCATACCTACAAAAGATTACTCATCTGGCCTATTTTAGGATGTGGTGAATCACCATGTATTGATACATAGTGCCTTTTCATATATTCCTGTGGACTGAGGCCAGGATGACTAATTTAGACTTACACATCTATCTTGTAAATATTTAAAAATCAAGTAAGAAAATCTCTTCTAAAATAAGGACTCTCCTAAGGCTGTCGATGCTGTTTTATTGCAGCTGCAAGGTTTAGAAGTAGAAACTAATTCTCTTTTCTTGAGAGTTTTTCTGCATAGATAACCACATTATAACTCAGAAGTAGGGACAAGCAAGATTTTCCTTTGAAAGATTTCTGAGATGAAAAGAACGCATACTGTCTATCTTAAACAACCCTTACCTTAGGATGAATCTCACAAAATTATTTTTACAGTATCTAGCAATGGTACATCCAAATGGTGTTTTAATTTACTTCATTAAAACTCTTTATGATGGCCAGTTATCCCACTGTCTTTACATTTTCTAACTTTCTGATTATTTCTGTGCCTGATGTTGGGAACAGTCAAAGCAATAATCAGTATTATTTACAGGTCACTCTTTCACTTGAGATTATCTGCATCAATATTTGTAAAAAGCTTAACTATCTCCTCGATCCAGCAAATCAGTATTGGCAAATTGCTGTTTCCAGTTTTGGGGCAGAATTTAGCTCTTCATCTTCACAGATAGTGTGGTAAGTTAAGTTGAAACAGCTGAAACAGTAAAGGAAGCAAGTTAGTACCATACCTAAAAGTAGCCTGGAAAAATAGACATTGCTGCCTCAATGGTCACAACTTTTCAGTGGGAGTGAATGATAGAAGGGGAAAATTGCAGATCGAAGAACATAAATGAGAGTGAGAAAAGAAACATATCTTCAAAGAAAAAAAATACAGGAAAAAAAAAAGTCTTTGCACAAAAAGAATCTTGATTAGAAAAAAAGACAGGTGTAAATATGCATTCTTTTAAATTAGAACACCTATTAATGTATAGGTTGGAAGGGAAGGGGGCATTCAGAACATAAAGACATGTCAGCATCCCTACTCTCTAGAGCGTGACATCTAATGGCTAAGGCACTGCTAATTAATGCACTGAAACACCAATTCCATCTGAGGAGCCATTTACACACACAACTCAGTTTATTAATCTGGACAATAACAGTTATGCTATTTCAACACATAATAACAAAAAACTACAGATTACCTGCCTTTTTTTTATTATTTTTTCTTTTTACTTAATTTATGGCAAATTTTACATTTACCTACTTTAAAGATAACATAAAATCCACATTCTTGTAAGCATTCATTCTCTGGCTTAGTAGATAGTTTCTATTTTAAAGGGAAGCCCAGAGAAATTGCTGTTGACTACAATATGAGTATCAGTGGAGTGCTTCCTGAAGATGTGACCTGCAAGGTGCTTAATAACAGCAGGAACAGCACTGGTCACTATCAATAAAGTACCACAGAAAAACATATTACACAAATTTCACAGTAACTCCACTCAAAAGTCTCACAGGTCCATCTCTGGCAGTACACACACAATACGGCAATGGGATGAGTATAAAATTTTTACCATTCTTAGTAGATTTGCAGCAGAACAACACTGATCATTCATCATAAGTGCTGATGTTTAGCAAAAGATTGCCCCTTCTCTATCTGTATCCAGCCCTGGTTTAAGGCAGGATCTATCAGGTCCATGAAACAGAGAGTTAGGAGATAAAAATAAGGTAACAGTAAATGACTTATCTGTGTGCACAGTGTGTAGGGAGAGTGTGAGGCTTGGCATAGGCATATTTGTGGAAAGCTAAAGTAGTAAAACTTGTTCTACAGACACCTCTGTGGAAGACCATGGACTGAACTACGAGGTATGGTTTGTGCAATGCAGGGACAAACAGGGAATATTCATGATGCAAGTCAGTTTGTGCATGCTTACATGCACAGTCATAGGAGACAAAGGATTTTGGTTGCTGGAAAGTGCTACTTCAATTGCCAAAGGCTTTTTCTTCATTGTTATACATGGAAAAACCTTATTAAATTATTAAACCTTTATTACCATGGTGCCTGTTAGCACTGTTGCAATCAGGGAGGAGCTGTTCAGCATGTCTTGAGAGAAGGATTTCTGAGAAGGATTTCACCACTTAGATACTAAAAATGTGCTGTGCTGACCAGAGCAATACAAACACTCCAGACAATAAATGGTACTTCATTAGTAAAAAAAAAAAAAAAAAAAAAAAAAAAACATAGCTTCTTAATTTCAGTTTTAAGTTAAAAGAATGAGAAAAAGTAGATTTGTTCCAGCCCTGATGCTCTCAGTTGTGTGCTCAGCAGCATGGATGGGCACTAAAGGCACAGTAAGACACATCTTTTCTCTAAATAACTCTGTATAAAGGTAAAAGCAGATGCAAGCCATGGGAACTTCCAGGCATAAAGAGAAAAGATGGAACTGTCATGCTAGGGAAGCAAAGCTAAAAGGGTAAAGAAAAAATAAATAGAGTTTTAGAAACAAAACATCTAATCTCTCCCTAAGTGCATTTCTAAAACATAAGTTCTTCTAAAGAACTATTTAAAGTGTTAACATAAAGAGCTCTACTAACAGAATATGGTTTCAAACTTTAGTCTGTGGAAGAACAGCTTGTTCTTCTATGGCACTATTGAGCTCTATCCTCTGTTATTAAAAAAAAAAAAAAAAAAAAAAAAAAAGTAATTCAGAAACTCATCACAGGCCAGATGTCAACTCTGCACACCCTCTGATTTCAAAATTCAAAGTTTCATGTATATTGTAGGTCCAAGTTTTGCAAATGACCTCTTTCTTCTGAGTTAAACAAAACAACAGTCTCGATCTCTTGTCTTCTGCATTTTGAGTTATTTGAAAATGGAGTTTAAACTGAGAATTTATTGTTTTCATTAGGTAGATCTCTCTCTCTCTGAGGGGGGAAAATAGTATGCATTCTAACCTTGGAAGTGTCTTCATAAAATAAACGTAACTAAAACATATAAAATAGCACACTTATTTCTCCAACTACAATTTAAGAAATTAAATATCTGTCTGTCTTTTATATAATAAGTATTGGATAAATTCCAAAATACATTTCAGATACTAACCAGAATTCCCCATTCAGAAGATGATTGTATTATCAGGATATTTACTCCTTTGTTACTAGAATTTATCCCTTGAATTTTCATAAGCACAAAGCAGAAACAACAAGTTGTGAGTGCCCATCACCTGCAGCAGTGACAGCTAAAATGAGCACAAATTTTTCACAAAGGGATTCTAAGTTCATATATTCCTGCACTGTGGTCTCACACTGAGAAAGGAGAAAATGTACTCATTGTAGCTGTCACTACTTTTCAGCCTCTTCATGTTGCCTTTTTAATTTATCATTTACAGCAGTATTGGCCTAATAACAGCACCACTTTTCCTTTTGGCAATTTTATAATGCTTTTACAGAATTCTTACTAGTTGCTCTTCTTCTGCACCAAGAATTTTATTTATTATAAAATAAGAGAACAAATGTCAGGTTAAGCCCAGCTGAATATCAGAAATGGAAGAGTATTAGCTGTTTCATACCAAATTATATGTCTGGATGTGATGAAAATGCATCACTTGTACTAGAAATAGACACATCCTCCCTGATTTCAATGAACTTAACCAAAATAAATAAGAATTTGCCCCCAGAGGCATAGCTGTGTTATCATACTTTTCTCTCAGATAGCTCTATCATAACATCACACACTCTTTCAAAACAATATCACACAAAAGGTTTATATCTGTCTTGCTCTGACTGCCTTAAATCACTACAACAATGCTGGTGTTGGACTTTTAAGAAATCATTGTTTTTAACCACAGGCCATTTACTGCAGTGAATCACTTGGGGAAGGGGGAGGCTTTGACAGGTTTTCTGAAGTAACCTTCAGAGATGAACTTGGAAGCCAGTTACTTCCGTTTAAGATGCTGTCCTATTGTAAAAAACAAGGTTTTTAACAGACACATCTGTTGTTTCAAAGCATTTTCCTTGTGAGGTGTTTGTATATTATCCTCACTACTACATCTAGCCCATGGAGTATAGCTCAATGAATAACTAACAGATGATTACATTTATGAGTAAAGACTACTCATAGCAGACAGCTACTTCCTACAGGTGACAAGCAATCTTCGGCTAGGGCTTCACCTGACTAGTCATTTTGGGACATGATCACAAGGGCTGGAGACTGATGAAATTATCCTGTCCAACATCAAACACAAAGTGGTTGTAAATCAGCTGGGGCCGTGGCAGAAGGGGAACAACTCATCCTTTATGCAGTCCTGGCAGCTCTTTCACCTAGTAGCTACATTAAAAATCTTAACAATGTCATTAAGTGACCCCAGGAAGAACTGGGTAAATTTTTATTATTGACATTTGTATGAATTTAGCATTCATTCAAAGGAAAAAAAAATCCTATGAAACACAAAGCTATGTTATTGTAAAGCACTATAAAGGTTTATTAGGAGGGGTCGGAGCGTGCTGGGACAATACTCACAAGATACATACATAAAATATGCCTGTTGTAACTCTCTGCTTGACCTTGTAGAGCCATGTAGGTGCTTAGCTGACATACCATTATAATATCCCAAAGGCTTGCTCCATAAAAAGAAAATTGTAAAAATCTGACCTCTGCAATATAACCTTTTCTTCCTGCTGTATAAATTATTGTTTTTCATAAAATATTAAATTTCAAATGTAAACAAAAATTTTGCATCTGCTGCTGATGACCTGACATGGACACAATGAAAATAAATTAATTTTAGGAAAGATTTTGGATGTAACTTTTGAGAGACTCAGATTAATAAATACATCCAGAGTTGTCCATATGGAACTTATTTCTGTAACTTCTGGAATTGCTATTAGAGAGACGTTATGCAAATCTGCCTGCAAACAACAAGATGATTAAAAAATCTCTGTATAACTGCATAGAAAATAAATACCTTGCAGATGTAAAATAGCTGACAAAATCTCTATTAGAGAAATATATTCTGAGGGGAAAAACAAACAACAGAAACAGGACTATCCAGGGAAGTCAGAGATTCAGTAAAGACCTCCATTTTGATCTTTAAAAGCATGCACACCTGTTATGCAAGAACATTTGAGCACATTTGCATCAAGGGAAAATGCATGTTGTGGCCAGCATCTTGGACTGGGAATGGAAATGAAAATTATGTTTAGACGTTTGCGTACTTTAATTCCAGTAGGTGATCCCTAGTTCTCTCACACCTTCCTTCTCCAATCTTCTTTTACTACTATTAGCAAACACAATCCAAAGTAGTATTTGGATTAAATTAATTATAAGTCATGTTTAATCTCTGTTAGGTTTTCCTACTGAACATCACAAAATGCAGTGTCTGGATAGTTTGTGGAGCGACAAGGGTATTAGTCAACACAGGTTGCCCAAATTGCTAATAAGGAGACTGTGAATTCAGTTTACTGATGTAGACCTGTTTGGAGCATATGGGGACCTCTGACCTCTTAAGGATTTTCATTTTGATAAGCAGAATTATAGGCTTTGTTTTTGCAACACATGGGCCTGACTAGTTTCAGTATTTCTCTGTAGCTGTGTGCAGAATATAACTGCTCTGTATAACATTCTGCAGCATGTGATACGTACACAGGGCCCAAGCTCATGTATTTCGTAAAAAGCTTCATTTCATAACACTTCTCAAAGCTCTTTCTCTTTAATGTCCTCTCACCTTAACTCTCATAAGGAAAAATCAGTTTTCACTGTCCCTGAAAAAATCCCCTTATCCCCAAGGAATCTGTCAACTTCTCTAAAACATGAAAATCTGAAGATGAAAAAAAGATCCCCTTCAGGGGTAGACACAAGGGAAAGAAATGAACAACTGGAACAATAATCCTTCAATATGCCAAAGAAATATATTTTCCAAGTGCTTTACTTGATGGCTATTTTTGTGCTCTCTCTGCATTGCTCCTTCAGTGCTTACACTTTAATTGCCCTGTACTTTATTTGCAGAAGGTATGGGCTGGCTCACTGCCAATGTTGGCTAAGATTCGTCTTGTCACTACAGTGTCTAACAGCGTGTAAAGAACAATATCCCAATTAGATCCGTAAGTGCTGGAAACATGATACACCACCCTATGTTTCTCTGGGACTCATAGATAGGAAGTTTTGAAAAATAGATTGACTGTGAATATTCACTCTGATCTCTTTCACAGGAATGGTAAAAGCCTTGAAAAGAGTATTTTTGGAATATTATAAGTTGTGGCCCTGATCCTGCATTAGCACTTCTAGTGCGTATTAGAGGGGATTGGTTTTAGCACCATCCCTATGGTCATTTTATTATGGTCATTTTATTATAAAATAACCTATGTCATTTTATTATGTCATTATTTTATCTTTTAAAACATAAAAAAGATTATTCTTGGGTTAAAATTATAATCCTATCAGCATTTTTCCTACAATTCTCTACATTTTTCAACAAAAGGATCTATTTTACCCTTCACTATATAGATTATACACACTGGCCTTCTGGGTATTCCAAATGAGAAATATTTAAAAATTTGCTCCATTAATTTTTTTTAAGTCCATTCTCCAATGTGGCATGAAAACTGAGGAGGCCTTCTCAATAAAACATAAGCAACAGAGAGCACTGAATATTGTGAGGAATTTCACTTGGAGAATTTCCTTCTATCCTCCTTTTTAAAAAAATGCAGCTATGAAAAATATCTAAACAATTAGAATAAGTCTTCAATCATTTCCACTCTAAGTATTTTGTCTATTCCCAACAGTCATATTTACTTTCATTTTTTTTTAGAAAAATAATATCAAAAGTGGAAAATAACATAAGTTCCTCACATTATTTGGCTAAAGCTCACATTTCCAACTTTGTACTATTTTTAAAAATGCATTGATGTATAAACACTTTTGTAAACTTATTTGAAAAATAAAGTGAATTGGATGCTCTAGATCTGTCCTAACTTGTTAGCAAACCTACACCTTTAAAGGCAAGACAGAGGAGATTCCATCCAATGTCTTGTCTGGTGATTTTTTATTTTTTAACACTAGGTGGAGAAGAGAATAGTGAAGGGTGAAGGACATATCTGCATATGTGACACAAGCAGGTTCTATACTGGCCTTTCATGAACTGAGGCCATTAGAAAGCATCTAGGAGATCATAGGAGCCTTAAATGATACTGCTCATTATATAACGCTCACTTATGATGTCTCAGGAACAGGCACTGATAGGTGTCATGTAATTGCTATAACTACATTTTCCCAAGAGAATTAAGTGCTTGTGAATAGCAGAAGACATTCTGTTATGTGGAATCCTACGGATGCATAAATGGGCTGGAGCCCATTCAGTACTTCCAGTTCCCATATATGTTGAGGTCTTTCCCTGCAGAAGATGCATATGACATGCCAGATGTCTGAAGCATGAACAGTTTTCTAGTTCCCAACTCATTTTTAAATCTTTTGCTTTAACACTAAAGCTCCTCTGCTACATTCACCCCTTGCTTTATGTGCAGAAATCTCATGGTAAGCACTAACATCCAAAGGGAGATATGGACAACAAAATTGTTCTGTGAAGCAGACTGAGCCTAGCGGACACAATATGGTATTGCTGGGAGCGTGCATGAGTGATCATTGAATGAATTTCTGTAGTAGTGAAGCAGAAGAAGCCAAGAAGCCAAGAAATTTATTTGATGTACTTGATTCTTAGCAACCTGATTATATTTAGGTCCTAAACACATCTAGTATGTGATACACATACAGGTACACATACAGATATACATACCTCTGCAGGCTCCCTCTCTGCCAAAATTATTTACAAACTTAGTCTTCCAAAGTCAGCATGGAAAGAGAGACCAAGACTTTTACTCCAGAAATATTCCAGGAATCTGCCTTTACCACAGGAGTTGTCTACAGAGATGGAGGGAAGAGGGAAGTCCTCCAGCCTCTCACCCATGTTCCACACCAGAATGAAGACATTTGCCCAGTTTGAAGTATCTCTTTGCCCTCTCATCCCCTGCATGAACTCCAGACAGATGGTAGTAGGGAAGTTATGCCACCCACTGTGCCAATGTAAGGAACCTATTTATCTTCTCTGCTCCTTTCTACCTTGTCTACTGCCCAGCCTTGTCTAAAACAGAACAGGCAAAAGAGTCTTGTCATTTCCATGTGACACCTAGGGCGGTATTTGGTTTAATGTCAAGATATTATCCACATTTGGGTGGATACATGCCACAGCTTTATCCATCCAGGTTACCCCTGCCCCACCCTCAGTGCCATTTGCTCTGGGGTTTCTGTAAGGCCCTGATTAATTGGCTTCTCACAGGTGCTTTGCAATATTCCTATATGTCTCAGATTCCCATAATCACCTTGCAGACACTTCCAAGATCCTCCCCCATATCTCCTCATTTGAAATAATCCCAGTGCTGCTGCATCCAACTTACAGTCTGTGGAACAAAATTTGCCTCAAGGAAACATTTGATTGTAGCATATATGAGAAATAGACACTTAAAACCAGCATGAATATTAAAATGAAAGGTTAGGTGGCATATATATTAAATTTTCATAATAGGTAAAAGTGCATGATATCATAGAAATTCACCCACATTAATCTGTGGTTGAGCTCTAGATAATAACTGGGTAGACACAACCTGTCTATGTGGGCCCCCTAATCTTTAAGGAGATTCAATTGGTTATAATTAAAGGTTTCAAACAAAATACTAAAAAGAAAGATACAAACTGTCTTTTCCAAACAGCAACTAGACTGGAACAATGTAAACTATTGCTTATTTTACTGCTTGTTTTCACTCTGCAGTGAAGAAGAAATATAGAGATTTAAGATGAATGCAAGTCTTAAGAATTTAAAACTTCTAATTTGCCCTGCAACCTTTTTTTTTTTTTTTTCCTGGTTTACCTGAATGAATTTATATTCTAATATAATATGTGCAATATTATTTTAATATCTGAATAGGCATCCTAGACATGTACAATATTTTTCTTTGCACACAGGTTAAGCTATTTAGTTGAGTTTATTGTAAAGTTGAAATGTGGGTTCATATGGTGAGCCATTCATTTTATGTGGTAGCTACAAATTATTGTTCATGTCTGCAGCTGTGATTCCAAAGGATAAAATCTTCCAGGTAGCTGAAAATTAACTTAGTCAAAAATAGTAGTAATGATCTTAGATCTGAAAAAAATAGAATTTCTTAAAATTTTCTGAAGTGCAAGTCAGATAAGAATATATGTGGATGAAGTCAAGTGACCACAATTTAATTCAGCTCATATGGCTAGCACTTCTAGTCACAGAACCTATGAAGTCAAAAATATAGAATTGCATTAAAACATAAGTAACATACTCTGTGTGGTAGAAAGAAGCAGCTATTTCATGTGTTATAATTTTGCTTCTGTGCTACTTGATCCTGTCAATTAAGAGTGGAATAAAACTACTGCAGAGCAGAGATGGCAAGCTTTCCCTATGCAACCCCATTTGGAGTCCCGTGACAAAAGTCTGGTATTTTAACAGATGAGATTAGTGACGAAAGGTTCTTTTGTAATAAATCTGAATAGAGTTTGCATATTGAAGGCAAAAATGAAGTCAAGAGAAAATAAAAAAATAAGAGGTTCTTGTCATATATAAATACTTGTGGCAAGTTTTCCTTCTTTTACTGTCCTTTTTTCCTACTTTGAATGAATTTCTTCCTTTGGTGCAAAAGATTTATACAAGCAACAGGGAAAATGATCAAAAACTACAATATTTCAAGGAGAGTTTGAAAGATTAAAAAATGATTAAAGTTTAATCCTGAAAGATTAAAAATCTGCACGTGTTGGAACCCATTAGAATCAAGTCCATGTGTGTAATTGTTACTGGTCACATGGAACAAACAAGAAAGTGTAATTTTCATACACGCAAGTTTTGAATGTGTTCAATGTAAAATGTTTGCAGCTTATGGATTTTTGAACTGTATGGTGTCTCTGTGCTAGTAACCTTTTCTACTATTACAGTAAAAATCACAAACATTTCAAATAGAAATGTGAGATTAAATCATGTCCCAAATGAGGTCAACAAGAAATTTTCACTAGCCACAACAGAAGGAAAGATTTCTCCAAATTGGCTTTTACATTTTTGTTTCTGTGATTATTCTGGATTGCTCATTTTCAAGCCTCTTCTCTTCTCTTCTCTTCTCTTCTCTTCTCTTCTCTTCTCTTCTCTTCTCTTCTCTTCTCTTCTCTTCTCTTCTCT